>CM051236.1:83798336-84167445 GCA_027917425.1 Gastrophryne carolinensis
CCCATAAAAAACTATACCCCAGAATCTAAAATTAATAGATTTTATGTTTTTAGTCGCTTTTTATTCTTTCCCCCACTGGGCTGCAACTCTGTTCAGAACTTTAAGATATGGGGCTGCCATCTCGCCTCAGAAGCAGAAGGAGAGGAGAGGGGGAGAATGTACAGGGGGCAGGTTATAGCTGTGCATTGCTCAGACAGAGCAGAACTTGGCTCAGGAAAAGGACAGCAATCCCAGAATGCAGAGCGGCACAGTCAGAAGACACTTCCTGTTTGCAGGCTTCCTGAGACACCATGGGCCACCATCTTGGGTGTTTAAAGGCTCAGAAAATGCAGTAGGCTGATTTTTAATGTGGGCAATCTGTATGTACAGGGTGGGGGAAACATATAAACTATGCTCTTATTAAGGGTGATAGTCCGGTTTAGGATAAAGTGTCTTATGCCTGATTTTTGGCCGTTCTTAAAGGGACCCCCCTCCGGTCTGTGGAAATGGAACACATGACCATGGTCAGTCTTGGGGATGGATTTTCAACAGAGGATTGAGGTAGAGGTAAGTGTAACCGAGGTTTGTAGGGTGCATCCAGATTCTCACTAAAGAGTTTAACAACCATTTAGTAAAAAAATAGGTGTTGGCCTGCTTTAAGGGTTTTACTGTGGATGGGAATTGTAAATCTAGATGCCTGGAAGTGAAGCATTAAACAGCCCTGTCAATCATTTTTGATTTAAAAGAAAAGTCCAGGCCCGGCCAGCTCTGGCAGTAACTAGAAGATCCATTTAACTTACCGCCGGTCCCATGCCCGTGCTGGGTTTTGGCTTGCGGGTGGTCATGGCCTGTGTACGGCCGGGTCTCATTGAAAACAGTGGGTGCCTCCGTATACAGAAAGTTACTGCAGTTACTAGGACTAATATCCAGGTTAAGTGTAACCTTCTTCTTTTACATGGGTAAACTGCCTGTCAGCCCTGATTCTTCTTCTTCCCTCCAGTAATAGAAAGAAATAAGCTGGCTGGATTTTTTATGCAATATTTTTCCAAAATGATAAAAATGAAATGGTGTTGTTTGGGCTTTAGATGAATAGCTTCTGGATTAGCCGCTAGTTAATTACAGAATAAGTCATCCCCCCATTCTCTTTTCATGAATACATGTTTCACAGTTTGTAATTAAAGGAAACAATATTGTATTTATTAAAACAATGTATCAAAAGCATGTTTTTTTACAACGGTCTTCAAAATGTCTCAAAACGTATTTAAGTAAAACAAACCAAGGTTACCAATAATTGGATGTTCCAAACTTGCCATTTACAGTCTGTAAATAAATTTCCCAGGCAAGAAATAATGAGTTTAGAAAAAAAAAATCTGAGTGACCTGCAATAATAAATTGAAGACCGTTTTAGATGTGTTAATTGAACTAATCTGTAGCTTGACACAGGAAGCAAAGCTGGACTTGGCTGAACTGCAGGTCCAGCTTAACGGACTTAAAGCAGATCAAATCCCACCAGCTGCCGGCCTAAAGATTCCAGGGCCAACTGCTGGCTTTCCCTCGAGGCATCCCATAGCGGTGTAAAACCCCGACAGGGTGCTGGTAAAAACTCGCCCTTCTTCGGGCCAACGGCACATGCATGGTCTGTCGTCCAACAAGAGCCGTCCGCCGTGACTATGTAATTTGGCAAACGGCTGTCATTGTTGTGAATGGGGAGCATGCAGTGCCACTGGGGATGCGAGGAACGTGGCAGCATGCGCTTCCCATTGAAGGCATTCAGGACTCTTTGCTGAAGGATGTAAACAGGGCAGAGTGCTTTGATTTGATGAGAGCCCACACATGCTCCATTGGACTGTGCATTTTACTGGGCAAACACATTTGGGATGTCCCAGGGGTCACAGTACATAACCCACGGAAAGTCTAATTCTCATGTTTTGTTCTGCTTTAAAGAGAAACAACACCCGACATTTTTACTTTTCCTGGGTATGGTTCCTCTCCAGCAGGGCATTTTCGATTTGTATGTATCCCCGAGGGATTTCCATGAAAACTCACTCTGGTGATCTGACGGCACGTGTGCTGGCTGCCAGCATCCATTCATGCTCTATTCATCTCTACCAAGTCAGTCTGATGTCAGAGCGGCATTGTAAAGATAGAGTATGAGCTGCTGCCCACTGTGCCTTGCCAGCAATTCAGAAAACCTGGCATAGATACCTTGGGATGTGCCTGTGGCCCCTGCATGTGCCATGGAATCGCAGGGAGCTGAGACTACTCAACCATCCCCGGGGAAACACACAGTGGAGCATCACAAATAGAGATGCCCCAGGGATGGGGAAATGTTCCTCTTTGGAAGCGGACAAGCTCTCCCTGGCAGTTCTGTGTTGGGGAGGGTCCGTGAGCTTTGCAATCGAGCATTACATACCTTTTTCTATTGGATCTCCACCTGATTCGAGGGGCAGGAAACCGCTGTGGCGGCTACCCACCATCACACAGAGTTCCATGTCTGGTTTCCTAAGGATCGTAACTGTAGGGGCATCCCTAAACCCAGGACTCACTGGAGGAGGTTGTCAATAGGAACCTAGAGTCATAAAGATTGGAAGTCCATTTAAAAACAACTGCTGACCCAACCAGAACTTTCCCCTTCTCTCATTCACAGTCAGGGTGGGTGTCTGGGAACCTCTGGAGATGCAGGTGGAGGTCATATCTGCCTGGTGACAGCTCTGCACTGTATCTGTATAGGAATCTGCAGGCAGGAAGGAGGGGGACGCACAGGATGTGAAGACAAAACACTCACAGGAAAGTCTGTTCGGAAATTCTTAAAGGAAATTATAGGGATTATAATAATCCTAACCAATGTCTCATAGGACAGAGCTTTGAAAATCACACACACACTTGTTACTTTATACTATTTTGGGAACTTTTTTGAAGGTTACACACGACTTTTACACTGCCGTCTGCAGAAGGTTTTCCATTGTCTGCTCTGCCTCATGAGCCTTTTTCCAGAATAATTATTAAAGCGGATCTATACTACTTGTGGTGCCTGGGGATGAGGAGTGTGGTGGGTGTGTAAACAAGTTTAACTCCTGAATGGCTCATCCAAATAATGTAAACAATCTTCCAAAAAAATCGTAATCGATATCTCCTTGCCTGGCTCCCAAATTATGTAAACAATTATATATAATATCTCCTGGAACCAATATGGCCAAATAAGCAAACAAGTATAATTATAAAAACATCAATAAAATATCAATGATTAATACAATAATAACTTGCCTGGCAGTCAGATTTATGTAAACAATTCAATAACTAAAATTATATATCCCGTATGGCTCGACTTAAATAGGCAAATAAATATTAATATTAATAACTGGTCAATGGTAACGCAATAGATACACGCAAAAGATTGTAGGAACTTTTCTATCTGGTAAATCAAAACATCAAGACAAATGGTAAATAAAGAGATATATTGTTGGTAAAATAACACAAGATGCAATCAAATCAATCAAACACAAGATACCACACGCTATGATTCCGAGTTATATGATCTGCATACACATATACAGTGGTTAAGGCAGACTTAGGAGCATTACCTGACCAGCAACTGATACAATTACTCTCCTGACAGGCGAACCCACAAAAAGCCCTTCAAGCTGGCAGGCTCAGCCTCCTTTCTTTCTCTTTAGGGCCCTTTTCCTAAGGCCTCCTTCCTCCAGTTATACCTCGTTATTACTTTGATGTTCAGTCTTGCCCTGCCAGTTTCGCTAGCCTGAAACTTGTGGACCTATTGTGCTGGACTCTCAGGTGGGCAAGTATCGGAATTTCCCAGCCAATGAAACTGGGTTTGAATATTGTTTTATTAGGGTGGGAAGGGGAATGTGGACTGACCAGCCTCTGGGCCTATCAGGGACAGCAGTGCAGTGGTGCGCGCTCCCTGTAGACAACGATGAGAGACTTTTGCTGAATGAAATGGTCAAACAGATGACTCTCGTTGGACAATCACATATGTGCCATTGGAGTGGGAAAAGGCGAGTGTTTATGGGAACCCCGGGGGATTTCAACCCCAAATAGGGATGCCCCGGGGGAAGGCTACATTTGTTTTCCTATGGTTAAATAGTTATAATAAAAACAGTTACTTAGTTTCTTGTGGTCCAAATCTGCAGTGCTGCATTTTATGGGTGGGGGGTTGTAACCTCTACAGCGAACATATAATTGGTGGTACTGTTAACCGCAATCCCAATCCGCACTGTTTTTCCTTGGATGCACATCTACTATTCAAATGCTAACAGCCTCTTTATTATGCAGGAAAGAGAAACTAGGCAGACAAAAGTTGAGCTGATGTTAATGCTCATTGCTATGTTCTGCTGGAAAGGTGATGGGTTGTTCATTCCTCCAACAGGCATAGGACATCCACTTATGGTAAATCAATGGGATTGTCCAAGCGAAGAGTAAAAACAAATAATTGTTTGCTTAGCTGCCATGCAGAGGATCTATCCTGGTGTTCTGCTGTTGAAGCTGACCTCTATCGTCCTTTCTGTAACCCAGACCCTAGACTTTATTTATGTGTGACCACTTTTTTTTTACCCAGACAGGTGGACATTTTGCTCCTGAGTTGGACACACTATGTCCTGTGCTTGCAGGGGCTATCTAGCTTGTGTATCTTCCTGTCTGTCTCTTATGTGCTTCTCACTTTCACTAGAGAACATGTCTTCTTTAGTAAAAATGAGATTGTTTGTGTTGTGTTTTTATGCCCTTGTATTTATCTATTTCTTTCTTTCACTCACCAGGATTTATTTTTATGGCCGCTAGTGAAATAACTCACTCACTTTTCCATGGTCCTAGGCACGTGTGTGGGCGCACAGTCAATCCACATGCTTGACAATTTTGACTAAAAGGCCGAATCAAGTCAACAGCAGGCGAATGCGAACGCTTATCCCCATTAGCCTCTAATAGGGTACATAACAGCACCGGCCATTTACAAAAGCTGAACTCTGGGTGAGTTAAGGGTATACCGTCTTCACGGAACACATGGCTTCTGGGAGGTTCTTTGCAGGTTGGGGTTGGATGGCGCTGCCTTGATACAGTGGTATTGTATTTGGCTATTGTTTTGTTTCTTTTTGTGGCACTGTATTCTTAGTACACAGTACGTCCTGCTCCAAATGCAATACTTACACTAGGGTTATCCTCCGCCAGATGGCGCTGCACTGCAGAGACATGTAAAACAGGCTCCTCCCGGCCCCTCAAATACCCGGGGACCTCCCACAAATCCCCAGATTTCTCTGCAGTGCTTACTGCGAAGACATGAAATTATCACTCTCTCGCAGGTGAGCGGGGCTATTAGCCTGCGGCCCTGTTGGACTATTTCCACCCGTTCCTCATGTGATGTGCCTCCCAGCCTGGGCTGCGCTGGTCGGGTGAAGGTAGGCGGTACCAGTGTGCACGACGGAGCGCTGCTCCACCGCAATCCCCCACCAAAGCGTAGGCGGTTTAGGCTGATGGTGAGCCTTTATGGGATGCCCCTCCCACATTAGTGCCCCATGCCCCTTGTGACGGTTCTACTTACCGCGGTCCGTAAGTGCCCTTGCGGGCGGCTTTATACTCATTTTTTAGTGTGTATGGTTCTGACACCCCTTCTTTTCATTTTGTCTTTCAGACGGGTGAATCCATTGGCGGTGTAATTGATAGTTGGGCCTAGTATAATTACTCCCACTTCCCTAGCGGGTTACTGGGGCATCCAGGGTTGCTTTATAGCGTCAATCCCTACTGGCATATTGGCCCTACTGGCTGCTCCACCGCAATCCCCCACCAAAGCGTAGGCGGTATAGGCTGATGGTGAGCCTTTATGGGATGCCCCTCCCGCATTAGTGCCCCACGCCCCGTGTGGCGGTTCTACTTACCGCGGTCCGTAAGTGCCCTCGCGGGCGGCTTTATACTCATTTTTTAGTGTGTATGGTTCTGACACCCCTTCTTTTCATTTTGTCTTTCAGGCGGGTGAATCCATTGGCGGTGTAATTGATAGTTGGGCCTAGTATAATTACTCCCACTTCCCTAGCGGGTTACCGGGGCATCCAGGGTTGCTTTATAGCATCAATCCCTACTGGCATATTGTGCCTAATAATCACCATATGGAGGCTTCTCAGGATAATGCGACCGGGGTTCCTTCGGGACAAGCCCGGCTGTGTGTAGCTTGTGGGGTCTCGCCTATCAGCGGTGACAGTGCATGGGTCTGTGTTCCTTGCGCACAGCAGGTGCTAACGTTGCAACCCGCCCCTCCTGTGGCTGGGCCTGCACCTTGTCTCACTTCACCTATCCCCCCTAGCTTGAGTCTCACTCCCATTGACTGCATACAAGCGGGGATTCTCAGCCTGATGTGTCTGCTAGACTGGCCAGTGTTGAAAAATTGATTGCTAATACTTTAGCGCGTAAGGCCACTGCTAAAAAGCGTCACTTAACCCCTGATGTCACTCTTTTTCCTATGGAATTTGATGAGTATTTGCATTTATGTTGACTATACCCCCTTGGACGAAGGGGAGCTGTTCTCCGATTCAAGGTCATCATCATGATGATTCTGGCTCTGACTCCTGGGCCCCGGATAATACTGACAGACTGCTGGTACAGATTTTTGAGGTTCTGTCCATCTCCCCCCCTGTTGCGGCTCCTAGGCAAAGGGGTGAGCTTTTTCATACTGCTAAGGCTCGTTTGGAATTTCCTGAGCAAGCTCATTTCAATAATCTCGTGCTTAAGGAGTGGGAACGTCCCAGTAGACTTCCCGGTATACCTAAGAGTTGGGACAGGAAGTATCCCTTTCCTGCTGATATGGTCAAGTGCTGGTCATCCCCTCCCGAGGTGGATGCCCCTATTCTAGGGCTGTCTAACACCTCTGTCATGCACTCCCCTGACTCTACTACTCTGCGGGATGCCGAGGACCGGCGCATTGACCAATTGGCGTCCCATGCCTTTGCATTTGTGGGGACGGCGCTGCGCCCGGTCTGCGCCTCGGCCATTACATCTGTGGCGCTCAGGTCCCTGATCAGAAGTGTACTTGACGGAGCTCCTGATGATTTGCTACCTGATGTGTTTAATGCACTGTCTTAACTGTGATGTGTTTGTAAACTTTATCCTATCTGCCTTGGATGATGCCATTAGGATGTGTGCTAGAACTTCTGCCTTGGTGCTGGCTATACGCCCGCTAGGTTTGGCTGCGCCAGTGGGCTGCCGACAATGCTGCAAAGAAGGCCCTCACTGTACTTCCATTTAAGGGGCTACGCCTGTTTGGGGATCGCCTAGACCTTTTTGCTAAAGGAGGTAAGTTACCCCAGCGCAGGTGGCAGTCTCAGCCCTTTCGGGGCCAGGGCTCCTTTTCACCCCCCTACCGTGGTGCTAAACAAGGAAAAGGGGTGTCCTTTGCGGGTGCTCGTGCAGATTCCTGGCATAGGAGCAGAGGACGAAGTCCTGGCTCCTCCTGGGGGTCTAAGCCCAAATCCTTCCCAAGCCCCCTCAGGCATGATGGGGCGCCCTCGCCCATCAGGGTAGGGGGATGGCTACAGCACTTTGCACATGTCTGGAGGCATCACGTCTCAGACCGGTGGATTCAGGAGGTAGTGTCCTCCGGTTACAAGATAGTTTGCTGTTCGCCCCCCCCCCCCCCCCCAAGATTCATCAGGTCCCAGGCTCCCTTTAAGAGAAAGAGGCAAGGGGTTCTACTCCAACCTCTTCACAGTTCCCAAAAAAGATGGGTCAGTCAGGCCCATTCTGGATTTAAAGATCCTCAACAAGTTTGTCAAGAACAGGCGTTTTCGCATGGAAACTCTGTGCTCGGCCATCAGCTCCCTGCACCCAGGGGACTTCATGACGTCTGTGGACATCAAAGACGCTTACCTTCACATCCCTGTGTTTTCAGGACACCAAAGGTTCCTCAGATTGGCGTTGGAAGATCAACATTATCAGTTTGTGGCCTTGCCATTTGGTCTCACTTCAGCTCCCAGAGTGTTCACCAAGGTGCTGGCTGGGGTGATGTCTCTGATCAGGTCAAGGGGCGTCCGCGTGCTGCCCTACCTGGATGACATACTCATCACCTCTCGGTCTCTACAGCAGGCAGAGTTGGACACTCAGCTGGTGGTGTCCACCCTGGAGTCCTTCGGCTGGGTGATCAATCACCTCAAGTCCTCTCTGTCCCCTTCCTCTGTGACCCCATTCCTGGGAATGATTCTGGATACGGTTCAGTCAAGGATATTCCTTCTTCGACAGAAGGTGGAAGCTCTAACTGCGCAGGGAATGCAGTTGGTGGGCCTGATGGTGGCGTGCTTCGAGGCGGTGCCTTTTGCTCAGTTCTCTACAACTTCACCTTCTGTCAGTTTGGGACAAGGACCCAACGTCCCTGGACGGGGTCTGTGTGCTCCCCCCCCCTAGTCAGGCGGTCCCTTTCGTGGTGGCTGGACTCCAGGAACTTGCTGGGGGGCAGATCCTTTCTGGCCCCCTCCTGGGAGACTGTCACCACGGATGCCAGTCTGTCAGGATGGGGGGGATTCTGGAAGTCCCTGCGATTCCAGGAGAGGTGGGGCCCTCAGGAGGCCCACTTACCTATCAACATTTTGGAACTACGGGCGATCAGGTTGGTACTGGATCAGTTGACCGATCACCTGCAGGGTCTGTCTGTGCAGGTGCGCTCAGACAACAGGATGGCGGTTGCCTACATCAACCATCAGGGAGGGACCCGGAGCAGGGGGGCCCTCCAGGAGGTGTCGCAGATTCTGACATGGGCGGAGGCCAATGTTCAATGCATTTCGGCTGTGTACATCCCGGGGGCAGAGAATCTCCTGGCAGACTCTCTGAGCAGGGGGACCTCTCGTCAGGGAGAGTGGTTCCTCTGCAACAGGGTATTCCAGTCCCTGTGTCACCGTTGGGGTCTACCGGATGTGGATCTGTTTCCATCCCATCAATATCACAAGCTCCCGGCCTTTGTCTCCCTGTCTCAGGATCCTCTGGCCTTGGCCACAGATGCTCTGTCCATGTCATGGCAGGAATTTTGGCTCATGTATGTCTTTCCTCCATTCCCCCTGCTGGGCAGGGTTCTGCGCAAGATTGCTCTGGAAGGGGTGCCAGTGATTCTGGTGGCCCCCAGGTGGCCAAGAAGAGTGTGGTTCGCAGACGTGGTGCAGATGGCAGTAGACCAGTACGTTCTGTCAGGGGTGCCAGATCTGCTCACTCAGGGCTCCCTACGCCATCCCAATTTACAAACTCTGGCTTTGACGGCCTGGCTGCTGAAACCTCCATCTTGATGGAGAAAGGCTTGTCCGCCTCGGTGGTTATACCATGGTGAAGGCTAGGAAGAAAACTTCTTCTTCCATCTATTACAGGGTATGGCGTACTTACATTGACTGGTGTGAGTCTAGGTCTCTTCCCTGTCGGGTGTTTTCAGTCCCCAGGGTTCTGGAGTTCTTACAGCATGGGTTGGAGTCAGGGCTCCAACTCAGTACTCTGAAGGGTCAGGTTTCTGCCCTGTCTGTTTTCTTTCAAAAGTCTTTTGCTCAGCATTCTTTGGTTAAGACCTTTTTCCAGGGGGTTACTCATGTGCGTCCCCCACGTAAACCTATGGTCCCTGTTTGGGATTTGAACTTGGTTTTGTCTGCCTTGCAGGGTGCTCCCTTTGAACCTATACAGTATGCTGCTCTGGCTGTACTTACCCTCAAGGTTGTCTTTCTGGTGGCCATTACTTCGGTCAGGCGTGTGTCTGAGTTGGCGGCTCTGTCTATTCAGCCCCCATACTATGAGAGACACCAGGACAAGGTGGTGTTCCGCTTTAAGCCAGACTTTCTGCCTAAGGTTGTGTCTGCTTTTCATTTGAATCAAGATATTGTTCTTCCTTCTCTGTGTCCTAATCCTAGCAGCGCTAAGGAAAGGGTTTTGCATTCCTTGGATGTGGTCAGGTATCTGAAGTATTACCTGGTGGTCACTGCGTCCTTCAGGAAAACGCTCTGATGCTCTTTTTGTGGTCCCTTCTGGGCCCAGGAAGGGTTTGGCTCCTGCCAAGTCTACTATTAGCAAATGGATCCATCAAGCCGTGATTCAGGCCTATTCTGCTAAGGGGAAGAGTCCTCCCTTTCGCCTTACTGCTCATTCTACTCGTGCTATTGGTGGCTCTTGGACCTTTCAGCACCAGGCTTCTGTTGAACAAGTTTGCAAGGCCACTACTTGGTCTTATGTTCTTACCTTTTCAAAGTTTTACAAGGTTGATGTTAGGGCCTCAGCTGATGCTGTCTTTGGCCGCAAGGTTTTGCAGGCGGCAGTGGTTTAAACTGTCTGCTTTTACCTTTTTTGTTGGGGATCCCACCCTACTGTTTGGACACTGCTATTGGATGTCCCTAGTGTAAGTATTAAATTTGGAGCAAGACGTACTGTATACTAAGAATAATACAATTCTGTGAATTACTCACCTGTAGAATTGTACGTCCTGCTCCACCCCACCCTTGGTTTTGCATTATTCTGGATCCCCTGTATGGTGATTGTTATCATTGTTATAGTTACCAGTTTGGGTGGTTAAATTCTCCCGGCTTCTTGTTCACTGCTTTTCAATGCTGGGGATTTGTGGGAGGTCCCCGGGTATTTGAGGGGCCTGGAGGAGCCTGTTTTACATGTCTCTGCAGTGCAGCGCCATCTGGAGGAGGATAACCCAAGTGTAAGTATTACATTTGGAGCAGGACGTACTGTATACTTATAATATCAATTCTTCAGGTGAGTAATTCACAGAATTGTATTTTTTTCAGCAGTTCTTTCCAATTTTTTGTGATTTTTTGATATACACTTCATATTCTCTGTATATTTTGAGAGATTATTAGTATACAGTTCTTTGGAAAAATGTGTTTAGTTATTGTTGGTGATTATCCGGATCAATAAGCAGTCAGATATCAGTTGGATAATTGGCCTCCCTAGTGAGCTATTTTTCGAGACTGGATAGCATTGCACTTTATTCCCACCTCTCTGCTTTTGCCCTTTGTGTGTATTTTTTTTTTAACCTAGTATGTATTGTCTGCTCATAATTCTTTTAATGAAATAATAATAATATATATATTTTTTTTTTCTATGTTGGGCATCCCGCATGTGTATTGCTGTGTGCCAGCACACATTGGTTAATTCAGGCTGTGCACTGTAGATCTATATATTCCATTTTAAGTGCATGTGAATGCAGAGTCTATGGCAGGGCGGTGCCGTGTTCTGTTTGTCAGTGCTGGACAGCTCCTGCGGCACTGGAGCGTCCTTCTCACAACTGTGTACAGAGCTGGCACTGCAGCAGTGAAAATACTTCTCCCCTGCTGGGTGCCATGATTAGATTACAAGCTTTTAACCCCTTAACTGTCCTTGTAAAATAGAAAAACTGCAATAGTATGGGCAGCTCCAGGCACACAGAAGGTCCGGGTGAGGGGGCAGAAAGGGTCTACTCAGTTAAACCTAAAAGAAGCATGTGGCATAGCAGTGTGCATCAATTTCCTGTTCACTCATCATGCAGCGCTCTGAGTAAAAGATATGTTTCTCCTAAATTTGGGTTTGGGGCTTCTTGGTCTTAAGCTGCCAGAATGGTTTTAGATGCACTTTAAAACAATAATAGATGATATGTGGTCATAACATACATTGCCTGTAGTGCATTATTTACATATTTTTCTGCTATAACGGCTGCAAAGCAAACAAATGTGTTATTAGGGTCCACATGCTGGCTGCAATACCTGAATTGCAAGCTCCTAAGGGGACTGGCCACCCAAACCCCCCAGAGATGATTGGTCCTACTCCATCGATCAGCAGCTCACCTGGTTGCTGGATTGCACCTCATGCTGACCAGGCCCGAAGGGCAGTTACTGCGCTCCTGTGTCGGGATCACTGACTGAGCCATGCTGCTGGGTATTTTTCTACCCCTTTCCCTTCTGCAAGCCCTTAAAGAGTTAAGGAAGAGAAACAGCCCAAATTGGGTGGGGGTGGCAGAGTTTACTTGGCACAGAAGGAAACTTGCTATTTCAGTAGAAATCTATGGCTGTGGCTGCCCCAGGAAAGCTTGTTTGTGGTCAGACAACATTAATTGCAGTTCGAGATAACTGCAAAATCTGTTAGTTGTTGGAGGAACTTTTATAGGCATAAGTCAATTTTTTGACTGGACTTACCAGCTTGTCAACCGCCATCACTGCTGCAAGCTAGGATACATAGGAGATAGATGAGCAGCGCAATAGTAGGGTTAATCTATTTCCCCACAGCACCACCTACTGAGTGCCCCCTGCAAATTCATTTTGCTGCTCTTCTAAACCTGCCGCCATGGGCACTGAACCTTAGTGCTTCTGGAGTTCCTTAAAGGAGCACTATCATGAAAAATGGCCCAATTGATAAAAATCCATATAAATATGCTGGAGTTGGATTGAGGAAAGCGCAATTAGATAATTTGAGCAGCTCCTACTTGAGGGAAAAAAACTGTATTCCCTGGGAGAAATGTAGATGGTTAAAAGGGAGAGTAAATAAAGGGTTAATGTTCTCCGCAATCCTGTGAGGAAAAATAGGTTAGTATATATACATAAGTATGAATATACAAATGCAATAGTATTACCAAAGTGAAGTTTTGTTTGAGGGGGTGTTTCCACCTTTTAATTAAATCAGAAACAACTAGGTATCATTGCCTCTGACTAATTAGGCCTCAAAAATTGTTGGAATTTTTAATCTTGCTGTCTTAGGAATTTCTCCTTTCAGGTAGCGTTATACAGATTGGTCAGTGTTGATTACACTATTGGCCCTGTATTCTGAGTTCTTTGAGCTGGTTTGTGGTGTATGATTCCTTGTTCACGGTGAGTTGAGTTTCTAGTGGGTTGGGGCAATGTGGTTGGTGGAACCTAGATGGTTTAGAGGTTGTGGGTCAGCGCTGAAATGAAATAAGCCGTGTTCCTGAGGTCCAAGTAGGCGGTGTTAGTTGAGGTAGATGATTGTTTTGGATGGATGGAGATGATTATGTCATCAGAAAGGGTTCTGGTGGTTAGTGCAGATTTATTAGTTGAGGTCTGCTTTAATGTTCTGATTTTAGATGTGTTGTGAGGCTTGTAACCGTTATGGGGGAAATGTGAAAACTTGTAATTAAAGGTAAAACTAATATAAGGAGATTGTATGACTTACAGTTTCGGTAAGTTTATTAAAATGTATGCAACAATTAGTACAGTATATGCTCGGTGTTTTTTATTCCCCGCCTCAGGCTCGATTGGCTGTGGTTTTACTTATATCCTTTTAATTAATGGTAAACAAATTCAAGGAAATTGTATGAATTGCGGTTTCAGTAAGTTGATCAAAATTGCTAGGAAAAATAGTACAGTTGATGCTCGGTGCTAGATACTCCTGGATGGGCTGTGGTATTAGTTGTAGTGCAGAGGGTGCAGGTGAAAAAACAGAAAAGCCGGTTATTGCAGAGGGGGCAGGCAGGAGCAGTGCTGAGGTTTCCTCTAGGCTGGAGAAGTGTAGGGGACATTGGTCTGGCTGCCTTGGGTAGTCAGATCTGAGCTGGCGACCATAGGTAAGGCGGTGGGCAGGCAGGCGGAGAGGAGAGCCGGTTCACGGCTGGGTTTAAAATTGTAACCGCAAAGGCAGATGGAAAGTAGCAAAGTTCTTGTCTGATTTAACTTTGAAAAGCTTTTGTAAAATCAATAAAAGATCGGTACCGTTTCGTCCATGACGTTGTCAGGGTGATCGGGGCGGGATAGGCTCCCAACGTTTATATTGGTTGTTTGTTGCTGAAAGGGTTACTGGGAGAAGTAGTTTGTCAGTAGTCTTTTCAGAGCGTGTGTGCGGTGGATACATTGTAATTGGTTGGTTATTTTTTGTTAACTAGGCGTACTGCCAAGGTTGTGAAAAGATACAAAAGTAACATTTGGGCTAGGTGATAGACATTTGTTTTATTTTTTCCTAGCCTGAGCTGAGGAGGCTTTAGTATAACACTTTGTAATACATTGGCGTGCTGCCAAGGTTTGTTGAAGATACAAATGTAACACTTGGGCTGGGTGATTGACATATTGCTTTTTTTTCTCAGTCTGAGCTCTAGAGGCTGGGTGATTGACATATTGCTTTTTTTTCTCAGTCTGAGCTCTAGAGGCTGGGTGATTGACATATTGCTTTTTTTTCTCAGTCTGAGCTCTAGAGGCTCCAGACTGATACTTTGTAATGAGTTGGTGTGCTGCCCAGACTTGTGTTTGTTACAGTTGTAACAAGTTGGCTGGGTGATTGGCATTTATGAGGTTTTCTCTTGCTTGAGCTGAGAAAGCTTTGAAAACTATGTCAAAGATTGACTTGCTGGCAAAATTAAAAATATATAAATAAATGGGTGAAATATCTTTTTTTTTTTTTTTTTTTTTTATCTGCCTGAGCAGATCTTTTGTGTTGGTTTGAATGGCTGATCTCAGAGTTCAGCTGTGACACTGGTATAAGTCATATAAGACCGGTAGAGACATATAGGAGGGAAGGATGTAATTGAGATTAGTGTTAGATAACCCATGGAGTTATTTATTTTCTAGAAAGCAGTTTAGGTCTAGTTCAATGTTGAGTCCTTGTGGGGTCATGGTGTTGAGCTCAAAGATCCAATAGGTTTCTCTCTTTGATAGTTCTCTAAGTAGGTCCGAGCCCCTCCAGCCTGGGGTGATTCTTTCAATGAGCCAGAATTCTAGTCCCTTGGGATCTTGGTTGTGTTTGTCTCGAAAGTGTGCGGATACACTGTGGGTAGGGAGCCCTTTTTTTTTATGTTCCTTATGTGTTCATTTAGGCGGACCTTGAATTGTCTTTTCTATTGTCCTATATATAGGAGGTTGCAGGGGCACTGGAGGCAGTAGATGACCCCAGCGGTGTTGCAGGAAAGATCTAATTTTATTCCGTACTCTTTGCCTGAGATTGGGTTGGTAAAGTGGTTCTTTGTTTGTGTCGGAGGTTTATTTTGCATAGTCAGTTTGCAGCTATGGCAGTCTCTGCATTTTGTGAATGTGCTGGTGTTGCAGTTTTGGTGGGTTTATTACGCTGGAGGGAATGTATTGTGACAGGGTTTTGGGCTTCCTGTAGATGAATCTTGGTTTTTCTCCAATGATGTTCCGTAGGGTGGGATCTGTTTTCAGGAGTCCCCAATGTTTTCTGATAATGGCTTCTGTTTTTTTGTAGTCTTTGTTGAACTTGGTGATGACGCTGGGCGCCTAACCCGCCCCCAATCACCTTGACAACGTCATAGACGAAACGGCCGTCGGTGAACCGATTTTCGATTGACTTTACAAAAGCTTTTCATAGACTTAAATCAGACAAGAACCTTGCTACTTTCCAGCTGCCTTTGCGGCTTCAATTTTAAACCCAGTCGTGAACCGGCTCTCCTCTCCTCTCCGCCTGCCTGCCCGCCGGCTTACCTACGGTCGCCAGTTCAGATCTGACTACCCAAGGCAGCCCGACCAACGTCCTCTACACTTCTCCAGCCCAGAGGAAACCTCAGCACTGCTTCTGCCTGCCCCCTCTGCAATAACCGGCTTTTCCGTTTCTTTTAACCGGCACCCTCTGCACTACAACTAATACCAAAGCCCATCCACGCTGTGGTGGTGAGCAGACCTAGCACCGAGCATCAACTGTACTATTTGTATTTGTACTAACTGTACTATTTTTCCAGCTCAAAGAACTCAGAATACAGGGCCAATAGTGTAATCAACACTGACCAATCTGTATAACGCTACCTGAGAGGAGAAATCCCTCAGACAGCAAGATTAAAAATTCCAACAATTTTTGAGGCCTAATTAGTCAGAGGCAATGATACCTAGTTGTTTCTGATTTAATTAAAAGGTGGAAACACCCCCTCAAACAAAACTTCACTTTGGTAATGCTATTGCATTTGTTTATTTATACTTTTATGTACATATACTAACCTATTTTTCCTCACAGGATTGCGGAGAACATTAACCCTTTATTTACTCTCCCTTTTTAACCTGCCTTTTTATCCACAGTGCACCTACACTAATCTCTTCTCCACCTAGGTCCACACCTAAGTTAGAACAGATTTAACCCATCTACATATAAATATGCTGGATGGTGGGGGCAGGGGTCACTTATACACCTGGCATTTAGAAGTATCCAGCCAGGCTTGTTTTTCTTTCTTTTAATAGAAGGAAAAGGACATCAGGAGTGACAGGCTGTGATAGACTAAACCTGTGACCCCTGGATTTCATTCCTACCATTAGAGAATGAACCATAAGCTTGGTGGGAGTTTTATTTAGTTTGTGTGTATAAGTGACCCCTCCTCTCATTAGCCGACTTGTTTTCATGCATTTTTTATATTACACAATTTTGGGATAGTGCTTCTTTAATAGCCGGACCAGTTTCCACAGGATTTTAGTTTTTGCTTGCTTTCAAGTCTATTGTGGAGGTGTACCAAGGCAAATTGATAAAATACACATAAAGCTGTATATAGCAATGTTAACTAAAATATGAAGCTAGTTAACAGAATAATAAGTGGCAGCCTATTATCAAGGTTTTTTCCTCACTGTACATCATTCGTCAGCGCTAATCTCTAATGAAAGGACTTGTAATGAGCAGCAGATCTCGGGAAGGCCATCCCTAATAGGACATGCATTGCTTTCTGAAGATATCACATTAATTGGGAGTAAAAGATCTTCACTTTTGCATTTTAATCTGACATTTATGAACATTGTCAGTCTTGGGAGCAAGTGTAACCGAGGATAACCTTTTGCTGGATGTTGAATATTAACCATACACATGTATGTGCTCCGTGCCTTTCGCGACATTGTAATGGCTCATTATGTAGCTGATGTGTATATGCTGAATAAAATATGCTTAGAAATCCAAATCTCTAGATCGCTAGAAAAATGTAGAGAACGTGGAATCTGAAGAAAATCATTTTGTTTATTTGGGGCAGAAATAGTCCTGGCTTTATCATGACATGAAACTTTTTCTAGTGTTCTTTATGATGGTTCAGCAGTGTCCTCCGATACCCCAGAGTTCCTTCGTTTTGGAAAGCAGCCATAAATTCCTCAATATATTTCTTTTCTAAACAATATAAATGAGTTTGTGGTTTATAGTTTAAGTGGGCTATGTCCAGTGGTGTTCCTTAATGTGATGGGGGCCCTAGTTTGAACATTAAATGAGGCCCTTTCAAGGACCTTACAGCAAACTTTTTTTACTGTAATCTTACTTAATTGGATGCAGCTAGACAACTTAAAGTGGACCAACACCCAGGATTTTGACTATCCTGGGTCTTGGTCCACTTCGATGGGGCACCCCCGATCGGGGTGCCCCGCTGTGTGAAACCCCCCCCAACCCCCCGAAAAACTCACCTCTCCGCGCTCCCAGCGCCAACGTACAAGGACGTCTAAGCGGCTGCCGCCGCCGCCGCCTCCCGCGCGTCCCTTTTGACGCGCGCGCGCCCGCGCCGGCCATTCGCAGACGGCCGGCGCGGGGGCGCGCACGCCTGCAGGGGCGCGAGGGAGGCGGCGGCGGCCGGCCGCCGCCGAAGATCAGGTAGGGTTTTTCGGGGGTTTTGGGGGGGGTTACACCCCGCGGGACATCCCGATCTCGGATGTCCCGCGGGGTGGGGGGTGATCGGCCCGGGAATCTTATAGATTCCCGGGCCGATCACCCGTGGGTGTTGGTCCACTTTAAACCGGACCTTCAGCATGATTTATTGAAAAGCCCAAACCCTTAAACGATTCCACAGCATCTAAAGTTAATATATTTTAAGTTTTTAGTCACTTATTATTCTTTCCCCCACTGGGGTGCAACTCTGTTCAGGACTTTAGGATATGGGCGCCGCCATCTTGACTCAGAAGCATCACACTTACTGAGGAGAGGAGAGTGGGATAAAGTACAGGGGGGTGGGTTATAGCTGTGCTTTGCTCAGACAGAGCAGAGCTGGGGTCAGGAAAAGGTCAGCAATCCCAGAATGCAGAGCAGCACAGTCAGAAGGCACTTCCTGTTTGCAGGCTGCCTGATGTTCCATGAGCCGCCATCTTGGATGTTTAACGGCTCATAACATGCAGTAGATGCAGGTAGGATGGTTTTCAGTGTGAGCAATCTGTATGTACAGGGTGTGGGAAACATATAAGAGAGACTCTTGTTCAGAGTGAAGGACCGCTTTAGGACTAAAACAGGGACGCATGGTTCTTCCTTTCTCTAAATGATGCCAAGTGAGCACAAATATAAGTAAGGTGGACGAGCAATAATAATAGGGCCTTTTGGGCCTGGTCTGGTTGCACCCCCTATAGTACTTTTCCTAGGGTAAGGGCAGACATTTAAAACTGACCTGTATCTTGGGCAGGGTTAAACCAGGGCTCCTATCCCCAGGGCCTCCACCACTTGTTAACAAGGGCAGTGTTGTAACTTTAGTTACTTCCACTAGCTCTTACTTCTGCTTCCTCCACTGGACATTCTGCCCAGGGGCCTCAACTGCAATTCTCCAGTCATGCCTTTACCCAGGGCCATATTTCCCATGAGGTAATATGCCTGGGGCAACCTCTAGGAAACAGGTTCTGTAGCTTTCACTGCTAAGGTTAAAAATGGAAAATAAAAATAACCCTTCCCTTGCTAGAACCTTAATGCTCCCCTCACAAGCCTCCCCAACCCCCCCCCCCCCGGCACAGACAGTCAGTGACCCACAGACAGGGGGTTAATCGCAAAATGTAGTCTGAGCGTCTCCCAACTGCGAACAGGACCTGGTTTCCCTGCCTCCACTCATGTGGTCATGTGATTCATGTGTCAGGAGTTAAAGAACCTGTAAAGCACTCTAATTCTCTGGGTGTGAAAAGACAGTCACAGATGGCCGGCATTGCAAGCCGGCAATGGCCTGACAGTGGCCCAGTGGGGTGGGTGGGGCTCCTGTTCTTAGGATCTCGCTGAGACAGTTCACACCTCCACTAGCCTGACTGGCCCCAAGTCATGGCCTACAGGCAACTCTTGTCATAAGGATGTGTTGCGAGCATGATTCAAAAGCATAAGTCCAGACATGCTGGGGCCAACAGTTAATAAAGAATTAAGAAAGTTACTGTGCACATAACGCATAAATTGAACATGTTCTGGAGATCATACTGCTGGTTTATATGGGAGTCCCATCATTACCTTACCTACAGGGCCTGAGAGCCATATCAAGCAGTGGTGTCCGGTCTCATAGTGTGCACAGTGCATTACTGGGTCTGTTGCCACCAGGATCGGATCTCTAGAATCTTCCACCAACAAGTTATGACCCATATTGGTTTAAGGCATTTACTAGAGGAGGAGCCCGAGGCTCATCCCAGAGGGGAAGGTGGAGTGTCCCACTTGTGTATTAAGGTGTGAGAGCTCAGGTGTCTTGTCGGGGAGGGGGGGGGGGATCACTTGAGCCTGCAGGATTCCTGGTGCCCCTGTTAAATAGACCAGGCTTTAGTAAATGGGGCTAGTGGCTTTGCAATGGGGTTGGCAGGGCTCTGTTTAATGGTAAAAGTGAAATGGCCCTGCAAGCCCTCAGAATCTTGGTGGCCTGTATTAGGGAAACCTATCATGTGATCACGGTGACGTCATCCAAGGACACGAGGTATGGATTTCATCACAAGCCCCCCTATTTAGATGGCCAAGGAATTGGTTTCGTGGTTGGTAAGGTATAGATAAATCCTGTTTTGCCTTCCCCTTAGAAATTCATTGTAAACTAACTGCAGCTCCAAGCCTGTCTTCTCTGCCCCAAAACACTGGTACATGGTGTAGTTCCTGACTCTGCACTCTCTGAAAATGACTTTAACCTATAAATGAAAGGGCGCTTATCGCTCCCAGCATTGTACATTATATTCTAGCTTTTTTTTTTTTTGCTTTACCTGGCTGCTCAGCATGCCTATTCCTGGACCATGTACATTTCCATTGTTTCTTTTCCAAAATGAGCATCCATTCTCTTTCATTAAAAGGTCTTCCTGTTGCAGTCTTTGCAGCCTAAGAAAATAATTGGATTATAGAGGAAACCTATTAGACTGCCCATCATTTTTCTTCCTCTCTTCATAACCCAGTTTCCTGTCTTTTTATGTTTGGGCATTGAAATATTGCTTTAATTTGAAGCTACGCTTTAACTTAAGACTGTGTATACATGGTATTTTGTTAGAGGAACCCCTGGGGTTAGTGTCTATGCTAAGCTTGACAAAGCGTTTCAGCTGGATCCCAAAACTTTGATGATCTCGGGTGGTTATCATGCTTTTCGGTCTGAGGCTGATTAGAAAGCCTATAGATTGGAAACGTGTCTGCCATGATAGAAACAGATGTTTCTGCTAAATCTTCATTGATCAGCGGAGACAAACAGCCGCTTCCTCGTCGGTCACAATGTTTGCAGCACCCCCACTCCATTCATTGCGATTAGAAGGGGGACATTTCAAAAGTTTGGACCTTTTTTTGTTATCTGAAGCCTGGATAGACTCTCATAAGGCAGGGCATTTCTACAGTGGTGCTGGGCAGGTCTAGAACCTGCTAGATTTGTAGGCATTAGGAAGCTCAAGTACAGGTCTCAACATTAAAATTGCACCAAGAACATCAAGAATGGAAAGTTTTTATATTATGGAAAAGGATCAGCATAAATGTTAATAAGAAACGTTTTGAAATAATTGAAACAAATTTGAGTTCCACATGCAAAAACACACTCGAGCCTTGGTGAGGGACTGACCAGTCAAACGTTAAAATAATTGACATGGCTGCATACCTGATGCACTGTCTGTCCCATGCTGTCTCCTTGCTTAGGCCTTGCTCCATGGCAAATTTTCTCTTAATTTTCCTTCAGTGCCACCCCCCCCCCCCCCCCCGATCCTGAGACTGGTGTCTAGTTGACACCCCTCTGTTAGCGATAGGCTAGAAAGCTGCTCTCCACATGGTCACTCACAGTTCAGCGCAATTTAAGGCAATGCACACAGTGTGCTTGTACGGGAGCCCCACTACTCCCATCCCAGATGGGAGATAAAGCTTTAATTTCAAATTAATTAATAAAGCTTTGTTATTTAAAAATGTATTTATGAATTTTGGTGTCCTTTAATAGAACCTAGGAATACATGGAACTTTACCATAGGGAGCACAGGGAGAAATCCCAGTGAGACTCACTCCTTTGGTGCTGACTATGCTGGTACCTTACACAGACCCTATACCAGAACACTATCCTAACCTCTTCAAACACCCCTCTCCAGTCCTTGCCTCTCAGCCCCCTCCCCCTAAACCTGACCCCATTGTACACCCAACAAAGTGCAACTCCCAACCTGCAATGCTACTGCTTCAGCACCATGGCTATAGGTGTTCATAGTCTCCCCTGCCTTAGGAACTACCCTACAATGATAAAGCTTCAGAGTCATTGCTGATTAAGTGACCATATCTACCCCTGCTCATCATCTTCCATTGCAATGCCCTTACCATCTGGAAAACACCTAGTAGATGGGAACTTTGCAGCTCCTGGGCTGGTTGTGGGGCAGTAAATGTCATCCCCACTCTCTCTACCCTATGCAGCCCACTGGCAGACAATCGGCACAGGGATGCTGTTGGAAGGCCTTCAAAGTGCTGTGGTATTGAGTGGAGTATATAGAGCAACCACACTGACCAGGATAATTCATTTATATTAGTTTTCGCCTTTTATAGATCCTGAAAAGTAGAAGTGAAAATGATACAGAAAAATTAATTTAAAATCTACCCCCCACATGTCTTGCATTTCTGGCCTGAATGCTACATGCCACCCATCATCTTATTGATGGACAGGCGACTAATAGTAATCCTAATCCAGAGTAGTCCAAACCCCCCCAACTGAATTTTAAGTGGAACAAAACCTGAGAAACAACCATTTAAACAATAAGAACCAAGTGACGTAGTCACAGTAGACGGCTCTCATTGCCGTTGGGGCATGGGAAAGTGAGTTTTTATGGGCGAACTGGAGGGTTTTACACAGCGGGGCATACTGATTTGGGATGCCCTGGGGAAAATCCAAAGGCTGGCCCTGGAATCTTTGAGTCTAGGCCAGCAGCTTGAGAGTTTTGTTATGCTTTAAAACGTAACATTAGAGATATACATTTTGTTGTTGAAATGGATTTTATTGTCTTTATATTTATAGTTCTAATTTAAAACTTTCTTCATTTTAGTTTTTCATTTACTATTGTCCAGAATAAAAAGGTTATTAATATTTAAATGCAGTAATACTAAGGAGATATTGCTGCTACCGGGAAGAGGTTTATTGATTTGTACAGATTATTACAGAGGTCTTGATATTCGGGCAACCGGCAAGTGATATAGACAGGTATATAATTAAATCCTCCAGTCACTTGACAGGATAATAATTGTGAAGAGTTTATTTGCACTTTGACCGTCAAACAGCAGCATGTGCTTTACCTTCTATAGACCAGGTCCTGACGAAGACAAATGATAGGTGAGACGTGCGGCGTCCAGCTCTGGGCCCTCTTTTATTATTCTTTGCAATACCCGAGGTTGCAAATAGTTTTCCTATTTGACTCACACTGGCTGTTATTTTAGTGCTGGTTCTTTCTGTTCAAACTGATCTGAGAAGATGTCGGGAAAACAAGTTACTGTAAAAATAATCGGTTCTGACAAATGACAATGCGGAAGCTAATTAGGCATCTTGAAGTGGCTGGACTGATTTTCTTTTAAGTGACCCAAATCCTTGTTTGCAGAGATCTGGGGTTTGATAGCGTCTCTGTGTCCTCTGCTATGCCAAGGCTAATTGTATTTAGCCAGTGACAGGGGAGCGGAAAATTGTATTTACCATCATTTATGATAATGTTCCTTTATTAAAGAAAAAATGTCCAATCCTTATTAAATGTAAAGTCCGATTTCAGAAAATGTATTAATCTTTCAGCGCTTAGTTGAGAATTTTCTCTCCATATACTGTGTGCTGTAGCTTCTGATCCCCTCCTATAGTGAATCCTGGCAGTAAAAGAAGCGAGTATTCGAACTGCGGGACTAGGGTTGGTGGTGGGGAATTTAGGCTACCTAAAGGAGGTCATTTCCACAGGAAAGGGAATTTTGTCCTAAGCCTGGGGTGCCCAATCTTTTGGACCGCATAGGCCACTGGTCACAGGCCCCAATGAAGAGGTTCAGAATTTCGAATGTATCATTTTGTTCAGCATAACAAAGATTTTCTACAACAATCAGAATACTCGCTGTCTCCATAAACTCTGTAAACTCACTGGTGTGCCCTCTATACACACCTAGTATCCAACCCCACAAGGACTAACTAATGCACTCACAATGTTACATACAATAACAGCTTTATTACAAGAATCAAACTAAAAACACAATTAAAAACAAGGTTTCTGTGCCATAAACATGATCACCACCAGGGGGAGCACACCCTAATCATTCTATTACTCATCTAACTAATACAGTATACTATATACAAAAAAGTGTCAGTGCTTCTCAATGTGCTTCCATCTCGAATACAAGATCAATACAAGAGTAAAACAACCCAATCAGAGTTAAAAGTGCAAATCAGCAAAATAGTGCAAATAAGTAAAGTGCTTACAGTTTTTCAGACGGTGTGCGTCCCCCCCCTGCCTGCAACCAACGCGTTTCGAGTCTAATAATGACTCTTGCTCACGGCCAGTAATCCAATGATTGTCTCAATGCAGGGAAGGGGCACATGGTCCCCTTTTTATAGTGTCGTCCTACCTGCTCGCTCCCGTACTCAGCCCCCATTACACGTAGGCGCGCCGGCGCACTCCGGCCGGAAGTGCGCCCGCCCATCCACCTGGTGTCAACAGGCAGCACCCAAGAGGCTGCGTGGCAGCCGCCGCTAAGTCACGCCCACTAGCGCCAGTCCCGCACAGGGTGTGTCACCCCCGTCAAATGACAACATGATGGGGGCGGGGTCAAGGCTGGAGGAGGGAGCCGAGAGAGCGACAGGTACGGCGGCGCTACCATTCCCTGCAAAACCACTGAACAAACCTGTGCCTGTTAACACAGGCATGATTACAACATTACAATATATACATTCAGACCATTTTATAACTAACCTGGGAGGTGCACGTTAGCAGGGCAATTAGAATACAAAAGTCTTAAAGGAGCCACAGCACTCAACCCTGTTAGCTTGCAGGCCAGCCTATAATCTGTCTCTAAACTTGGTTAAAAACAGAGGACTCGGTCACACACATCTGCAGAAGTATGCTTAAGCTGCACCACTACGCCAAAGTGCCTCTGTGGGGTGCAGTCCTAACTCTAATCTCTGAGAGCCCATTTGGGACATATAGTGCAATAGATAAATTGGGAGCAGGCTTACTTGAGCTTGCCCTAAACCTCTAAAGTGCAAGCCATGGGGTGGAAGGGTCAAAGACCTTGCAATACAGCCTAGACCCCACACTCCATGTGCTTGCACAAATTCAAAAGAATTTGTCACCACATTGCTTCAAGCCGCCACTGTCACCTCTATTTGGCAATGAGCACCTTCTCTACCACTCTCCTTCCAATTATCCTTACTGAACCTCTAGTTACCTACCTTTACCCACCAGTCCTGTTTACTCCCCCCCCCTTACTTTCCTCACAGCAGGTCAGGTGCCACAGATGGCTCAGAGGGCCACAGGTTGAGCATATGTGTTTTATAGGGACTGTAAACCCAACGGCAATAATAAGGCCGTAAGTAGCTCACCTGAGGCCCGTCCCTTATGTCTTTCCTCCATTTCCTGCCATGCCAGGTAGAAGCTGAAGCAGGGCTCCAAAGTTTTCCCCCCTTTCAATTTTATTTTTTCAGGACCTTGCTAAAAATTGATCCAACAGCTATTCTGTCCCTTGGTGCTCTCAGTGTTACTGAGAATGGCAAATTATAGTGGTACTGCAGTTGTCTTATAATGTTGTGCCACATGACTCACCCTTCCCAGGATTTACCATGACCCAGGAATTGAAGTGAAGAAAGCCACTGGCTGAACCTAGTTGAGTTTACTCAATGATCATCAAGGTTTTAAACAGCAGGGTATCCTAAATCCCAAAAATCCAGATTTAGGATGCCTCTTTGAGAGGGAATGGACCAGCTTTTAGACTCCAGTAATGGCCAACAATGTTCCTCTTCAAACAGGAACAAAATCAGGGACTTTCACTCTCCTGGGCTTTGTTCCTTGTCCAGAGGGGGCATCCTAAAATTATTCTCACGGCACATGTATGGTCTCTCTATAGAAAGCTGACTTTAGGGGAGTGGCAAGTTCACCTTTCTGGTTTCTCCACGGGGAGGCAGCCTCTTTCCTCTGGCTGAGCCTTTCCACATTGCCCATTCATATTGGCCTAACGCGGCCTGTGCAAGCAACGTGGGATTGCAGTCCCAAATTAGGAATCACCACCAATGAGGAAGACCACTAGTCCTAGCATCTTGGACTCTAGGCTGGTGGTTGCTCCTCTTTGAAGTGGTTTGCAAACCGCAGAATCACCCCTAAAGCTGCACACCTTGGTGATCCAATGGCACATGTGTGATTTCAGCGCTTGGGCTCTATTCCTTCCTTACCTAGTATCAGATCTAACCGTAAATATGAAATTGGCACGTACCACTGGCAGCTCCTCTGTGCATCAGTGTCAGCCATTTAGAAATGCCTGACACCTCAGATAGTGGCGGGTGGGGATGCAGCCGTGGCACACGGCTTCATCTTCATCTTTAAATACAGTATGTTCCATCCTTCATCTTTAAATACAGTATGTTGTGCTCCCCATAAATGGACAGTCCAGGGAAGGGGTTACATTTGCCTGCTGGGCGGTCTCTTTATTTTTTATTTATAAAGCGCCATCATCTTCGAATGTGCTGTACAAGGATAATACTGCAGACAGGGTAAAACAAATAATATTTTTTTTTCATTATACATCAAACATGACAGAAATGCAACCCATTGATAAAAGGACACAAGAAGAGTCCTAGTAGTAAATGTATGGGACCTACCCTGTGAGCTTACAATCTAAGGAATAGTCAGTTCTTCTTTAAAAAGTCACTAGCTGTCATTTGTTCTTACCAGGCCCCTGTAGTAATCCGGTAGCTGAAGTTGGAGCTATGTTTGTTGCCCCGGACTCCAGGGAGCTCCTATTGACATGTAAACTGGCAATCTCTTAGGCCGCCGAGTAGCTGCAGGCCTCCACGCTAATTACTGTTATAATAGTAAGTGTACACGCCACACTTCCTTCCTGCAGCATATGTTGTGCTACAAAGTCTGCCTCTCCAATGTGCGCTGTGTAATAAAGAGCAGCAAGATATGGCGGAAAGTAACTGCGAGCGCGTTTTTATCAGCCGCTCCGCCGAGGATCATGGGAAAGATGAGCTGCCAAAATTCAGCTCGGAGGACTGATGGCCGCCATCATTACATTGCTGCTGATCTGATACAGAGCAGATGTAGCTGAAGCCCGTAGACGTTGCCTAGAGCAGCAGCCTTGTGACCCTTTCACTGCCATGGCCCTGTTCTCATGTTGGTGCCTGATGAACAGGCCACATTTCATTCATTTTTTTTTTAACAATCCTCCTTTACAACTATATCAAAAAGCTCAAGCAATGTAAAAATGTGCCACAAATAAAAATCTGTACTTCTTGTTCTATATATAATCCTCTAACCCTTTTGGATCCTCCTGGAGCTTGCTCAGCAGTGGCCTGTTTTTTAAAAATAATTTATTTTTTCATTGCCGAGGCCACCATTTTTGAGATCACAGATTGACTGATCTCAAGAACCCCGGTGGGCATGACCCAGCCCACTGGTCACATCCCTGGTTTTCCTGTAGTCAATAAAAGGGGGGTTAGGGCTTGTGGTATCCTCTCATCTCACACCCTTCCCTTTTGTCAGGCTGAGGGCAGAAGTGTTTACCAATCCGTATCAGGCGTGTGCTATGGCTACAGGGAAGCTGGGGATGCAGCCCCGGGGGGTTTCACACAGCGGGGCATCCCGATTTCGCTTGCCCCAGGTGCAGGCTAGTGGTCGACACTGGGGTCTTTTAGACTCCAGGACTGTGCTGTATGGCACGGGATGGCGATCTTAATTGCTGTTTTATAATCTACAGACGCTATTTTGAGAGTAACTTTTAAACCGAGGCTCTGGTGTTAAACTAGTGGGCTAGTCATGCCAAAAGATGGAGTTCCTAGATGGGTCAGAATCAGAGAACTCCCATTTTTTGAGGGTTCCACGTTAGGTATGGAGATGGGCTAAGTATGCACAGATGAGGCTTTGCGGGTCAGTTTTGGTTCCGTGTCTGGCTTGGTGCTGGGACAGGTAACGGTCCAGTTGTTATTTTTTTTATCGGCTTTGAAGATTTCTTTCAAGCGTCTGTGCCAGGCACAACTCTTGGCATGGGGCCACCTCTGGCCAAGACTCTGTGGCTTCATAAGTGTGAAGGATTGTCTTTTGAAGCTGCCCCCCCCCCCCCCCAGGGTGGGAGGCTTGCAGGCCTGAGTACAGGACCTGGGTGAGAATTGTAACCTATGCTAGCAGATGGCTATGGACAATGGGGCATTTTGTTAAAAGGGGCAAGCATCAGGAATGAAATAAAATATAAATAAATATTTGCCATTTCCCTGACAGAGGGCCCATTACCCACATTTAAAATGCCCTTAGAGTCCCATTGAATTACACTGAAAAGAGAGGAGGGCTAGTGAAGCGGATCTCTTCATTTTCTAACTGTGATAATGAATACATCATAAAACTTTACTTCATGGAACACTGTGAAATCCTCCTCTTATAGACAAATGTGGTTAAACCAGTCCACTGGGCCTACATCTCTCCCCACAAGAGCTCTTTTTCTTAATGAACTCTTCATCTAACATTAATTGTCTGAAATGTTAACATTTTGGCACCTATGGCTTTGTCCCGTAACCTAACGCTTTTGTCATTCAGTCAATCGTTATGGCTGGCTGGTATGTGGCTCTTCTCAGAAAGCAGTACGTCGGCACTCAAATCACTCGCTCTTCTCAGACCCACCTCCCTCTCAAACGTTTTCTCCAAAAGTTGCAATTTGTTTTTACAATGGATTGGGCGGAGGCTACTGTATTAAAGGAACAAAATACTGATAGTTTTTCTTGGTGTGGGAGTCCTTTATTGTTCTCAAGCTTTTTACGCCAAGTACCCCCAAGTGGGGGGTACATTATACTTTTTAACTAAATAAGTAGGCCACATGCATCAAAGCACTTTTAAGGGAATAAGGAATAATGCTTTGATGATAAAATAATATACCAGACCTATCAGGCACCCAATGTAGGTGCACTCCTGAACATCTCTTAGTACCCCCTGGGGTACATGTACAGCAGGTTGAGAAACAGTTATTGCAACATTGACACACTAAGCTAAAATTTATTTAGGAGGATCTTTTGTTAATACTAGTTGGTATTTACAGAGAATGGTCCAAAATTACCATGAATGAATGGATTTATGGCAAAGTGCATGCTGGTGAACACCTTTTCCAATCGCCATCTTTTAACAGCGAGGAATTGATGCAGTCTTCAACGAGATATTGTATTTAGGTCTTTTCAGCATTTTTAATGTATTTTTTGTGCGTGAACTTCAAAAAGTCACCCAATTTGTGAAAAACTTTTTTATATTTTAAATTCAACTTTTTTTCTAAAACTTTTCAAACAAGCCAGACACCCCAAGACACCACACATATAATCTGAGACCCCAGTAATGCAGACATACACTGTAAAAGTGTGTTTTCAGCAAGATTTATTTATCTTTGTAAACAAAATTCGCCGTTGTAGTTCGCCTGAATTTGCCAAACCATTTTTCATAGTAATTTGCACTCATTTTACTGGCGAGTTGTGGCGTAAAATGATCAACAGTTGACAGCAGCATTCACGGATACGATAGAAGCTTAATTTGCCGCAGTATTCTCTCTTGCAGCACACAAGGCTCACCCGGGGATGGCGAAACTTGTGGAAAGCTGTGGATTTAATAGACCACCACCAAAATGTGTATACTGTGCAATCACTTTTCTTGTTGCTAATTGATTGTTACGGTCTATCTCTAAATGTCAAGAGATATTGTAACTTTATGTTGTGAATTGAATTCCAATTTGAATTCTATGATACATAACTCTCAATAAAAAGTTTATTTAAAAAAAATGGGTGTGAGACAAACGTAGGCAGTGAGTGCCCACATGCCCAGACTATATTGTCCGGGCAGTTGGGGTTAAGGTGCCTGGCAAGAGCACTTTAGTCATGTCCTGCCCGGAAATATAACCTGCAACACTCTGGGCAAAAGTTCAGTTCCTTAAAGTGGACCAACACCCAGGGGTGATCGGCCTGGGAATCTATAAGATTCCCGGGCCGATCACCACCCTCACCGCGAGATCGGGATGTCCGCGGGTTGAAACCCCCCCAAAACCCCCAAAAAACCTTACCTTATCGGCGGCGGCCTCCCGCACGCCCCTCTAGACGTGCCCGCGCCGGCCGTTTGTCAATGGCCGGCGCGGGCGCGCGCCCTGTAAGAGTGACGTGCGAGAGGCGGCGGCAGACACGGTTGGTCACGTGGGAGCGTGGGTGAGGTGAGTTTTTGGGGCTTTCTGGGGGGTTTCACACAGCGGGGCACCCCCAATCAGGGTGCCCCCCCCCCCCCCCGAAGTGGACCAAAACCCAGAATAGTCAAAATCCTGGGTGTTGGTCCACTTTAAACACTAGACCATGGCTACCCCATGTCCCATTTAGAGCATAATATGTTTAAATAAAACCATTTGATTGCTTTGTTGATTTGTGGACAGAACGGTGACCAGCGCTCTACTGAGCAATATGTGTTAAGCGGGTGGAATTTGTGTGGTTATCAAATTAGGGCTTTTTAAGTCATTGACAAAAATTCTATTCCTTCACATGCCTTGTGGTTTGTTTGCTGCTATCATGCCTCATTAAGCAATATATCTAATTAGTCAACATTGTTTTGTTATAATTAGCATTCTGGCATTCAGTGGCTTTTTCTTTTAGAGATGTGATTCATCCCATAGACTTGTTCGTGCTTTGGATCTGAGCGACGATGGCATGATGATCATATCTCCCCACCTTCTTATTCCGCAGCTGGTCGGCGGCGAGTTTGATCTGGAGATGAACTTTATCATTCAGGATGCAGAGAGTATCACTTGTATGTCGGAACTGCTGGAGCACTGTGATGTGACGTGCCAGGCCGAGATCTGGAGCATGTTCACAGCCATCTTAAGGAAGAGTGTCCGCAACCTACAAACCAGCACGGAGGTTGGCCTCATCGAGCAAGTCCTGCTGAAGATGAGCTCTGTGGATGACATGATTGCAGGTATTTAAAATACACATACATGCATAGTTATTTATAGAAAAAACGCATTGGTCATAGGAAAGCCCCATTATTGTTGCTCCTCTACCATAATTTGTTAGAGGAGCTTCATTCAAGTTGCATTCAACACCGTCAATATGGCAGCAAAAGCTTACTCAATGATCCTGCTCTGTTTTAAATGGACCATTCCCACCCCCGTGGCCATGCTGGAATCTAAATTTTACCCAATTCCTGTGGGTCCCGCAATGCTTTCCTCACTGGTGGCTGCGTCACTGGCTTCCCTGTAGCAGTGCTCCCCCACACCCAGTCATTTCGATATGCTGGACTTGCAGGAGTATGCACTCCACAGTAAGGCCAGGGATGTGCCCACCGGCACACTTATGCTGGTGCGAAGTTCAAATCAGTGGCTTTATGCCTCACTTTAAAGGTGAGTGAAAGTGGGCGATCTGGGGGGAAGGGGTTTCACACAGGGGGGCAACCCGTCAGCTAATGAGGAGGGTGAACTTATACACCTGAACTGAATAAAATTCCCGCAAGCTTGTAGTTTTCTTTGCCTGGTAGGAATAAAATCCAGGATGTATCGGGGGGCCAGAACCTGTGACCCAGTAGCATAACTAAATATAATGGGGGCCCTGGTGCGAACATTACATGGGGCCCCTTTCTGACACTTACAGTAATTTTTTTTCTGCTTTATAACATGATTGGATGCATCTAGATAACGAATGACTGAATTCACCACTGAGAGATGCTTGGAAGCTACAATGTAAAGATGTAATAAGGTCAAAGAAGCTATATAACAGATATAGAACAAGAATCAACTGTAAATGTCCAAATAACAATGCAATGTATGTAATTTAAACTATATTGCATGCAGATCCCCCCTAGCATTGGGCACTGTCTCAACTGTGTGCTAGGCTTCCACAATTGATCTTCTCTAGCAGATAACTCAGGGTCAGTGAAGCTGCACGTGGCTCCCAAGCAAGTATTTGTCTTTGTTTTACTGCTTAGTACCAGCAATAAAAACCTACTTACCTTTTACTCCTGGAGCTGTGTTCAACATGCCCCCCCCTATATGTGGATGTACGGATGCTCCATTTGTTTGCAGCCGGTTCTGGGTTCCTCATTGACTGGAGCTCCAGGAAAAAAAGGTAAATATGGATAGACTAGTGGGAGGGGGTGGGTCAGCTTCACTTAGGGTCCCTGGCACAGACTTGCCAGGGAGGGACTAGCTAGCCTTTATAATAGTCAGCTGGTAATAAAGTGTACCAAAGCCCAGGATTTTGACTGGGTTTTGGTCCTTTCCCCCAGGGCACCCCAATCAGTGTTGCCCTGCTGTATGAAGCCCCCCAGATTGCCTAAGGAAACTCACCTCTTCCCGGTCCTATGGCACATGTGTGGCCGCTCATCCAATCGGCGCGCTCGGAGCCCCTGACATCACGGCATCTAAGGCTTCGTCTAAGAGCAGCTTCTCTGAACGTGTTGATGGCCACATCCTCCGCTTACCTCTAACAGGGAGCGTGCCCGCGTTGGCCATTCACAAATGCCTGGCACGGACACACTCCCTGCTAGAGGGATAGCGGGGATGCGGCTCGCGCATGTGCCGTTGGACTGGGAAACAAGGTAAGTGAATGGGATTTTGGAAGCCCTTGCTTGGGTTTTGGTCCACTTTAAAAGATTGCTTTCCAGCAGGCTGCTATTTGTAAGGCCTGTATAAGGTTTTTTTTTTCCTGTTAACTGGCTCCATTCAGAAAAGGACACAGTTGCTAACTCTACTAACTTCCACATGCAAGTAAAGAAATGTCTCCTATTACTTGAGTAAAAATGCATCTAAGACTATGTAATGGTCAAAAAGTGGCATCCCAAGTGGTATTCAGCTCAACGGGGCCGGTGGCCACCCCCTGGGCATCTCAGATCAGGATGCCCTACTGTGTGACACTCCACCCCCCCACCGCATAACCCACTTTCTTTCTGGCTCCCTCATCAATGTAAATATTGGTGGCCGCATCCCCAGCACCTTCTTTAGCCTGTGGCTCACTTCCACCCTCAGCCATTCTGATTGGATGGGGGTTGGAGCGTGCCTGCTGCTGGTGATGCAACAGTTAACACTCCTGACTACTAAATAATGACTACTTAATAAAGGCAAATTGCTCTGATTGAACAAGAGCCCATGCATGCACCATAGGACCAGGGTTTTTCTGAGCAATCTTTGGGGTGTCACACAGTGGGGCATCCCCTTGCACGGAACAAAGCCTGGGATCTCGGGTTTTGTTCCGCTTCTACCCATGAAAATGCTTATTTCAAAGTTAGCTGTCATTAAGGATCCTGTTCTTGTCAGTCAGACTCTTGGCGTTGGGTCGGCTCCAGGCTTGGGCAGGAGTCTCCCTTTGTGTGTGAAGTCACGCGCCACATCATCTCACCCATCACCCTTTGATTGGCCTCCAGGCCTCACTGTCCTCTCCACTGCCTTGTCCTCGCTGCCTTTTCCATTGCTGTTGATTGTCCCCTGGTTCCAAGGCCAGCCTCAAGCATGTCAGGACAGGAAACAGGATACCCAGCCCATCGACCAGTCAGAGCCTTAGTTTTCCCCTAAAGATGACAGGGGCCTCAAGCATTCACCCAGGTACGCCCAGTTCTGTTGACAACACTTTGTGGCATGACAGGGGTGGTCATGTTGTGGATCTCCATTTTGTCCCCAAAGAGGCCATAAGCAGCAGCTAATAGACAGTCCTTATTCATCTTCAAAAAATGATTTTACAGCTAGGATCAAATTCTTCATGATGTCCAACTGCATGTCTCTCTCTTTCCCAAAATATAAATACAACCGGTCAGTTACTATGGCCAAGACGCTTGCCCCACAGTGTCACTGTAACTTATCCACTGTTACTATCCACCCTAAAACTTACAGACACTTACCCCAACGTACCTTTGAGAATCCAGAGTTTATATCAGCGATGCTACTAAATGATTCCATGCTGAAATGTTAAATGTAAGTTTAATTGGCCTGCTTTGTGCTGTAATTACATGTCTCTATACTAATGATAGAATTGCTTTTGTTCATCGTAAAGAACATGACAAAAGAGAATCCTTCTGACTGCTCCAGTTATCTCTTTCCAACACTCATGTCAGCCCCATAGTTGAGACTGATTCTCTCGAACAACTGGGGATCAGCTGTACACGATAAAAAAACAATTATAGGTGGTTTTAAAATTTGTTTCATATCGGCTGCCTTTATATGCCTTAACCTCATTACCAATTTTGGAGGGATGGTGCCATCACTAAAATAATGCTATGTGGATACATACATGTGCTTAATGTGGAAGCTACACACTCTCTATTTGTTATGTGTATATCTGTTGTCCAATGGAATTATGACATGTGTCCAAGCATCCAATCAGAATGGTCATTTGAGTTCCTTTGTTTATAATAGACTTTATACAAATATGACAAGCATGCCAGTTCTGAGATATTCAAGCCTGCCTTATTGTTAACCATGTGTAATCGACGAGCATAGCAGATCACGGGCATTGGTTGCAGATGAGTGCAAGCCCTCGTCTGGCTGAATAAACCTTAAACTTCTTGTAAAGACCTATATCCAAGTTGGATCCACAACATGTGACGAGATGAAGCTTGTTTCATCTTCTTTCTTTGATAATTCCTGGTTCTGCTAATTGGTTGTAAATGGAAAACAAGTGTTTTTCCTGGGCATATGGAGGACGCAGCTTGATGATTTATTTCTGGGTTGATGGGGTATCCATACGAGATACCTATCTTGCTCTCATTTCCACATTGTCTCCATCTTTTGTCACATTCCTTCAATCTCCTTGTCTCTCACTTTCTATTTCATCCTTTTTTTTTTTTTTTTTTTAAATCTTTTCCCCTCCTTCTCTCGATCTCTTTTCCATATTTTCTCCTCTTTCTCTCTTGCCTACATGCAATCTTACTTTTTCTGCATCCCCTTTGTTTTTCTTGCCCCATCTCTCGGTCTCCCTCTTTTTTCCATATTTCCTATTTTGCCTGTGTTCCATCTTTGTGTGTGTGTGCGTCTGGGGGATAAGGACTTGAGTTACACCAGTTAGCCTACAAAAGGTTTATTCACATGCTATTGAGTACTATGGCCCAGAGGAGTAGCTAGGCTTTCTGGCACCTGGGGCACAGATTCAAAATGGCGGCACCATCTGTGCTCAGGCCCCCCCCCCTTTGGCGCTCCCCTGACCTGCTGTACCCGGGGAACATGCCCCCCCTGCTCCTCCCTAGCTACGCCCCTGCTATGGCCACCAACACGCAACACACCACTGATGCAAATGAAATCAATAATATTCTAATATAGTCCTGAAGGTCTACACAAGTCTTTGCTATAGATATTTCAATTAGGTTTGTACCAACCTCACCCTAGAAATTACTGTGACAAGTATGGTAAGAAAAACAAGGGGGTGGTGAAGCCAACTGTTCCATCCTCTGACTCAAAACTATGTTCAAAACATTTTGGACAGAGCTCTAAATTAAAATCAAAGAAGCCCCTTTTACAGCCTAAAGCTGAACAAAGCAGGAAATATATTATATTTGCTATGTGATTTATTTCACTACTATGTCCCACAAGACCTGCATGACTTGGAAAATTACATTCTGCTTTACTGTACTATGTGCTTGTATTTTTTATGCATTGAAAGTAAAGCTGTCTGTCTAGATTTTTTCTTGGCCTGTTGCCTTTTAATGCATTCCAGCCTCTCGGATGCTTTTTTGACCCTTTGATCTCCCAGCAAGGCTTCAGAAAAGTGTGCTGTAGTTTTTACAGTGCTGTGGAAATTTAGGACTGAGTGAGAATAATTAGGGGAGGAAAGAAAGCGGATTTAGAAATGTTTGAATCATCTGGATGTGTCAGCGGGACACCCCGTTGGGGCAGGGAGTTGGGTTTTAAATTGGCTGCTGAGTTAATGTTATTTTTTTATCTCCTTTCAAGATCTCCTGGTTGACATGTTGGGAGTGCTGGCCAGCTACAGTATCACCGTCAAGGAGCTGAAGCTTCTGTTCAGCATGTTGCGGGGAGAAAATGGAATCTGGGTAAGCTGTGGTCAAGGATCAGCAATCTTTGTCAGTATATTAGAAACGGCGTTTACTATGATTTGTCTCCAGAGGCATGTAAAATGAAACAACATCTTCCTGATTGAATGGTTTTTTAAAGAGGCCTCAAATAGGAGATTTATATTAAATATTCAGTAGCCTTTTGCTGTTTATGGCTGTAGTTTTGAAAGCAGTTTCAAATAACACCCGCTCCATCTTCCTTTTCTGGCAGCCGAGGCATGCGGTTAAGTTGTTATCGGTCCTCAATCAAATGCCGCAGAGACATGGACCCGACACCTTCTTCAATTTTCCAGGACGGAGCGCAGCAGTAAGTGTTCAGCATAATTTAACGTTCAATTTCCAGTTATGACAGTCCAACATTTCTCACCAGCCACAGATAAAAGTATGTTTTTTTTTATTTGGGGAGTTATTTCACATCCCATAGAGATTATGTTTAATAAAGATCCCCTGTATATAGTTCAAGCCCACTGGGATTGGTCATCGGCAGTCACGTGATTACCAGCCACTCGTGAATGCGGAAGTGGTTAACATATCGCTTTAAAGCGGACCAACAAAATTACTTAAACCAGACCAGCACATCAAATAGTGCTCATATCCCTCCCCAGGGCAATTTCTGTTGCTGCACATCAACATTAATTTACCTTTTTTTCCTGCTGTAGTACATTTTAGAAACAAAATGGTGGCCACCTGCAAACAGGAAGTGCTGCTGGGTTTTCTGTTACTGTGCACTTTCAGTTATGTCAGTTGAATCCAGGAAACAGCATGGCTGAGATGCTGGGAGGGGAAGCTCCAAAATGGCCGCTACCTTATTTCTCCAACTGTGCCAGGCTGTTGGTCTGGTTTAAGCGTCAAGTTGTCCAATATACACCTACAGTAGATTTTTGTTGTTATTTATTGTTAGGTCAGATGGACCTTTACCCAAAAGCATCCCTATGTAGGATACCACTTTGCTTCACTTATCCTCATGCCTGCAGCCCCACTTGTGGGCAAACGTAGCTCCATGCCCACTGAGAAAATGCCAACTGACACTGTTGTTTGGATTTTTGGGGATATTTGAGCAAACATAAGGATAATTTACAATGCAGCTTCCTTTTCTCTCGGCCATGACTGCCCCTTGGGCATGTGGGCCACAGGAGCATGGAGGGGGATGAGTTTCATTTTCGTATTTCAGGCATTTCCATAGGCTGCAAACTGGAGTTTTGCTTGTAGCACTGTTTTAGTTTTTATGAAGGTGAAAACACACGCTTGCTACCCCAAGATTACATTGCTAACATTTCCTATACTGCTGTGATTAAATTGTTTGTTTCCTGTATTTTAGGCTATTGCACTTCCTCCCATTGCCAAGTGGCCTTATCAAAATGGTTTCACTCTGAACACATGGTTTCGTATGGATCCATTGAATAATATAAATGTTGATAAGGATAAACCTTACCTCTATTGGTAAGTAATGCATCTAAAGTTTTATTTTTTTCCACATAGCTGTTTTTTATTTTTTACAGTATCCAAGCCCTGGGTTCCCATATCACGCACAGGGCCTGGTGGACAAAAACACCACCACCATGTCAGTGTCTAGAAGAGGGGGCATTCCAGGCACACCTTCAGTGTGCTTCTTTTTACAAGGAGGTGAGGGTGCACCTGAACACCATGGAGCCCATTCTCTAGTCTACAAAAAAGTAGAAACCATTGAAGAACATGCAGGCTGCTCTGGGGGATTTTTTTGGAGGCCATATAGGGGTTAGTGAATGATTGGCAAGCAGAATTTCCAATGTAAGGTTTGCTTTAGGCTAGGCTGTTTAGTCAGATGGAGTGGGAATGACTGGCTGCACACTTGCCATATTTAAAATGCACTGATTAGTAAATAGGCAGTCAAGTATTTTATCAGAACCCTAGCAGACACTTGTGTCTCAGCCTACTCCTAACTCCTGGGTAGTAGGGACCTGGAGGTGATGCCACCCGTTTTGTTATTTTTTGCAATCCAGTGTTGCCTAATTCATGAGCCGCTTTCTCTTTGCAGCTTTCGCACAAGTAAAGGTGTTGGTTATTCTGCACATTTTGTGGGGAATTGTCTGATAGTCACATCCCTGAAATCAAAAGGAAAAGGTTTCCAGCACTGTGTCAAGTACGACTTTCAGCCACGCAAGGTAAGCATAAAGCAAAAAGTCGGAAAAAGGGTCAGAAAATATTCCGGTGTTTATTACATTAGAACGACTAGATTGTTGCAGGGTTTTAGTTTGCTGACAATATGCTCAATAAAAACAGATACTTAAAGCCAGCAAGACTATTTGCTTTCTCCTAACAGGATGTTTCTTGGTTCCCCAGGGATTGCCATAACACTTACCTTTCTGGCAATCCTACAGCGCATGCGTGGGCCACGAGTGCAGGAATGCTTGCCGCTGCCCTACCATTCCGTTTTCTATGCTGTTCATTAATGTGCATGGCATAGATAGCTGATGGGAGGAGAGCCCACATATGCACCATGGGACCATTGGAGAGGTAAGCACAACGGGTGGTCCTGGGGTGGGGGTTCACACCATGGGGCATCTCAAAGAAGGATGAGTTTTCGGACTGTAAATGAAGTTTGTGTATCAATATTGATTTATTTTTATTATTTTGCATTCTTTGGTCCAGGTGTGGATATGGGGGGGGGGGTGCTCACTGTGCAAAATGTGCCTTTACCATCCTTACAGGATTTACACTAACTTAGAACTAAGTCAAGGGCTGAAAAAATTCTTCTAGACCACTCCCACCCAGCACATGACCTATTCCAGTATCTTCCATCCAGCCAATGTTTTGCAGTACCATCTTGTATGACTTCTCAATCTAGAATAGTTTCTTACCCCTGACTGTACGCACCCTAAACAAAATCCTAGCTTCCTAGGGCCTAAGTAAATTTGTATTGTACTAGTCTGCATCTGTTTTTTTCATTAGTCAATTGTATTTTATTGTTGCACTGTGTATATTCCAAAAATAATTTCTTGTTCATCTCTGATGTATTTGGTGAACCAATAAATTGAATTGAATGAATATTATGTAGGTTGGGGGGGGGGGGGGGTGGGGGGGGCACAATTTGTGTTTCATCCCAGGAGGTGAGGGGGTACCACCTGCTCACCTCATCACAGGATTGATTATTTAGGGGTGGGTGGTCCAAGATACCTCTCTATACTAGCCTGCGATCACTAGTTTACATTGATTTTTGAACATTGTTTTTGTATCGATATTCAAAAAGAAATCTAAACCCAAACCATTGCAGCCCTAAAGGAGGCCTTGAGTTTAGACTTTTTGAATCACCCACCCCTCGGGCAATGTAAATGCTGGTCTTCTTGAACTCCCCAGAAATGCCCGAAATACACCCTTGCTATATGAATGCCACATGGGACAGTCTGTGAAGCACTACAAGAGCATGAAGGCATGAATGGCCTGCATTTACTACATATTCGGAGTTTCAATCAGGTGGGCATCCTAAAACAGGGTGCCCAGGGGATGGTAGAAGCTCCAGCCCTGAGTTCTGCTGTAGGGTTTAGGGCAGCTTTAATATCCCATCGTATTCTATATAGTATTCTATTTATCCGGTCTAATGAGTTTAAAGAAAAATAATGTTGAAAGGCATTTACCAGCAGCCTTAAATACCTTAGTGTTAACAATGCCATGTATTACAGTTGGCCTAAAGTATGCATTAATAAATAAGGAAAAAAAACCCATCCAACCCCTCTCACCTGCTCCCAAATAATTGCCCAATCCCATACCTGGAACCACGCCCTGATCTCCAGCATCTGGGTCTGCAGAGCCTCCGGGGACGCTTCAGGGGGATAGAGTGATAATTAATTCAGACCACTTTTGAGCAGAGCCGTGGCCTGAATGCTGCCACCTCTGGCCTGCAGTGTTTCAGCTGATCCATTATCTATGTGTACTGTGTGGCAGTGAACGCCTTAAGGTGACATTATAGCCAAGCCCGCCATCTTCCACATTTATTGCATGGCTGCCAATCACATGACTGCTGATGACTAATCAGGACTTGCACATCAAACTTGAATGGCTTCAGGCACTCACATGATTGGCTGCCATTAGCTATTCAACATCTGAATGAGGAAATGGTGACATGACTAATAGTGTGAATCAGGTAGAGGATGGGCCATAAAAGGTTGCGAGACAAATGGAGGAGGTGCTTGTTGAACAGTGACTTTTACTAAGCAACTACAAGTTCTTCTGCCGAACAGAAGGGAAAAACTGCATATGTGACGCAAATATGCCTTGATTTTATACTTATCCCTTTAAAACATGTTGTTGCTTGCTTGCATACAATGCTAGTGCTGGAATTTACCCCATTGAGAGCATTAAATACAATATGCTCATACCAGCGCACCACAATATTCTTTAGCACTACATAGCATGGCGGTATGCTGAGCACTGCTGTCTCTACTTTGCTTTTACTTTGACTTGTTTACACTAATGTATATGTGGCTGTTGAAAATGCATGAGTGTATGGTGCCTGCCTTTAATTTCTTCCTAAACTCATTAGCTTGGGTGAATAGTAATGGAAATATTAAATAAAACAAGTCTGGATAGTGTCACATGATGATGTATGCCGCAATATGGGCTCAGGGTCATCATACAAACACAATTACCAGGTCTGAGTCTTAAGTTCTATCAATTAGATTTTCTGTTTCCGTTGTGGAATATCACCATGAACTTTTGAGCCTCGGCTTATATTACTATGTGGTGGACATGTAGTAGTACATTTTTATTATATTATTTATAAAGCATTTTGTGGTGCTGGACAAGGTAGAAATTACAAACGGGGTAAAACCAAATAATATATTTATTATACACAGGGTATTATGCGTCTGATATAACGGCAAATATACACATTGATACAAGAGTATATTAGGAGACAGAACTCTACCTTTGCGAACTTCCCATCTAAATGGTAGGGGTGGAGACGAGAGGTTGGAGACGAGTAGAATGTATGGATCGAGGCTGCAGCTGCTTTGGAAATTGTTAAGATTTGATGGTTTATAAGGTTGAGGAGTGATAAATTGTATGTGAGAGGGCATCCCAGAGGAGTGGAGCAGCTTGTGTGAAGTCTTGGTGATGTGAATGGGAGGAGGTAATCTGAGATAGAGACAGGAGGGACCCAGGACAAAACAGAGGCTGCATATAGGTTGGTATAAATGGTTGGCATCAAGGGGCTTGGCTTGTTGGAGCTTTGTAGGATAAAAGTTTGGACTGAATCCTTTAAGAAATTGGCACCCAGTGGAGGTACACACAGTGGAGTAGCACTAGAGAGATGGGATTTTGAGTTGAGAAGAGATTGGAGAGGTGCCAGTCTGTTTGCTGATAGACCACAGAGGGAAGTGTGGCAATAGTCTAGTCCAGGGGTTCTCAACATTTTTTTCATTGTGTACCACTTTCCATTGTGTACCACTTTTGGTGGTGCGTGTGGTTTGTCCTTTATCTAAAAACCATGGTAAGACACCATCTGTGTAAAGTGAATACATACAAAAATTGCACCTAATTGTTTTCATCACATTTTGGAGCAGTTTTGTACTTATGGAGCAGATCAGGCTTGGTTGAAGCATAGATGGCAGTAGATCAGTTTGGTATAGAGTCAGTCTGCAGCTTTACCAAGTACCACCTGATAGGTTCTCAAGTACTACTGGTCAGGAACACCTGGTCTAGTCTTTATATGATCAAGGTATGCACTATAATGTTAGAGGTGTGAGGAAGGGATGGATGCGGAAGTTTTTACCTTGGTATCTTCCATCAAGCTGTGTGTGGCCTACACCTCTGGGCAGTGCTCTAACCTATTTCAAGCACTTGATGACTCCGGTGCATGTAGTGCAGTCTTCTGTTTTGAGTAGATGCCGAGAAAGGATATGTTAGAAATGTAAGCAATTAATGTAACCCCCTGTTCCTAATAATACTTCCATCGTAGCCATGTTTTTGTAATAATTTCCCTTCTTTTTCATTTTAGTGGTACATGGTCAGCATCGTGCACATCTACAACCGCTGGAGGAACAGTGAAATCCGCTGCTATGTTAATGGCCAGCTGGTATCTTATGGGGACATGGCATGGCATGTCAACACCAATGATGTAAGTGTTCATCTCAGCAACTGACTGCTTCCGTATGTGGTCAACAGGAAATTTTACTCAACAGTGCAATCAATGCTTGGTTTGATCTCTTTAAATTGTGCCAATAAGTAAAGTTCCTGTTCAGGCAAACAACGTCTCCTCACCTTTACTCATGTGAGAGCAGTGTAAAATCCACCCTTTAACTGCGTTTTAGAATATTTGATTCTAAAGAAATAATATATGTCTTCTAAGCAGAGCTACTGGCTTCACTTCCATTCCTGGTTGTGGCCTGGGACATTTAGTGTGAGCGTTGCTGCTTGATGAGTCCTTCACACAAGCTGCTGTGGTCAGAGTGGGCAGCATGACCACTGTGTCTTGGAGTGGCAGTTGTGCAACCACATTTGTGTGTGGCCATAGAGGAATAGAATTGAAAGGAGGGGAAAACTTTGTAGACCTGCTATAGCATCTACTGCCCACTGCTGGAAATGGAGGCAATACTCATGGGTCTTCAGTTGAGCTCCATGTATAAATATTATTGTCGTTGCCTGGACTGTTCCTATTTGCAGACAAAATGCCCCCTGCACCTCCACATACGTACTGAAAAACTTAGGTGCTCCACCTCTTTCCAGCCTTTAAGACCTATAGGCTTAACAGAAAACTACCTTTTTGGCAGGTTTTTGGTATCTGCCTTGTTTTCCTCTTTTGGAATTTAAAATAAGCATTTGTGGTAGGATTGTGCCCCCAGACCTGTGATTTACTTATGAGCATTCCTGGGGCTTTTGCTGCAGAGGGAGTGGTTTTCATGGCCTTGAGTAAAAAGTAAAAATGGATTACAATTCCCACAATTCTTCCAATTTAATAGGGGAACTCTTTAGCAGCTTTGGCTAAGTCTAATGTCCTCTCCAGCTGAGAACCTGGCCATTAACCCTTGCTAATGGAACACTCAGTTTAAATTTGATAGGAAACCCAAGGGCTGGATACCTTTTTTGGTCTGTGTTCTCACACCACTTTTGCGCCCCATATGGCCATTGGTGGTCTATGCAGTTTGCCTCACCTGCGTGGGGTCGTGCATTGCATGTGCACGCCAGCTCAACCAGCAAACCAGATTGGCCACCAGTGGGGAAGGGGGTCACTTAGATGTGAAGCCCAAGAAGGTTTGGGGCGGACTTGTTAAAGGGAGCACAGGGAAAATTCCCAGTGGCCCACACTACTTTGGGGTCAGCTAGATTGGGTGTAGTCCCTAACATGCAGCCCAACTCACCCAGAGCCTGTGCTGGAATAAACATATTTCTATTCTAACACCCCCAACTAAGCCTTGACTACCATGTACCGGACCACGCTGCACTCCGAGTCAAAGGCTGGCCCGGACCGTTAAATTCCTGTATGTGTGGATCTTTAATTAAAGCGGCATCCTGAGTGGGTGCTGAAAGGAGCCTGAAGTTTGCTTTAGCCACTTCTGCCTTTTCACTATACCCTCATCTCTCCACCTTTTTAAAATGACAGGCCTTGTTGTTCGAATAGTGTCAGTCATTTCAAATCCACTACAAATGTGTACAACATAAATTTATTTGTGTTTTTAAGAGTTACGACAAATGCTTCCTTGGCTCATCTGAAACTGCTGATGCAAATAGAGTGTTTTGTGGTCAACTTGGAGCTGTGTATGTGTTTATCGAGGCTCTCAACCCTGCCCAGATCTTTGCAATACATCAGCTTGGTCCAGGCTATAAGGTGAGCTCTCTTCTATCTACATTATGGATTTGGCAAAATACATTATGTGTTAAGCACTGCACACCCATTCCTGTGCTATGCTATGCTGTGGTAGCAAGTGTGGGTTAGGTGATACTGATGGACCCCACTGGTAGTTCTGTTGATGGAGCCTAGAAGATTTTCCAGCCAACAGTGTGAAAAATTCTGCCCTCGGGGTTTGAGTAGTGGGTACAGGAAGGGGGAGTTCAGCCTGTGTTTGTGATATAGATTCACATTGGGAGAAGCCAGTGTCTTACTGTAAAACTTGCTAATGGTGCTGATGCCCCTGGCTCTGTCCTCCACTGTACCGGCTGTCTGCCATCTGACATCACAGGAGGCAGGGCAGACTGTGGGGGAATGGCTGAGTATGGCACATGAGCCATTATAGCCTTTAACAAGTTTTACAGTCAGATGCCGTCTGCTCCCGATGCATGCTTTGCATAGTCTACTGTATATTACGAATGCTGAGCCCGCCGCCCGAACTCCCCCCTCCCGCACCTGCTGCTCAAGCCCAGGCTGAGGCTTTGCTCCATAAGACACACTAACATTCCTTGCCCCCACTTTTGGTGGAACATGCATTTGGCAACATTGTTTTTGCGCTGTTTTTTTAAGCAACAGGTCTAATGGCTCATTTTGTGAAATGCAAACCAAGTTATACTGACTCATTCTGTGCAATGGGAGCTCTGTAGGCTGTGGGAGACCAAAATGATTGTAGATCATCTATCTGTCCTGTGAATGTTGAAACACCTGTTAGGAATTCATTTACTATCTTCATAGGAAAGACATATTTGACAGCATATTATCATATCCTGCAGAGTATGTTTACTGTGCAGGCTGTGCTCTGCCTGAGTGTTTATACCTTGCTAAATAAATGCAATTTCTTGTAATCCAGTACCCTATGTGGCACAGAGGTAAATTATCATAGAAGCATTTATTTACATGAAAATCCTAAAAGGTGTTTGTGGGTAGTTATTGCTTTTACATTCCCTGCTGCCATTCGTGAAGCCATAGAGCATTTTGTTAAAGGTACAGTTCAGACAAACCCGGCTTTCTGCTCAGCTCATGCTTGTTGCTGGAGATGGCCTTGGCCTTGATTCAATAAGAGCTGAAAAAATTCTCATGGTAGTAAAAAAATCACTTTATGAAAAAAAAAGCCTGAGAATTTCACTGTTGCTGAATCACCAGATAGGAAGACAATGGAAGTCAATGGCACTCAATGGCATTGCAGAAATTTCACTGCTTTTCTTAGGAGTAAAAAAGTACCATTGACTTTCATTGTTTTCCAAACTGGTGATTCGATAACATTGAAATTATCAGGCTTTTTTCTCATAAAGTGATTTTTTTACTACCATGAGAATTTATTTCTACCCTTATTGAATCAAGGCCTATATCTTTAGTTCAGCAGCAATTTGCATTCCTTGGTCCTGATTCAATAAGAGCTGAAAAAATGTCAACACTAATGGCCATGACTGTACATTTTATATCCCGGGTTAAGGGGGGTGGGGAGAATTTTTCTTCTTCACCTCAATGCTGGCTCACATTATCATGATGGGTTGTTGCGGCTAGTTAAGGGGTCTGGGCTCCCAATTGGCTTTGAAACAGGGTTTAGGGGGAAAAACCTTTTTCAGAGGTCCTTGTGTGACCCTTGTGGGGTGTTCCCTAATTTTCCGGGGAATTAAGGGACACCCCGCAAAGGTCACACAAGGACTCGTGAAATGGGTTTTTCCCCTTGGACCTGTTGTGAAACAGACGAGGAGAAAAACCTCCCCCCAAACCATTTAATATCCCACTTGTTTTCACCTGTCCTGAAGTCCCTCCCAATTCAACCCAACAGAACATGACTTATTATCAGCGGGGCAAGACTGTTACTAAATCTTCAGGATGAGTATTCTTTTTTATAAGCCCAGGAGCGGTAAATTACAAGTAGGATTTTTTTTTTTTTTGATTGGTTGGTTATGCCTAAAGTTGCCCTTCAACGTCTTCTGCTCAAGGTCTCCACTGGTAGTGGTTTGAGGGTCTTTCTGTTCATTATGTAGTGACCTTTCCCATAAGAGGCTAACGCAAGTTTCCACTTTTCTTTTAAACATTACCTGAATCGCAGGCTACGAAAACTAATTTGAAAGCTTACGCAAGCTTCTCAGATCGATGCAAATTAAGCCCTGTAGCTACTGCACAATTCATTATATGGACTTGGTTGGTCTGAAAGTTCTAAATGCTGAATGATTCTGCCAGCCCAACCAATGTAGCAAAATTCCTAACATGATTAAATATGACGTTCTTGGTTCACTTGGCAAAGGAGACAGGGAAAGGATTTAAAATGTTTGATGTCTTTTTACTTCCAGCTAAATTTAGCTTGTTTCCAGTCTGAGAGGATAAATGTAATACATAAACTAATGGCCTATTACCAAGTGAACAGATATCGTGGCCTGAAAAAAATTAAGTTTAGCGCTGTTTCATTAGAGTAGCTTCTTAGTTTTTCTATTTGAGAAGAAGTACGTTTAATGTGAATTCTGTTTGTACGACAGTTCTTCATTCTCTCACCTTGATGTGCACCCTAGATCTTTGCCTAGGTCAGATTAATAGCTAGATTTTCCCCAACAGCTCAGTCCCTCTTAAAGTAGAACAAAACTCACCAGTAAGTAAAAGATTCCAGGCCAGCCAGTGGCTTTCCCCCACTGTGTGACCCCCCCTCAGGGCACCGGTAATCACTTACCTTTCTTCGGAGACTATGTCATTGGGCTAACGTCTCTGATTGTTTTTAATGGGGAGTGCACGCTGCCGCACCAGCCATTCAAATAGGCTGGGTGAGAGCCGTTTGCTGAAGGATGTAAGCATGGCAAATGGCTCTGATTGGCTGTCCACCCGCGCTATAGGAATGAGAAATAGGTGAGTTGTACTGGCAGTTCTGGGTGGGTTTCACACTGCAGGGCATTCCGATTCGGGATCTCCTCTGGAAAAGTAACAAAACCTGGGAAAGTCAAATTCCTGGGTTTTCTTCTGCTTTAAAGAGGAGCTTTGGAGGTCCTGGAGTCTAAAAGCTCCACTGTGTAAATCCCACCCCCCCCCCCCCCTCCAAATCACCTGTTTCAGGCACCTGCTTCCGGAGACCTCACCACGTCTTTGCTCCTTATCGGTATCCTTGCACACCTCTAGTTGTACACGTACCCCCACCAGGCCTTTCTGAATGGCAGGCACAAGCATGAGTTGGGGGGATGCGGCCGGCAGTGCCCTCGGTCCTGTCCAGCTTCCTTCGACTGCTTATCCGTTAAGAGGCTAGCAGAGTAGAAGGGAAACCAATTTCCAATTTACACGCTCAGTTTTGGCCTGCGTCATGGGTACGAAAGGAACATGAGTGTTTACGGCGTTCTAGGCGTATACCCATAGGCGGGCACCCCTAATGGGGATGTTTAGCCTGAGTGGAACAACACACGGGAAAGTGAAATTCTTGTGTGTTGTTCCTCTTTAAGGAAGCGTGTTATAACTGATTCCCTCTGAACATATTTTTTGATCGCATCAAGCCAATTAAATAAACTTAATAAATAAATCAAGACTCTCCACACTTGCCAATAATCTGATCATTCTAACCTTAGATGTTGCTATGTACAGTGACATATTTAATGCCTGTCACAAGTTTATTAGTGGAGTAATAATTGTGATCAAAATACAATATACTGTGGCACTGCTGCCAATACCAATAAAAACTATATACAGCATTAAGAGCTATAGGCTAACAAGCAATTTTAGGAGCATGGAATTCTATTTGTTTAAACAAGTGCACTTAGATATAAGCTATGTTTATAGATATGATTAATTAAAAAAGAAAACTAAAATAAGCGGAATAGAAAGATCAATAGTAAAATAAGAAATAAACAAATACATGGCTACAAATGTTTTTGGGGTCTTGCAGAGTTTGATCTGGGTTTGGTCTAGCCATCTGTCATTCCATCATTTTACCCATACTAACCCTATTCCCGGCATTTTATTGCAATCTCGTAAGGGTTATGAAGGTTATTTTTCTCTATAGTATTTGGAGGGAACATGTTATGTATAAAGTACAAGTTATGCACAAAGGGGTCAGGTGCCTTTGTCCTAAAGCAAGCACTGTTGGCCCATTTCACACCTATGCCTAGGACCTATACCTATAGGACCCTAAAAATAATGATCTTCTTGACGCTGTGGAAGACCTCCGACATTTTAGACTCCGTATCGACATGGCTGTACATATAATTTTCTAAGATACACAGTGGGGATATTGGCTAGATCATTTGGTGTATTCTCTGGCGAGAGAGAGCAAAGTGTACCAAAACCCAGTTCGATCGGCCCGGGAGTATATAAGATATACGGGTCCGAAAAATGGCCCAATAATAAAAATCAATATATATATGCTGGATGGTGGGAGGAGGCCACCTATACATGCTGCATTTATTTTTTTAATGGAAGGAAGAGGAAATGGGAGGGGGCAGGTTCTGTCTCCCCTTATACACTAAAACTTGGCACCCCTGGATGTTAAATCTACCAGGAGAAGAAACCATAAGCTTCGCGGGAGTTTTTCAGTTTGGGTGTCTAAGTGACCCCTCCTCTCATTCGCCAATGCGTTTATATGGATTTTTAATATTGCACAATTTCATGATACACCTACTTGAAGGTTCCTTGCTACTCCCTGGCCATTTGCCTGTATAGAAGTTTGGCTGAGAATAAAAAGCTTGGTTTGGCTTCACCATATGGAATAATATGAAGCCAGAAGCAAAGCTCACTCTCTGCCTGCACATATAAAACAATTCGGTTGGACATTCAGTACTTTAGAAATGGCGATTTGACTTATAGACACAAGACCACTCTTGGTGCATTGACCTCTAACATTTTTTACAATTTAGTAGTCTTTCTCTTAGATTAATATTCGTGCTACCCTATTGATTTCGGGTAGTGAATCAGCCAGATTTGTCTTCATCATATATGCAAGTGTTTGTTTTAATTAAAAGTGAATTAAAATTCAGTTGTAGAACATTTCCTGGAATGCAGCAAAAAGGCATTTGTCAGATTTTCTTGACATTTCACTAGAGATAATGTACAGATAAAATGAGCAGTCACCTTCTCCCCCATGTAAACTCCTGACAAACACATTGCAAGTCATTGAACTCATGTTCTAAACAGTTTCTTTGTCTGCGTTGTTGTCTTAATGTAGCTGTCATCTGTATGCAGCGTTTTATAGAAGCATGTCAAATGGAAATGACAGCTCGCTTTATGAAAGTCTCTTATCCGTTCATGCCCGGACAGTTTGACGTGGTGAGCGCCAAGCAGTTTGCTGTCAGTCATTTCCCGGCAATATTATATGAATACAATTAAATGTTACTTCCCAACTCTAGAGAAGAGCTTCAAGGGTCCTTCTAGAGATTTCAGTGAGAGTAGCTATGAATCGAGCTTATTAGGTTTCCTTGCAAGTTAGTAACTCACTGGAATGTCCGGAGTGTAGGTAATGAGCCTTGGGAGACGGGATCTTCCATGCGCTTTCCATTAAAGCCAATGCTATTTGTTGTTTATCCAGCTTATGCGTGGGCAAACAGCCATCATGAAATGCTTCTGTTCATTTAGCTGTATAAACAGTGTCATCGGGCAGCAGTTTGTCTTATAAATGATTGCTTTGTAGTTCCATTGTGTGCAAATTAAGATCTTTAAACATCCAAAGATTGTGTTGACTGTGTTATGTTTCCCTGATCTAGATCTAGGTTCTGCCAAATCTGGCAATTGTTGAAAAAGATTTGTGGTTAGAAATGGGTTCCATACCTACATGTTATGAATTAGTTAATACTATGCACATGGTCACTATGTGTTTCTTTTGGTACCAGTATTAAAGTGGATGTCCACTCTACCAATAACCCCCTCGTTCCTTTGGGCCTTAGGTTGGTAAACCAGAACCAATGCTGTTAGTGGTGCTCCTGCGGTGGCCATACAGACAGGGTGCAAAGCAACTTCCCCTGCATTGTGCTCTGTGGAGAGGCAAGTGTTTTTTGTTTTTTTTTGGGTGTAACCCCCCCCCCCCTCCCCGCCCGCCTTAGTGCCAGGGGAGGAAGGCAGTGCAGGGGTGAATGGTAAACAGAACTTCTACATTAATGGAAACCACTTTACCAGTCTTAATCAAATTTTCCTATGTACCACTAGTAAAAATCTATACTATACCCCAATCTGATCTGCTGCCAAATTCACTGAAAAAGTTTCCTGGTTAAATTTTTCATGCAAGCACTTTCCTCATTTATGCTAATTAAGTGCCAGTGCGATGCAGAAAGTTTCATACAGAGCTTTCTGTAGAACTTTGCGAAGAATAAATTGGAAACAGGCAAAGCAAGCCAAAGAGTGGTGACCCGGCTTGTTATTGCTACACACATGAGAAAAGCTAATTGGACAGGTCTTTGGTATAAATGCCACTCCTAAACCATTTCCTAAGGGGCACACAAATACTTTATCTTATTTAAAATACATTTATAATGGTTTTAAAGGGGACCGCACTGCTCACCCATGTTTTTTCTGGCATACCTGCTGTCAGCCAAGTGTTCACCAGCTGGGTGTCCATGATCACATGGGACACAAGGCTGATGAGCACACAGTAGGAGTGCAAAATAGTTTTTGGTAGTTTTGGGCTTTCACATGCATATAGAAGCTGGGCTACCATGGCAAGGTGGTCCCATCTCTGCCCAGACCCTACTCTTACTATGCAGGTCAGTGCTTGCCTGTACGATGACTGCCACTGTCTTTGTAAAGGTATGCTTATAATTTAGCATTGTTTATATACACCAAGTATAAAATTGGCATTATTCCTGTATAGAGATGCCGGTCTCACACCTAAGCCATGTGCTTCCGTGTTTGCCTGTGTCCCAGCCCTATTTCCTATTAAGCGATCACAAGCATGATTGCAGAAAAAAACTCATGCAGGGCTTTTGCTGGGCAATCACAATCACACTGTAATTGCTAAATGTGATTATAATTGGGCCCATAGGTAACTATGGGCGATCAGCATTGCCCCACTATTGCAGCTCATTGCTTAAGTGTAAAAGGGATCATGCCTCATATCGCTATTTCCTATTAAGTCAAACATGGGTATGAATGGGCCCGTCAGTAGCTATGGGCAGCGCTCTGGTGGCTAAGCGCTCAGGTGTGAAGCCAGCCCAAGAGTAGAGTGTGAGCAGAGATGGGATCACCTTTTTCCGGTGGTTGCCCAGCTTCTATTTACCAGTATTTTCCTGGTGTACAGCACGGTGTGCTTCATTTCAATTCTTCACATTTGGGTAATCCGCCACAAGGTGGCGCAGTCAACTGCAGAAAGACTTGTGGCTCCTCCCGGCCCATAAAAAGGGCAGGAATTACCCAGAGACTCCAGAGTTTCTCTGCAGTCCTGACTGCGAAGACAGAAGATTTCTCTCTCTGGTTATTCGCAGGTGAGCAGGGCGTACCAAGCCCGTCTGCCCTGCAAGCCTATTCCCACCTGTTTCCGGACCCTTCTGCCTCCGAGCCTCGGCTGACGGATCAGGTGAAGGTAGGGGAACACCTGGGGTCAGGTGTTCGGTGAGCTATGCTCCAGGCCGCAGACCCTGTAATCAAAGGGTAGCCGGCCATAGGCAAATGATGAGCCTATATGGGGAGAGGAGAACCACCCTTGTGTCCCACTTGCTTGTTGGTGTTTTCATACGTTGTGGTGTTTTTTACTGTGTATGCTTTATTTGCTGTTTTTTCTTTTGGGGTTCCCCCCCCTTCTGCCTTCCCCTCCCCCCCCCCTCGGGCCGTTGCCAGGCGGGGGGGGCCCATGGTGCTGGGTCAGGCCGCGGGCGCTGACGGCCTTTCTGTCTCTCCCTGCCGCTGCGGGCGCATTGCGCTCCGGTGGTGGACGCTGAGGAGGAGTGCCCTCCTCTTTTACTGTTCTCCGGGCGTCATTTTCTGGCTCTCGGCGCCTGGAGTACTTCGCGCGTTTCTCGGGGGGGGGGGGGGGGGTTGCGAGATGATGCTACCTGCGCCGTCGCCGCGCGGCCCGCCCCTCGAGGTTCTCAGCCGGCGCCATCTCGTCTGCGCCTGTAGATCACTGCGCATGGGGACCCACTGCTTGGGGGACGCTGCTGCACACTGTGCCCAAGACAGCCATCTGCTGCGGGACGCCGCCCGTACCCTCTCGCTCCTGCCGTGGTCCGCTGCTGCCCTTCACCTATAGCTGGTCCGTGAGTTCACTCCTTTTTTTACTTTCCATTGGGGCTATTTGTTGCATGTGCTGTGGGATGCTCATTGTCTTTCAGACGGGCCTTCTGTGTTGTGGTTTTTCCCGGTCCAATACCCCCCACCCCACCCCCTTTTTTCTGTAGGGCATCCCTTTGGGGCATCCCGGGTGGGGCCTGTTAGCCCTTCTCCCGTGCTGGCCGATTGTGCCTTATCGATAATCACCATATGGAGGCTTCTGTGGATAGCGAGCTTGGGGGCCCTTCGGGGCAAGCTCGGCTGTGTCCCATGTGCGGGGCATCCCCTTTGAGTGGTCGCGGCGCGGTTTGTATTCCGTCCGCCCAAAGTATCATTGCGGATCAGGTTGGGCCGAGCGCTTCTCTACCCAGTCCTGTTCTTCCTGCAGCTTCGCCTACTCCCCCACGCCTGCATTTAGCTCCCAGCGAGGGGGAAGCCAGCAGGGGGTCTCATTCGGATCTGGCGCTGCGCGTGGCCACCATTGAGCGGCAACTGGCCCGTCCGGCCGCCGGCAAGGCCTCTAGTAAAAAGAGGCACCTGGATAGGGACTTGTCCCTCTTTGCCGATGATGACGAGGTTTATGATACCTATGGCGGCCGTGAATCCATGGAGGAGGAGGAATTGTTCCGTGATTCCGATTTCTCTGGGGATCGTCTGGCGAGTCTGATAGCGAACCAGGGTCCTCCTCAGACGAGGATTCTGGACTCCCGGATGATACCGATAGGCTTTTGTCAGCCGTTTTTGATACTTTACACATCGTTCCCCCTAAGGCGGCAAAGAAGAAGCAGGGTGAGCTCTTCCGCCCTGACAAGCAACGCTTAGAGTTCCCGGAGCAGGGACATTTTTCCAATATGGTCCTCAAAGAATGGGAACGGCCCAACAGGTTGCCCTCGATGCCCAAGGGACTGGATAGAAGGTATCTCTTCTCGGCCGACTTGGTTTGCCGCTGGTCTTGTCCCCCCCCCCCCCCCCCGAGGTGGACGCCCCCGTCCTGGGGCTGTCCAATACTTCTATTATGCCGTCTCCTATTACACCACTACCTTACGTGATAATGCCGACCGGCGTATGGATCAACTAGTCTGTCATGCCTTCACCTTTGTGGGGAGGGGCTTACGCCCGGTCTGTGCCGCGGCTATTGTTGCCATTGAACTTAAGAAGACGGTTAGGTGCCTTGCCGAAGCTGTCAGATCTTGCAAGCGAGAGGATGACTACAAGGACCTTTTGCTTTGCTCTGACTTTATTGCTTTTGTGCTGTCTGCCATGGATGATGCCATCTGGCTTGGTGGTAGGGCCTCTGCCCTGTTTGTTGCCATGTGTAGGTCCATCTGGCTGCGTCAGTGGGCAGCTGCCGCGAAGAAGTCCCTCACCGCGCTTCCCTTCATGGGACTCCGTCTTTTTGGGAAACGTCTTGATGTTTTTACCAAGGATGGTCAGCTCCCTCAGCGTAGAAAGCATTCTCGGCCCTTTCGGGGGTCCTCTTCATTTCGCCCTTCCCGTGGGGGATGCGGATCTTCCTTCACAGGTAGCCGCAGAGACTCTTGGGGGCGGGGTAGATCCCGTGGTCGCCCTGTCTCTCCTGGGGTTCTAAGCCCAAGCCCCCTACCAAGGTTCCTCAGGCATGAGGGGGCACCCTCACCCATCCAGGTGGGGGGACGGCTTCGGCTCTTTGCTCACGTCTGGAGACAACGCGTCTCGGATAGGTGGATTCAGAAGGTGGTGTCCTCCGGTTACAAGATAGAGCTAGCAGCTTGGCCGCCCCCAAGATTCCTCCGGTCCCGGATCTCCCAAAATCCCATGACGGCGCAGGGCCTGATGCGCCCGTCCAACATCTTCTGTCATCCGGAGTGGTTTGCCGGTGCCTCTTCAGGAACGGGGTTGGGGGTTCTACTCCAATCTGTTCACGGTGCCCAAGAAGGACGGCTCCCTGAGACCCATACTGGATCTAAAGGGTCTCAACAGATTTGTCAGGTTCAAACACTTCCGCGTGGAGACCTTACAGTCGGCGGTGAACTCTCTTCAGCCAGGCGACTTTATGACCACTGTGGACATCAAGAATGCCTACCTGCACGTCCCTATCTGCCTAGGGCATCAGAAGTTCCTGAGGTTCTCTCTGGGGGATCAGCACTACCAGTTTGTGGCCATGCCGTTCGGTACTTCTGCCACCCGGGTGTTCACCAAGGTGCTGGCGGGTGTCATCACCCTCCTGAGGAGCCAGGGCATTCGCATTCTTCCTTACCTGGACGACCTGTTGATTGCTGCTCCATCTTTTCATCAGGCCGAGAGGGATACTCAGGTGGTTGTGTCCACTCTAGGGTCCTTCGGTTGGGTGATCAATTATCCCAAGTCTTCGCTCACTCCGTCATTGGTGAGGTCCTTCCTGGGCATGACGCTGGATACTTCTCAGGTCAAGGTGTTTCTTCCTCAGCAGAAGGTGGAGGGCCTTCAGATGCAGGCGCGAGCCCTGCTGTCGTGTCCTCATCCCTCCATCCGTCTGGGGATGCAGTTGGTGGGACACATGGCGTCTTGCTACGAGGCTGTACCCTTCGCACAGTTCCACATGAGACCTCATCAGTTGAATCTCTTGACCGTTTGGGATCGGAAACAGGAATCCCTGGAGCGGGAATTCGCTCTGTCCCCTCTGGCCAGACAGTCCCTCTCGTGGTGATTGGACTCGAGGAATCTTCTAGCAGGCAGGTCTTTTCTACCTCCGTGCTGGGAGATTGTCACCACGGACGCCAGTCTGACCGGTTGGGGAGGGTTTTGGCACTCACTGAAGTTCCAGGCCAGTGGGGCCCTCAGGAGGCCCACACGCCTATCAATCTCCTGGAGCTGAGGGCAATCAGGTTGGTTCTCTTCCAGTTGACCCACCTTCGGGGTCATGCGGTCCAGGTCCGTTCGGACAATCTGACAGCTATCGCTTACATCAATCATCAGGGCGGGACTCGGAGCAAACGAGCTCTCAAGGAGGTGTCCCTGATATTGTCTTGGGCAGAGGAGGATGCTCCCTGCATCTCAGCGGTTTACATCCCAGGGGCGGAGAACCAGGAGGCGGACTCCCTGAGCAGGGGGACGTCTCGTCTGGGGGAATGGTCCCTCGACAACAAGATCTTTTATGCCCTGTGTCACCGCTGGGGTCAGCCGGACGTGGACCTGTTTGCGTCCCATCACAATCACAAGCTTCTAAGATTTGTCTCTCTGTAAATCCGCTGGCCTTCGCCACAGACGCTCTAGCCATTCTCTGGACGGATTTCCAGCTCTTCTATGCGTTTCCTCCATTTCCTCTCCTGGGGCGGGTGCTGTGCATGATAGCCCAGGAGGGGGTACCGACCATTCTGGTGGTCCCCCACTGGCCGAGGAGAGTATGGTTCGTGGACGTCCTCCAGATGGCGGTGGATCACTTCGTCATGCCCGACGATCCAGGGCTTCTCACTCTGGGACAGTTGCGCCATCCCAATTTACAAGTGCTGGCTTTGACGGCTTGGCTGCTGAAACCTCCATCCTGATGGATAAGGGATTGCCTCGGTAGTCAGTACTATGATTCAGGCTCGGAAGAAATCTTCTTCTTTCATTTATTATAGGGTCTGCCATGCTTACATTGCCTGGTGCGAATCTAAGTCTTTTCCTTGTCGCACTTTCTCCATTTCTAGGATTTTGGAGTTTTTACAACATGGTCTGGAGTCGGGTCTACAACGGAGTGCCCTCAAAGGCCAGGTTTCGGCCTTGGCAATCTTTTTCCAACGATCTTTTGGCAATCATAGGCTTGTCAAGACCTTTTTCCAAGGAGTTACTCATGTACGTCCACTGCGTAAGCCCCTGCTACCAGTGTGGGATTTGAACTTGGTGCTTTCTGCTCTCCAGGGTCCTCCCTTTGAGCCCTTGTGCAATGCTGCGCTGTCCATTCTGACTCTTAAGGTTGCCTTTTTGGTGGCTATCACTTCGGTGCGTCTCTGAGCTGGCGGGCTTTCTATTAAGCCTCCTTATTTTGAACGCCATCAGGATAAGGTGGTATTCCATCTTAAACCTGAATTTTTGCCCAAGGTTGTTTCTGCCTTTCATCTCAATGAGGACATTGTCTTGCCTTCCTTGTGTCCTGCCCCTTCTAATTCTAAGGAACGAAGCCTTCATTGTCTGGATGTGGTCAGGGCGCTCAAATACTATTTGACCACCACTGAGTCTTTTTCGGAAGTCGGATTCTCTGTTTGTCCTTCCTGCTGGGCCTAGGAAGGGTTTGCCTCCAGCCAAATCCACTATCAGCAAGTGGATCAGACAGGCGGTGCAAGCGTACTCTGCTAAGGGGAAGGAACCCCCTTTTTGTGTTACAGCTCATTCCACTAGGGCTATTGGTGCCTCTTGGGCTTTTCAGCACCAGGCTTCTGTTGAACAAGTTTGTAAGGCCGCTACTTGGTCTTCCGTTCATACTTTTTCTAAGTTTTACAAGGTTGATGTTAAGGCCTCAGCTGACGCTGTTTTTGGTCGCAAGGTGCTTCAGGCGGTAGTGTCTTGAACTGCCTGCTGTTGCTATTGGGGATCCCACCCTTCGTCATGGACACCGCTGTTGGATGTCCCAAATGTGAAGAATTGAAATAAAGCAAGCCGTGCTGTACACCAGGAAAAATACAATTCTGTGATTACTCACCTGTAGAATTGTTTTTATGGTGTACAGCACGGCTTGCTTCATCCCTCCCTTGTTATTGTTATCCTCTTTTGCCTTGTTATTTTCGTGAGAGAGTTATTTTTTAGTGGGGCTGTGTTTTTGTTAACATGGTCTTGCCTCCCGTCTTCTTGCATTACTGCTTTTCAAACACTGGAGTCTCTGGGTAATTCCTGCCCTTTTTATGGGCCGGGAGGAGCCACAAGTCTTTCTGCAGTCGACTACGCCACCTTGTGGTGGATTACCCAAATGTGAAGAATTGAAATGAAGCAAGCCGTGCTGTACACCGTAAAAACAATTCTACAGGTGAGTAATCACAGAATTGTATTATTTAAGTATATGATACCTAAAGCTCTTGGTTTTTGTTATCCTTCTGTAATTGCATCTGGGATTTTTGGGGGGTGGTGAAAGGCCAGTTAAGGGCTTGCTTTATGATGACGAGGTGACACTAATGTTTAGAAAAATGATTTTTGAATTACCCTACTAGAAACAGACTGAGCTTTCTCAGGGACCAAAACCCACCACTGATGCACACCCACACAGTGGGTCATAACAAAATGGGATGTCCTGCTGGAGAAGAGCAATACATGGGATTGTGAAAATCCTGTTGCTGTTACTCTTTAAAGCTATTTAATATTAAACTTCTCAGTTTGCTTTGTTGATCATTAACATGGCAGATTCATGAGCATTGTTGGTAATTCTAAGAACTCTAGGTTTAGTTTTTTTCTTACCCTCTTATTACCCTTTATAATTTTTTTATCACATACACTGGATCTCATTTTTTTTTCCAGTAAACGAAATGCTTCTCTGTAAAAAAAAACAACAAAAAAACACTGTCCCCCATGGACATTTTCATGTTAGGATAGCTTAGCGCTTGCTGAAGATTATGAAGCAATAAAGAGCCAATTGCCTGCTACCGAGTAGTAATCATCACTAGCTAATAAAAAAGCGTTGTTTTTCTCGGAGAACAACTCTGCTCTAATAGAAAACACGGTTATATTTTAAAATTGATAACACGGTGATATCATAGAATGATACTAGTGAACAGGTTTACAGAATTTCCTTTCTAGCAGCTATGATTCATTTGACCTGCTATAAAGCCTCGTCTTGCCCTTGGCTGCCTATACTGGGCCACCAAAAGCTTCCATTGAACAAATCGAAGATACCAACCTAAATTGACAATTCGGGTTGACCTATAACTGGACTTCCGCTTGTAAGTCAAACAAAACCAGTCCTGGAGTCTGAGGGACAGCTGATTTCCTGGAATGCCTCACTGTGTGAAACCCTGCAGTTCACCTGGAATTCTTACTTCTCTCTCAAGCCCATAGATCATGCACAGCCAGCTGCAGCATCATTCGCTTCCCATTCCGGCTGTATGTGCCGATGCCTGCAGCAACTTAATGGTTGTGTATGGCCGCTCATAGCCGAAGGATGCCAGTGATGCCGTGGGCCGCTGATGTGTGCGGCTCAGATTCCATTCAGCTTCTCCAGCCGTGCATTACTATGCGCAGATGGATAAGCTGATTGGACGAGAGGCAGCACAGGCACCGATGGACCAAGGAGAGGTGAGTTTAATGGGCGATCAGCCTGGGTCCCCAGGGGGATGGACCAAAGCCCGGTATAATGAAAATCACAGGTTTTGGGCCATTTTAAGTAAGCAGCCTTAGTTACTCTTGAGACAACCCCAGTTCACACTTTTCTACAAATATTTACCATCTCATCAACCCCTTCCTAGGCATACACATAGTTGGCAGTCATATATATATATTATCATTAAGAGTTTGCAATTTGCTGTAATTTTCCTGTTTTCCTTTGTGTTTTTAGAGCACTTTTAAATTTAAGTCTGAGAGTGATATTCACCTAGCCGAGCACCACAAGCAAGTCCTGTATGACGGGAAGCTGGCAAGCAGTATAGCGTTTACCTACAATGCAAAGGCCACGGACGCCCAGCTCTGCCTGGAATCCTCCCCAAAAGAAAACGCCTCTATATTTGTCCATTCACCCCATGCTCTAATGTTACAGGTAAGTAATCACAGGTAATTCCAATGCATTCTATATGCAGATTTTTAAAAACTGTAGCTAAAAATAAAAAAGCAGTGTATATTCTCCTCTGCTGGAAGAGAGCTCAGGGTCAACGTTAAAGGCTTCTGAGCAGATGGACACAGGAAGGTCATTGGAATCAGAAGTTTTACTAGAGCAGGGGTCACCTTTTTGTCCTAATTCCTACTAATGATGGGCTTTGGATCCGGCCGAAGCTATATTCCTTCTGAATCGAATGCCGATTTTGTCTGATTCGCCTCATTTTACCCCTTCACCACCATTTAAAAAAAAAAAAAAAAAAAAAAAAAAAACTCACCGTGCAATATCTTCCTGTTCCTCTCTGCAGGTCCTCTGTGTTGGAGTCTCCTTCCTAGTCTGGGCTGTGATCTTCTTGATGCTGGGGAGATGCTATTTCAGTGCCCCCTGCTGGCATCTTTTCATGGGGGGGCACCTTCTCCTTTCTTGGTGTCCCACTACATTAATCCCCCTCAGCTGACTAATGACGTCACTGGAGGGGAATGATATGGAGGGATATTTCCTGGGAATTTGCTTCCATGTCCCTCCCCTCCAGTGACATCAATAGTCACATGAGGGGGATTCTTGGAGAATACTGACCTGCCCGACATTGTTGTTTTCATTGCTGTCAAGTTGCTCCTGAGCTAGAAATGGCATCCTATAAAAAGGCTGCGACCTTCTGCTGAGTGCTTCCTTGCAGTCGGTCAATGAGGGGCCTGATCCTTCATTTCTAGAAGCAGGGCTGCACCAAAACCAAGAAATAGAGGCAGCTAGAGGGCAGATAAGTATTTGGCTAAAATTAAAATGGACTGCTTTAAAATGGCTTCTTGTCTCCATTGATCAAACCGCATAAATAACATGGTTAGAATCCCACCCACTCACTAATAAGTTGATGAGACATCTAGAGCAGGAGATTCCAACCAGTGGTACTCAAGATCCTATCTGGTGGTACTTTGCAAGGCTGCAGACTAATCTGTGCCCCAACTCAATCTGCTGACATCTATACTTTACCTAAGCATTTTTGCTCCAAAATGTGATGAAGCTCTTTTTGTACAGTATTTTTTAATTTCATGCATTTTTAAATAGTTGTTTTGTATATTATTGAAATGGTTTTAGCTAACTGACAACCCACCAGGACCACACAGGTGGTAATTGAGAACCTGAGAACAAAAAGTAGTAATCTTTACGTGGGATCAGCCTTAGGGCAAATGTTGCCCTGTGCAAGACTTCAGATGAGAGATTAGGGGCATCCTAAAAATGGTAGGAAAAGAGAGAGTAGAAGGAGGAAATGTGAAATGAAATGACGGCGATGAGAGATTCATGGCAATGCCAAAAAGGGAAAGGTTAAGGTATAAAAAAGATAAAGAAGGAGGGAATGTGAAAAACCAATGGAAGGAAGGTTAAAAAAAAAGCATAGAATGGATGAAAAGAGCAGAAAATTGGAAAAAGAGAGATAGAGGGGAAGAATAATAGACAAGGAGAGAATATGGAAATTGAAAACAACAATGTGGAAACGGCGAACAGTGTAAAAAAGATAAGTAATAAAGATTGTGGAAATGGGAGTAAGACTGGGGAATGTGGAAAAAAAAGAAAAACGGAATACCAAAAGAGGTGGAGTGATTAAGTGGAAAAGGGCGAATAGGGCTAGAGAGTAAGTTGGAGCAGATTAGGTGGTGAGTAAGAGGTGAAAAATTAGATGATTCCAAAGTTGAGTAAAAATGAGGGCTGCCATATATGGAAAGTTTTGGGGAATTATTGGTGACTTGTGACCAGGAGGGGAGGCGTGAAGAGGTTCTCTGAAGGGGTGTCAGGGACAGTCATAGCCTAGTATTAAGGAGCCAATCTTGTGAGGGTTGCAGGTTTGATTCCCAGCTGGGACATGAGCAAGGCACCTTAACACCCCACTGTTTCAGAAACATGTTCACTCACTGCTTGTTTGTCGCACTGCGTTAATTCTATGTGTGCACAAAAATACAATGGCCATATATACACATACATAATAAACGTGAATAATAAATAATGGTGTCTCTTGGCACCACCTTACAGAGTTAGGATGGCTCTCTCTGTCCCTGGGCATATGTTAATGTCTACAGCCAGCTTTATCTGAATGGTTAATGCGTACAGCCAGCTTTATCTGAATGGTTAATGCGTACAGCCAGCTTTATCTGAAGCCAATGGTACCTTGCATGAGATTCTGTTTTCTTTAGTTTTTCAAAGTATGGCCAGCAGTTTCTCTCAGTAGTGCCTGCAGGATTGTGTGTATTCGCTTCAAGGTCACCGGAAACGTCAAGCAGCCTCAGGCTGGTACAGGAAGCTCTGAGATCCTTCAAAGTAAAAATGTCATTTAAATCAGCAGATGTGGCTTGATGTCTGCACCGTCGCCTGTAGATGTCTGCAGTCTTTATTTTTAGTCAGCATGTAGACTAGGCAAGGTAAAGTGCCGCGTATTTGCAAGGTTGCAGTATGCTATCGGAAAAGAACCAGTGACCCAATGAGAGATATTTAGAAGTAGAGAAGTGTATGAGGGTGGTGAGGGATGTCGCAGGGATTAGGGAGTAGAAGCCACGCTTCAGATGTTTTCTTCTGCCTACAGTTGACCAGGCAGACCCGCGTTCTGTAATTTAAGTGAATGCCAAGGTAATGGGGGCACATCTGTTACTCATCGACCCATAGCTTCACATTCTGGAAATGGCTGTTATCTGACAGAGTCACGTTAGCTCTTCATTCTGCATTGAGAAGGATGACATTTAAAGAATCTGTGGGATGCCTGGTGTTCTGACGAAAGGAGCACCAGCATTATCCTTTCATCAGGATGACGTGATGGCTCTGTTACACATTCACCTACCGATTGAGCCCATAATGCTGGTGTGCTGCGGTGCAGCTTTAAGCTATCATTTGCACTCTATTGTGAAACTGTCTCCTATTAAAAACAAAATGTAAAAGAAATGGGAAGGTTACTTATACACCTCAACCTTGAAGAAAAATCACACAAAGCTTTTGGTTTTATTTTTCGAGTATTAATACAATCCAGGGGTTACCATTTTCTTAATTGTACCAATTCTGTCCATTCCCCCTTGAACCAGCTGAATAGTATTAACCATCTTGAAGTGATGCTATATGTAGAAAGGGAATTGGAGTCTCTCAAATGCCCCCTAGGTAGTGGACCAAGGGTCTGTTTTTATTTTTGGTCCACTTTAAGCTCAATAACTGCCAGTCTTCTGGTCTGGCCATTATTGAAGTTACAGAGGTTCTAGTGAACTCCACTTGAAGCCAATACCCTTTGAAATGCAAAACTCCTCTGAATGCTGAGATGGTATAAATATTGGGCTCTATTACTTGTGATTGTGCTGTAATGAATTGTTTTACTGATTTTTTTTTTCTAGGATGTAAAAGCTATAGTGACGCACTCAATACACAGTGCCATTCATTCAATTGGGGGTATCCAAGTTCTTTTCCCACTTTTTGCCCAGCTGGACAATCGGCAGCTGCATGACAGCCAAGTGGAAACCACAGTTTGGTAAGTACATAGGAAAAAAGGAATGTAAATCAAAAATTAAAGTTAAGCAATAAAGAAGTTGAATACTAACAAAGCTAACGCAGAAATCTCTAGGAGTAAATTTCTAATTTGAAACAACTGATTTAATAGACCGGCTTTGTTTGAGGGTTAAACAAGGCTTTAGATGTGCTTAGTAATTGTCTTTTATATGGAGTGTTCAAGCATAAGCATCTCTATAAATAACTTGATGTTTTTTATTGATTAGGGCAGGCCATTACTGCTTAAGATGCCGTAGATTGAGTGGTGTAAAAGGTCTAATGGTAACGCTTAGTAAATAGAAAGATTCCCCTGAGCTTTTGGGGTTGATTGCAGTGTAATGCAATGGCAAATACATCTGATCATTCAAATGTTTCTCTACGAGTTTAAAAATGGTCCTGTGCCTGAACGCCCAGCATCAGTTAAAACATGTAGGACTGCTTGGCCAATCTGGCCTACTTGGAGTAGGAATACTTCAATGAAAAGGAAGCCAGCAGAAAACCATGACTAATAAAATTAATGGGCACTTTCATATCTATGCTCTGTGCTGCACTGCATTTTGGCAATGTTAAAACGGAGCTAAACTGACCCAATGGCCACTTTCTGCGGGTACCACTTTGCTGACATGTGGGAAGACCAGGGCTTACATTTGGGGTAGGCAAACCAGGCAGTTGCCGTGGGACGCCAGGTCTCCGCTAAAGCTATATTATCATCCGCAGCCTTCCTGTGCCTTTAATTATTAGCAGGTGTTTTTTCATCTGAACGCATGGGTTGTGGTGGAGGCTATAGTAAGATGGCAGCCCGCACAAGTGATGAACACTGGCAGCTATCTGCTAACAGTGTCCTCTCTTATGCAGTTGGCCATCTTACTGTTGCCCATGCTATGCAGGGAGGGTGGAAGTGAGGCAAAACCCCTGGGCAGGAGGTGGCATTCTTTAAAAGTGGATCTATCACCAGGATTTATCCATGTACCGTGGGGACACTGGACCTGTAAGGATTGTGACGATACTTGGGGGTTTCACACAGAACAGGAACATCTTTTAGATGCCAGAGATGGCTTTTGTTCCTCTTTTAAAAGGACTGGGACTAGGTACATAGGGAGAAAAGCAGGGACCTTGCACGTAAAGAAACTGTAAAAGAACTGGACATGTGGGACAGGTTTGCAGGCACTGGCCATAGGGTTATAATATTTTTGAATATGGGGCACAACTTAAATTTTACCAAGGGCTACACTGTCTGGGGAAGACCGTTCTACTAAATCCAGGATGTCTGGTCAATTTACAACTTGAGGCCCTCCCTCAGCTTATTTGCTGAACCATGGTAATGGAATGTATGGATTGACTGGGTGTTAGGTCAATCACCAACTTCCTTTATGAACCAGAGATTTCCAAGTTGTACTTTATGGGGATTTTGGGGGTGAGCTACATCTACTTACATACAGAGGAGTAGCATAGAATGCTGCGGATATTTGTTCTTCAGAAGCACGTGGATAAGCCACACCCGCAAACTGTTCCCCCAGCACATCCGTTACTAGGGGTGTCAGAAAAAAACGATTCTGTCAAGTATTGCGATATTTAATTCGACGATACTAGAATCAACTCTTTCTTTCTAGTATCGATTCTGACTTCATTAAAAGAAAATGACCCACTTGTTCCATCCGGCCTGCTCTCCTCTTCTCAAGGTGGGCCTCCGATCCCCCCCGGGGCTATTCACTCTTCAGGAGAGAGCCCGAGAGGCCCTCTCCCCCATCAGATGCGATGATGCCGGCCAGACGAGGGCGAGCAGGAGATCCTCTCCCCTCCTCTGGCTGGTGATCACCGGATCTGTCATCGGATTGACGAGGGACACAGTCCCTGTGCCTGTCGAACGAGTGGGTCATTTTCTTTTAATGAAGTCAGAATCGATACTAGAAAGAAAGAGTTGATTCTAGTATCGTCTAATAAATATCGCGATACTTGACAGAATCGAGCTGGCCATCGGAGGTGAGTAAAGAAAAAAACGTTTTATTAAAGACATTTTCCCTGTGTGGTGTTTTTTTCTAACTCTTTGTGAATTGGAAAGGGATCTATGTGACTCCTATACCAGTTCACAAGGCTCTGGGTCTGGCAAGTCACCTAGCAGGTGACTTGCCATTAACCCTGAGCCCCCCCCCCCATTACCTGCCAGAAGAGCCCGTGGCCATTAGGCTATTCTGGCTTGTAGCCTGCAGGGCCATGGGCCACCAAAGCTGGCCCCTGTGCCCTGTTCTACAAGCCCCCATAGCTGGTCCCGGACTGGTTATGCTGGGTAAGGGGGACCTCACACTATTTTTAAAGGTTTTTAACCCTTAAAATTAAAAAAAATTAAAATGAAATTAAAAATAAAATGTATGCAATTTTAAAAAATTGCAATATAATCGTCTTTGAGACAGAATCGGGATATCGGGGATATATCGTATCGTCATGTGTATCATTGCCAATTCACACCCCTACCCGTTACCCTATAAAATGGTCAGTTTAACATGGCGCCCCACTTTGAGTCCCCTAAATATTGTTCAGTTTAGTGAGAGCCGACAGCGGTTTAGCTTCCCTCTGCAATGTCCATCATCAAAAGCAGTGGAATGAATTACCATTTTCCTTCACCTTGTCGGGAAAACATGAACTTTCCCCCTGTGGATTACCCAGAAAATGCGATTAAATGACAATTCTATGCTGCTTATAACCCTCTAAGGGGCTGGGTATTGTTCAGTAGTTCACAGACACCTGAAAAAAATGAAAGCCCATTTTGAAGCACCGATGACCAGTTTTGTGCGGCATGCTTAAAAGCATTTAGCCGTGCTGCTAGGCAGCTTGTAGCTCTAATAGGCAGAATTTCAAGGCTTCCTTTTAATATAGCATGTGAGCTATCCCCGCTCCTATAACAAGCCTGTTCTCAGGCTCCAGGCATTGGCTTTTAAAACATTTTCTACACACTCACCGTTCATTGCTTTTCTCCCCTGTGAAACGGCTTCATTCACTTACAGGCTGCATAATCATTTTAGCAGCGCGAGAGCCCGAGTTACAGCAAAGTGACGGATTATTGGGGGTATAATGTAGAATTGTTGCAGCTGAAAATGTCATCTTTAAAGTGCTCAGTGAACCCGCGCCATTTAATCTGTTCTGAAATTGCCTACTTAGGAGAGCTATGGTAGCATGGAATGATGGGTAGTGTTTTAGGTTAGTCTCTGAAAATGCGCCAAGGAAGATACAAAAAGATCCTTATATTTTGCTTTTTTAACAAACTTTTCTTTAAAGTCATATTTCAGGCAAAGCCAGTTGTTAGACCATTGTGTCGGGCTACTATTTTCACTGACCTAAACTGGTGTCTGTTTTTAAATTGAAAAAGAAATGGCCGAGATATCAAAATTTAACAGTTGTTCCCCATGATTTCTCTTCTAAAGCAAGTGGGCGTTTCCCTTGGAGCTGTAATGCTGCATAATAATCAGCATAATAAGTGGGGGAATTGCTGGGTGCAAGAGCGCTTGCTATGAGGAGGCTGTGTGGGGAGGAAGGAGGTGGAGCAGTTAGCTGGGTTTGATTAACAGCTCCGAGAGTGCCATTCAAGCCATCAATACAGAGGGTGGTCCACATCAACGAGGTGGCACTGGAGGGCTGGATAAAGATGCATATTTCCTCAATCAGGGCGCACAGCCCTGGATGAATGCTTGACGAGGTAAGCTGCTGTTTATTTATTTTTTTAACCTTTTTTCCTGAGAAATCCCTTTAAAGCAGTCTTATACAAAATACCCCCCCCCCCCCCCCCCCATTCCTCACCTGCTAACTCCTGCCAAAAGGAGAGCATGAGGCTGATCCGGAAGTATGGGTTTTAATTGGTTTTAAAATAATTTCCCCCTATGGACATACTGCCATATGCAGCCTATGTTGACCATAACAAGATTATAGTGCTCAGGACAGAAAGGGGTATGTAACATATTGGCTTCTGGATTTTTGGGCGGTTTCAGCATCAGAATGTTTTGGGAATGTTTTTTTTTCACCCAGGTATGTTAAAGCAGACTCAAAAGGATGTCCTGCTTTGAGAAGCCTCCTGGTTCATTGCAGATCTGGCAAACCCACACTGCATGAACAGGTTGCCGGGGCATCCTATTTAACAACTGCACACTCCCGCACCAGGCCTATCTGTATAGCAGGTGCACACAGCTGGAGGGAAACCACCTTCTCCTATTCACCCAGAACACATTGCTGGTGCAATCTATTACCCCCGTGCCTGCTGTGCAAAACAAGGGGAATAAAACTCCCCAAGGTTTTGGTCTGCTTTTCTGGAGCATCATTATTTGTCTCTTTGGATCATCTGTATTACCGCGCTCCACGCTCTCATGGTGTATGCACAGGCTTTCAGCCAATCAGGCTGGGTTTGCAGGTTCGATTTCTTGCTGCAACATGACTGAAGTGATTTTAAGCAACTTCTCCCTGGGCGATGTGGCTAGGACAGCCCCATCTCCTGGCACATGTTTGGACTATTCCTTAGTGTGTTCACTGGTTACATTGGTTACATTGTGTTGCACATTTACACAGGTTGGTTTAAAGTGGCCCAAAATCAAGGATTATGACTATCCTGGGTTTTGATCTTTCCCCCGGACACCCCAATGCAGAATGCCCCACTGTGACGCCCAGTCTAACGCACCTGTCTACGGCACATGCGCGGGCCTCTCGTCTGGTCAGTGCGCTCAGATCCGCTCATGTCAGCTCGTCTAAGAATCAGCTCCAGCCGAGTCTAGCTGAACGGAGCTGATTGCGCCAGTGGCCGTATTCCTGCTACCCTCTAACAGGAACAAATGCCAGGCGCGGGCCTGCACCCTGCTAAATCTGGATGCCCCAGGGTAAGGAAGTCAAGGGGCCCTGGAATCTTATAGATCGGCCGTGGGTTTTGGTACACGTTAAGCATACAAAGGAATCTGTGCTCTGCTTTTACCATACATTGGTCATATTAGAAAATTATTTATTCATTTATTCTTACTGATGAGGGAGTACGAGTGATTTGTCCTTCATCACTGGGCAGACATGGCGGCGTCCATTAACATGCCTTTCCCACCCCCTAACACACCTACTCTATTTATTGCAATGAAGGGGGTGTGTTGTTCCTGCCCAGGCCCCCTCCCTTGCAATGAATAGAGTGGGCATGTGAGGGCGTAAATGAGTCTTGATGGGCAGAAGTCGCTAACTTCCCGTCATCTGTAAGTATGAAGATGTCTATGCTGGATGGATGCAAGGGAACACTGAACCTGAAAGGAGGAGCTAAGTGGGGACAAAAGAAGAATATAGACTTTTTTATGTTGCTGAAATAAACATGGCAATACTGATTGATTTGATAATTATTTTTTTTTCTTTTAGTGCCACCCTGCTGGCCTTCCTGGTGGAGCTGTTAAAGAGTTCCGTGGCGATGCAAGAGCAGATGCTGGGCGGGAAAGGCTTTCTAGTCATCGGCTACCTCTTGGAAAAGGTACGTTTTTGTGTGTTTTATATATAATATATATATATATATATATATATATATATAATATAGCTGCATTGCTGGAGTTTAAACCCTTGCAGCCTGCCAGTCTCTCACCCACACTACTGTAACTTCATGTGCGATATTCAGCTCGAGATTGTGTCTCTTGGCTCCACAATGGCCTTTTTAGTTTGAGTGATTTCGCAAGTCCCAGTGTGTTAAGTAACAGCACAAAAGGGCAGTACAGCAGTATTTCTGATGATAACCGGCTGAGCTATGGATTACTGATCACATTAGTGTGGCATTTTCTCGATTTAAGCAGAATCCAGCAGTGTTTGGTGAATAAGCTTAACATCCATTAGGCTATAATAGAGCTATATATATTAATGACATAAAGCAGCGGAGCTGTCGCTGGTACCTCTTGTCAGAGCCCCGCAGCATGCTGTTTAGGATATTTTGGGGGGGAATCAAACATCTTTGCCAACTGTGATGATAAAATAATGTTGCTGAAATTTCGTTTCGTTTTTCAGCTTTTCAATGTCATGGTTTTACTTTGGGCATTCTCTTGTTAAGCAGTTTATTTGTACAGTAATAGTCATACAGTCATACAGTAATAAATGTGTAGTACAACATTGTTTGCTCAGTTTTATTCCTACATCGAAAGCTCTTAAAAAGGATTTAAGTGACCATCCAGTCGAATGAAAAAATTCAGGGAGTCCCTGAATTAATCATTGGGGGTCGTTAGGGATGCCCTGCTCAGCATACCATCAATAAAACCTGAACACTAGCACTGGTACCTACCTACTTCCTTAGTTCCTTGTATTGGCCACCCGATTATGGCCAAGCAAAACCACCGGCGTGGTTCACAGCATGGGCGGATGCGCAGAAATGCCATAAGCCTGTGATGCTGTGTGGGAATAGAGAAACAGGCGAGTACTGGGGCCATGCTTGCCAGTACCGGTATGCAGAGCAGGGCATCATTCATCATTATCCCCCCTGCTGCATTGCTCAGGGACTTTCCAGTCTTCTTGAACTGGAGGGCTCCTTTAATGTAGAAAAAAAAAAATCTTCACCGACAGGTGGCATCCTGATTTGGAATGCCCCACAAGTTCAAAGTTAGATGAGCATCCAAGCATTCACCAAAAACTTTCCAGGGTCCATAGGCGCCAGCAGCTGTAGATTAATCAATTACTTGCTGGTGAAAGACATTTAGCTGTCAGTGGTCTTGTGGGCCACAAGTTTTCACGGAAAGTTCCCACAGAAACCGTATCACCAGGTCTACTATGGGATCTACCACAAATAGAGTGAGTTCATACAAAAAAAACAACTCTGCAAAGGACGTAATATTTGAAGCCTTCCTCCTATAGTAATGTGAAGCCCAATGGCAGAGCTCCCAATGAACTGAAGTTAGGAGATAGTCCTCTAATATAGATTAGAAGACCATCTCCTAAATTAAAATTATTTCACTTCATATAAGCAGCAGACAGGGGAAGGCAAATAAAGAGGTAGATTGAGGGAATTTGTTAAAGAGTGAGGGGAAAAATATGAAATTGATGGAAGTGGATGGACTGTGGACAGTAGAAGTGAATGTAGAAATTAAAACGATTGCATTTGAAAAATAGAAGAGAGACCAAATGTGAAGAGGAAAGTAAAAAAGGGGGAAAAGAAGAGAATTAAAATGGGACTTGGAATAGAGACAACGAAAAGCACGTATCTAGGATATGGTGGAATTGGGGAAAAGAATGGATGAAAAAAAAGAAGCTGCAGATGGAGAATAAGTGAGAGACAGAGGTAAGATAGAAAGTAGAGGGATGGTGGGGATGTAGAATTTAAAGGGGTAACTGATGAAAAAATTGCTATACAAGGGCACCAAAGCAGTTAAAGATTTGAATATGACTCCTATGTGTTTCTAGTGTTTTGCAGGTGATAAGGGGGAAAAGGATTCTCAGCATGCCTGCTAAGGCAGCAGTCTCATTGGGGGTATCAGAGTGGTGTCTCCTGGTTCCCGCTTTCACAGATTTTAGAATAGCATAGGGCATACACACCCCAAAGCCCGGCCAGGTGCACTTTCTCTGTGTGTATAATGGTTTATCATTGGAAGCCAAGGTTGTTTTTCCCCGTTTTACTTTCCCTGCCTATATAAATAATTGCTGGTTTTCTTAAGTCACCTTCCTGGTAGGAGAGACATCTGCTAGCCAGCCAAGTGTGAAAAGCTGCTCGGCAGACCTCAATGCACTTATTTAGAGTGATTTCTTGGTGTAGAAGGAAATAAACCATGTATATAGTCAGGCAATTACATTCTGGAGTTTTGATTATGTGCCATCTTGTTGCAGTCCTCCAGAGTTCACATAACTAGAGCCGTCTTGGAGCAGTTTCTTTCGTTTGCAAAATACCTGGATGGCTTGTCTCATGGGGCGCCTTTATTGAAGCAACTTTGTGATCATATCCTCTTCAACCCCGCCATCTGGATACACACACCAGCAAAGGTAACGCTCAGTGTGGACACATCACATTTATCAAAATTGTCGTCTGGAAACCTCAGACCTACACTTGGGGGTTTGAAATAAAATCCCGGCTGATTTGTTGTCAGGTGATGCCTTTACTGAAAGTGTACAGCAGGATAACTACTGATATACTCGCCCCGCTAGCACCATGGAGTTTCCAACAGACACTATGGAACTGCCACTCTGTGGTATTTGGTGTATGGCCCACTAGCACTATGGAGTTTCCAACAGACACCGTACGGAATTGCCACTCTATGGTATTTGGTGTATTGCCCACTAGCACTATGGAGTTTCCAACAGACACTGTATGGAATTGCCACTCTCTGGTATTTGGTGTATGCCCCGCTAACACTATGGAGTTTCCAACAGACACCATATGAAACTGCCACTCTATGGTATTTGGTGTATGACCCACTAGCACTATGGAGTTTCCAACAGACACTGTATGGAACTGCCACTCTATGGTATTTTATGTATAACCCCCATAGCACTATGGAGTTTCCAACAGACACCATATGAAACTGCCACTCTATGGTATTTTATGTATAACCCCCATAGCACTATGGAGTTTCCAACAGACACTGTATGGAACTGCCACTCTATGGTATTTGGTGTACGGCCCGCTAGCACTATGGAGTTTCCAACAGACACCATACGGAACTGCCACTCTATGGTATTTGGTGTATGGCCCACTAGCACTATGGAGTTTCCAACAGACACTCTATGATATTGCCACTCTATGGTATTTGGTGTATGGCCCGCTAGCACTATGGAGTTTCCAATAGACACTGTATGGAACTGCCACTCTATGGTATTTGGTGTATGGCCCGCTAGCACTATGGAGTTTCCAACAGACACTGTATGGCACTACCACTCTATGGTATTTGGTGTATGGTTAAAGGAAATTAGTAAAATGCCATTTACCCCAAGTGATGAGCGATGTCCCACTTCACATACCCGTGCTGACAACAGAATCCAGGTCCAGTACTAACTTTCTTCTCAGACCCATGTGACTGCTAGCCGACATGGAGTTTCATTGGACAGGCTTACACATTGTTGTGTCTCTCCCCGCGCCAGCTGTCACTTGGAGCTGCAATCCAGCTGCCCCCACTGCTGTGGTTTCATGATCCATCAGGCAGAATGAGGGATTGCTTAAAGGAGCACTATCGCGAAAAAATGGGCCAATATTAAAAATCCATATAAATATGCTGGATGGCGTGAGGAAAGGCATCAAGAAATATCCAGCCAGGCTTGTTTTTTATTTTTATTAATGGAAGGAAGAGCAAATCGGGTGACAGGCTCTGTCACCCCCTGATAGATAAAACCTGTCACCTCGGGATTTTATTCCTACCTCCTTATTAGCCAACGTGTTTATATGGGTTTTTAATATTAGACAATGTCATGATAGTGCTCCTTTAAGTAGGTAAGTTCTGGGCCTGGTTCACCAGTATTCAGTGCAGAATGGAACAGCAAAGCTTAGCAATGTGATGCGCCTGTTTTGCGTGTGCTTCACTTACAAGTGATCTTTTGCTTTGCGTTTCAGGTGCAGCTATCACTGTACACCTATCTGTCAGCAGAGTTTATCGGCACTGCCACAATTTACACCACCATCCGAAGGGTGGGAACAGTATTACAGCTAATGCACACACTGAAATATTACTACTGGGTGGTGAATCCTGCCGACAGTAGTGGCATCAATCCAAAAGGCCTTGGTGAGTAATGAGCAATGTTTTCTGTATTTACTAATGATGGACATTTACCCGCTGCTTGTCCATTGCTTTTGTGCCAAGTTAACTAGTTAAAGGGATTGTACAAGCTAATTGTAAAATTTAGTCCATTTTAGGGACTAAAATGTAATATTGTGGCTTTTGCTCACACATGTTGCTGAGAGATTTGCAGCCATTGCTTTAGACCAGGAGGTAATAATCCAGCGACTAATCTCTTCTGACACAGCAACTGTCAGATATTAGATAACAGTGTTAAATCATGTTTACTTTCATTTTATATCTAGTCTGGGCAGTTATTTAACTTAGGACTTTAAAAGGATTTACCACCCAAAAATAAACACAAAATTGTACTTTCAGTCACTCTGATTCACTCAATTGACTGCTGGATCGAATCCTGTCACCAGGCTCACATTCTTGGTCACAATGGTGGCGAATCCCTTTAATTTTTGCTTAATTATTGCTAAATGTGTATTTATTGTTGTTTTTCTGATGTATGTAGGTGCTTTTAGCAGGCAAAGAATGGTTGTGCAGAAATTCAGCCATTTCCAGATCACTGGCTCAGAAAAAGGCAGATAGAGTCCAGTAAACCCCCTTAATATTCACAGTGAAGGAAAAACTCCAGACAAATGTGATTTGACTACTGTAAGAGTAAAACATGTGTGGCCCTGGAAACAAGAGTGTGAGGTCCTGACACACAGGCTGTTGGTGTTATTCATCAGCAGAGGGTTACCTGTGTGTTTTGACAAAATTCTTTTGATCACTGCTCCCAACCCAATTCGGGCAAAACAGTTAGGGGGTAATGTGCCATAGTGAATTCCGGGCCACCCAAAGACTTACCAAATACTTTTCTTCCCTTTGTTAAAGGATGACCCACACTTGGAGAGTTTTATTTTCTATGCAAGACGTTTGGTGCTTTTTCGTACCAATTTTCATGACACCTATTTTCATTGGTGAATCAGGATTTCATTTTTCAAAATATTCTAGTGAATGTAGAAGAGTTTATTAAAATGAATTTACCTCCGCTGTCCAAGCAAGTATTTGTCACACACCTTTCGCCTCTCACCCAGAGCTCTTGTTCCACTCGAGGGCAGAACTCCATATCACCAATTTTCATGACAGGTATTTTTTTTAGCTTAGTGGACAACCATTTTCATTGGTGAATCAGGATTTCATTTTTCAAAATATTCTAGTGAATGTAGAAGAGTGCATTAAAATGAATTTACCTCAGCTGTCCAAGCAAGTATTTGTCACACACCTTTCGCCTCTCACCCAGAGCTCTTGTTCCACTCGAGGGCAGAACTCCTGTGCGAGCGGCCTGCCGCCATCGCAGACTTCAGATAGAGAGTGCGTCTGTTCTGCCAGCGTGACACAAAGCATTACCTCTGGAGCGTATACATTTTGTCTATTTCAATGAAAACCGATATGCGCGAGCTTAATACAAGAGCAAATAAAAAGCACTGAGCGTGTAGCTTGTAATTTATTATTCTCACCTCTGGAGAGTCAGAAAACCTTGTTTGAACTCCCTCCCTTCTGGTGCTTTGAAAAAGCACTTATCAAGGTGGGGGCCATTGGGATCTCTGTACATTTATTTAATGCGCTTCACAGGACGATGTGCATAATGCTGGGAGATCAGACAGGTCTTTATTGTTGAATGCTGTGGTAATTTTAAGCACTTCCTGTTCGGCAGTGACCTATTGAAATAGCATGTTCATTTCTTTTATGTGAGGAGGTAGCACGAAACCAGTGACGTCACAATTGTGATACTGCTTAGAAATATATGAAGCTCGCATTTGAAAGGGGAAGACCTGATGAAAGATCAAGAGGAACATCGGGGGGAGGTTGAAAACCCACACCTCATCGATCTTCTGCCCCCCCTCCGGTTTTACCTTTGGGCATTATTTACTCACCTTGCTAGGGCATCTATCTTCTGGGTCCCTGGGATTTCCAGGCGACCTTCCGATGGACGGCACCATCTTGCATCCCATCAGGCACTGCACAGTGCCCATGAATGGGATGCAATGGGGACGCTCAAAATCCTGCAGGACTTTGAAGAGGATGGCTAAAGCCATGCTCTCACTTACAGGTAGCTAAGCCAGCGGGGGGCAGCGATTGGGCCCTGAAGCAGCGGATGTCTCCCCCTTTTTATTTTTGGTCGATGTACCTCTAAGCTGTCAATCTGTTTATGAATTTGAGCCAGTGTCAAAAAGGCAAGATGGCGGATGCTTCTGCATACTGCCTATGGGGAGTGCAAGAAAAACACTGGAGTACTGTACATTGCTGCTCTTGAAGAAAAAAATATAAATTATCCACAGGGACAGCAGCCCTGTGGGTGGCTATTAGGATTTTAAGGCTTACTTAAAGACACAGAATGCTGGAGCCCCCTTTGCAGCTAACCGCACACAAAGCTTGTAATACTCACCTTCATTATGAGCCATCGGCGAGAAAAGAGTCCCGTGACTGGCCGCTGGGCAGTCACATGGGCCGCAGTCGCGACCTTTGCGCCGGCCACCGGCAGGACCTACCCACAGGCAACATCATGGTTAAGATGCTGGGAGAGGATGCTCCAAAATGGCCGCAACCTTTCTTTTCCAACAGGTGGTTGGTTTGGTTAAACAATACAAGGGAGATTGGGAAATAGGAGTGAAAACAAAATGACTATAGAAGGAAGTGTATCAATCAATATATTACCTTAAATGTAAAAACCATCCCGAGTTATGGCAATGCGCCCCCACCCAGAATGGTAGACAATCATAAACCCTGTTGTAATTAAAGCAGAACAAAACCCAGCGTGGGAAACACCCGCACCCTGTGGGCTATGCAGAACAATATAGCAAATTAGCTTTAGCATAACCCATAGGGTGCTGTTTTTACAAAAAAAAAATGATGTACCTCACCTTTTTTACAGTGGGTGTGGTTCTCGAAGCACTCTGATATACTGTACAGCTTAAGTTTGTGCTACGAATAAAGATGAGCTGTTTCTGCAGACAGGTTCTGTTGTGATGATGTGACTATTGGTCCCTACTAAGGTTTGCATAACAAATATAACTTAATCTGTCATTTGCAAGATTTCCAAAGATTCCATATTTCCTGGAATTGAATCTCCCTATCTAATAATATGCTACTCATTTTTTTAATTCATCGTTACCCAGTTAATCTTTTCAAAAAGTTGTTGTATCTTCAACTTATGTGAAGTTGAAGATACAACAACTCCAACCAGGCCACAACAGCAATCCCCCTTCCTACATCAGCAATCCCCCCTCCCTACATCTCATCTCTAATCCAACAATATCAACCTAGACGCAGTCTTCGCTCTGCAGCTGACCTTCTCCTCTCCTCCACCCTGGTCACCTCCTCTCATGCCCGCCTCCATTCATTGTCAACTCTGTAAAACTGCATTTGAAATAGTATATGTACCATATATTTCTACACTGTCTGTCATTACAACTTTGTAAAGCGCTACGGAAGATGATGGTGCTATATAAATAAACAATAATAGTAATTTCCATGTTTTGGCTATGGTCAATTTGGCTGCCATACAGACAAAAAAGATACATTTCATGACTGCTTTGGGAACCCCTATAGCTGGTTTATTTGAGGGCTATTAGGGGTCATTTTGGGATGCAAATTCCTGTAACCGTACTCATGATACCGAATGCTTGATTCAAGTGTCCCCCCTACTGTCCACAATTTCTAGAACATGTCAAAGGTACATTTATAGAAGCTAACTTGCTTGGGACCATATACCACCAAACAGTCTCCTTCATATTTGCTTCTATTAAGGAAGTATTCGAGGAACCTTTAGTACTTAACTCCCCCAATTTATACCACTCCTTAAATATCGCTCTTTGGAACTGAATTAAAGAGATTATCTCTCTAATTTTATGTTTAAACAAGGCTGGCTGGTCCTTGGCATTCGAGCTGCGTGTTGTAAAGTACTGAATGCTCATAAATGTGTGCACCAAATTAAAACGTTTGTTATTCATTCTAGATGGGTCTCGACCTTCACAGAAAGAAATAATTTCATTGAGAGCGTTCATGTTGCTATTCCTGAAGCAGCTGATTCTAAAGGTAAAAAATGTACCTTTGTATTATATTCTATGCTAATGTCATACAAAGACGAGTCGGTGAAGCCTGGAACATAAAATGGCTCTTGAGGGTAAAATAGACATTTTCGGCATCTTTGTACCATAATTAGCTGCTGGGGTAAAGATCTGAACATATTTCCTAGCAGTGTGTTTACTGGGTCACCCTGAGAGTACCGAAGCATAACCACAAGCCAGTAGCTAGTCTACTTGTTTCTCTCAAAGACATCTGATGTGGCCCTTGGCCTGCTGTGGGGAAAGTGGGAGGGGTAAATAGAACTGACTTGTAAATGTACAGTAAGGATGGGCGATTGCACGGAGAGTGATATAGGAGGGGAGCATGGAGGAACATGGTGACACTGATTGTATAACACCACCCCTGGCTGAAATCGTTGGCACAATAGTTCAGTAAAAATAGTTTCTCTGTAATAAATGTTTAGCATTGATGAGCGCTTAGATGGGTTGACTATTGGGAACATAATTAAGATGTGGGACTGGGGCTGTAAATACAGGACCCATATATTCCTAGAGATCAGCCAATCGGCATGTGTATTGCTGGCATGTGGGGATTGTTACATATGAATTTAGGGGTGTGGTGAAAGGACATACAAGTGGAGTTTGTGGAGACAGTGGGTATCCTGATAGAAAATGCACATTTTGGTTGACATTTAAGCCTTGTTCAGCTTCCCTGTCTGTGTATGTGACGTTTTCCTGCAGAATTCTCAAAACCATCTTTGTTATTGTTGGTAGCGCATTGGAATTGCATTGTTGGGAGGTTTTTTTTAGAATAGAGAACACTATTGTGTTTAAAATATAATGTTATCTCTTCTTCAGGATCGAGGGGTAAAAGAAGATGAACTTCAAAGCATCTTAAATTATCTCCTGACAATGCACGAGGTATGTTTCTGTTTCATTTGTTATTTGTTAAAGAGGAACATTTCAGATATTGGGGAGTTAATATAAACTCCCCAAACCTGGCTTGCCCCCCCCCCCCCCCGCCCCTCTGGGTTTACAATTTACAACTTTAAACTGGCCTTTCCGGTTGTATTGCGCTCCCGCATCCCATACCATCTTGCTGTCCTGTGATGCGCTGTGCCGCCCCATCATAGGCTGCAATGGCACTCGGCGCAGAAAAGCACGAGATCTGAGTTTTGAAGAGATGACGGCTAGAGGTAAGTAGGGCTAAGCCTGCTGCGATCAGTCAGCAACAGCTAAGGGGGGAGGGGTGCAAAGGGGCCAGCAGAAATTTTCCTGGATGGCAGTGACCGGGGGGGGGGGGGGGGGGTCTTTTAGAGAGGAATATCAGAGAAGGTCTGATGTTGCTCTTTAAACTGGACCTTCACCATGATTTATTGAAAAGCCCAAACCCTTAAAAAACGATTCCCCAGCATCTAAAGTTAATACATTTAAAGTTTTTAGTTACTTATTATTCGTTCCCCCACTGGGCTGCAACACTGTTCAGGACTTTAGGATACAGGCGCCGCCATCTTGACTCAGAAGCATCACATTTACTGAAGAGAGTGGGATAAAGTACAGGGGGGTGGGTTATAGCTGTGCTTTGCTCAGACAGAGCAGAGCTGGGGGTCAGGAAAAGGTCAGCAATCCCAGAATGCAGAGTAGCACAGTCAGAGGGCACTTCCAGTTTGCAGGCTGCCTGATGTTCCATGAGCCGCCATCTTGGATGTTTAAAGGCTTATAGCATGCAGTAGATGCAGGTAGGATGATTTTTAATGTGAGCAATCTGTATGTGCAGGGTGTGGCAAACATATAAGGTAGGTTCTTATTCAGAGTGAAGGTCCGGTTTAAGTGAGGGGCATGGGTGCCATTTAAAATTTTTGCCAAAGGCACGTTTGTCTACAATATTTTTGGACTTCCTTACCTTTAGTATCACTTGCCCTTTTCTGATTACTGAGACCTTGATATATGTGACTGTTTTAGTCCTGTGTTCCTCATGTTATTATTTTGTAATAAAACAACATTTTGATGCTAGAATCAGAATGCTGCATGAATGTTAGGTTTAGGGCCAGTTGAGTGTAGATTATTGTCAAAAAAACAATAAACCCTCACATGCCTCTACCCACCCTGCCAAACCAATGAGGATAAAACAAGAAAAGAAAACTCATCACCTAATCGGCATGGGTGCTGCTGCAGTGATGGGGATGGATTGGGGGGAGTGTTAATTAAAACTAAGTGTCATCTTAACCCTTTCAGTGCCAGCCTACCTAGAGATGTCTTCCTCTGTTGCCAGGCCATTTATCACTATTTTGTGCTATGTTTAATTGTGATTTATGCAGGGATTTCCAGGAAAATTATATATGGCAGAGTTTGAGTAATGTCTTGTTTATGCTTTTTTAGTGGTTTCTTATTATTTTTGGGTAAAAAATGTCAAAAAAATAGTGTTTAAACGTTGTTGTGTTTTTGTTTTTTTTAAATAAGCAATGTAATGTTTTTAGAAAACCATACAGCGTGTGAAAGCCCTATTCCTCTCAATTGCAACAGAACCACATATGTATTGCTAGACACCCTTTCCTGCCCAGGAGACCCCCCCCCCCCCCCAAAATGAAAAGAGTGCTTTATGACATTTTAAAATGAAATTGAACTACTATCCTTACTATCAATGGTTAAACCCTTTAAAAATTGGCATGGGGTTCCCCCTCCCCTCTCCCCATCATCTCAATCCCAGTATAAAAGGCTCCCCCTCCAGTGGCTAGCGAGATGCCAGAGGCCGGCACACAGGGCAGGCAGTGGGCGTTCTGTCCATGGGACCAGCGATCGGAGGCCAACCGTAAAATGAGGAGACCCTCAGCACTGGATCCAGGATGGATGGAGCTTTTTTTTTTCTTGCACTGAGGGTGAAATTGCAAGGCATGTGAAATTCACGTGCTTGCTGCTTAGTGGTAAGAACGCTACGAATTTCACGTGCTTGCCAATCAAAGGTTTAGAATGGGCTCTATGCATTTAAAAGATTGTCCAAGTGCTTCATCCAGGGCCTAGTTTTTAGGATCTTACTCTGGTTTCAGAAATTTGTGGCATGTATGCACCCTGGGATGGGTCTAAAGGGACCCTCCAGAAGAATAAGACTGGAGGGTCCCTGAACTAGGCAGCAGGCGGGGCATCCCCCCTTCACAACTTGACAACAGAAGGTCAAAATCTGGCCCCAATTCTTACCTTCTACCGTGATCCCATATTTGCCAATGGATAGCACCCCATTTGATCGACTGTAGGTTCACTGTGTGGATATACAGCACTAGCCAACCCTTCCCCCTCAAATCTCAGTAGCTGCTGAAGGTCACAAAGAGCTTCAATGTGTGGGAATGCAGAAGTCTGTGAGTAACAGAGTCAGGGTTTTGGCTTCCAGCTCTTTTATGGTGGGGCTGGACATCCCTTATGAGGATGCTCCCCCTCCCCCCATCAACCCTCCAGTCAAATAAGACCCCCTTTAATGATCTTGAACAGTCTTTTGAACAATTGCCTTCATTTTTCTGGAAGGGCAATCTAGACAGACTGCGGTTTTATGGCAGGCAGTAAATTTAGCTGCACGTGACAGAACATTTCTGGTATAATCTGGTTTGGTGATATAAAATGGGTCATTAGAGATTCCATCTTGTAAACATGTTGTGTTTTCTTACATTATAGGATGAGAATATTCATGATGTTCTGCAGCTGCTGGTGGCTCTCATGTCTGAACATCCTGCCTCGATGATACCAGCGTTTGATCAGAGAAATGGAATACGGTAAGGCGCGCGGCACATTCATTAATTAGCTGTGTTCTCTCTAATGTGAGAGAGCTGGAAAATCCAAAAGGCACATTGAGGTGTTTATTTGGACGCATCACCCAAAAGGCCCAGTTCATTATCTAGGGCTGTTATGATTCCCGAAACAAACTTGCAAATTGAGAAAGAATGCAGAACATTTTTGAGTCTCATATATGCATGTCTAGCATTTTAAAATGAAAGCTATTAAAGGACAGCTGTAAGCATAAATAAGAATCTCTAGTTCTTATAAGCTCTTCAAACTTTCTGTTTTGTGCTAAAACAAGCCACCATGAGGAGAGACCCATGTTAGGCTTAATATAGGGGGGCTAAAGAGACCCTCTACTCAAAGGTAAAGAGGAGCTTTCCTAGAACGAAAAGTGTTTGCACAGCGCCCATTCACTTCTCACAAGGCTCTGAGATTAAAAAGATTATATTCCAAGTATGTCACACACCCCGCTTCCGAATATTCATGACACTTGGGTAACTGTCCTGTAGAGGGCGATCTTGCAGAGATGACATGAAAAATGGAACCCCTCCCGGTCCATAAATACCTGGGACCTCCCACCATTCCCCAGTCTTTCGTCTCTGCAGTCGGCGAGCAAGTCAGAAGATGGCTGTCTCCTCCTTGCAGGTAGCCGGGGTAACCCCCCAGCCTTTTTTGTTTCTATTGCTGCCTGAACCTTTTTTAATTTAAGCTATAGCAGTATGCCTCCCAGCCTAGGCTGAAGGTCCAGGAAATGGTAGGCTGCACCATGTGGTGTATATGGGAGCTAGCTCCCCCGTGAGACCCCATACAAACGGGTAGGCGGTGTGCGGGTTGGTGATCCCGGCTTGGGATGCCCCGTCCCTCTTGCCCTTTCACCTATTGGTGTGGGTTCTCCCCCCTACCGTGTCCCTCTGTGCCCCTTGGGGGGGAGGCCTTTTTCTCCCTTGGGTTGTTTGGCTTTATTTGGGGGAAAAGGTGTGTGTATGGTGTGTGTATTTGTGTGTGTTTTGGCGGCCGTTGTTAGCTGGGCCGGTTTCACTCAGGTGTCTTTACTTAGGTGCAGTTTTGGAGGGGACGGGGCCGGGCGCTCGGCGTGCTCGTCGCGGCCCGCCCCCCTCGAAGGTCAGCTTCTCTGAAGCGCTCTGCTGGCTGAGGCCGGGCCCTGCATGAGGGTGGGGGCGGGGCCGGAGCCAGGCGCGCCCGCGTTGTGCGCCGGCCCGCCCCTCTTCTTCCGGCCTCGCTGCTCACGCTGCTCTCGTCCTTCTCCTTCCCTCGCTGCTGTGAGGGTTGGCGGTCACCGCTTTGCTGTGAGTAATTTCCATTTTATCTGTTTTTTTATGTGTGGGGATGTGCGTGTTGACACTTATATCTCCCTGTTCTCATGTCTTCCAGGTGGGATCCCTTCCTTTAACGTTTAAAAAGGGGGTTCTCCCGGTCCTAGGGTCCCTTAGAATTTAATTTAGGGTTCCTAAAAATTAAAAAAAAAAAAAAATCCTCCCACTTGGGACTTGAAGGGGCATCCCGGGTAGCTTAATAGCGTAAATCCCTCTGGTCATTTCGACTACCTTAAAAATCACCATATGGAAGCTTCTCAGGATACCGGGCTTGGGCTCCCCTCGGGGCATCCCCGGCAGTGTGTGGGTTGTGGGGCATCCCTTGCGGGGGATAGTGTACTTGTTTGCATACCTTGTGCTCAGCGGGCCATAACGCAGCAGTTGGGGGACAGGCGTCTGGGTCTGGGGTCCCGGCCTCTTCTCCTTCCCCACCCTGCCTTATCCGTACCCCTAGTGATGTTGTCACAGGTGGGGAGTCGCAATCTGATGTGTGTGCCAGCTCTCTCGGCTAAGAGAAAGCATTTGTTTCCAGCCGCGCCGGCTTTTGAGTTTGATGATTATGATTTTCTTGACTGGTCTGATTATTCCCCGCTAGAAGAGGGGGAATTATTTGAGGATTCTGAGGGTCCTGACAATCAGCAGTTTGTTGGTGCTGATACTGAGCAAGGGCGGGGGGATGCTGTGGATACCCCGAAGGTCCTGGCTCACCTTTTTGAGGTTCTGGCAATTTCTCCTCCTGAGGAGGCCGCTCCGCAAAAAGGGGAATTCTTTGGGACTTCTAAGCCGCGCCTGGAATTCCCGAATCAAAAGCATTTTGATGGCATTATTCTTAAGGAATGGGAGAAGCCTACTCGGCTTCCACTTATTCCTCAAGGTTGGGATAAGAAGTATCCCTTTCCGGTGGACGTGGTAAAACGATGGTCATCCCCTCCCGAGGTGGATGCCCCGGTGCTCGGGTTATCTAATACTTCTATTTTGCATTCTCCTGACTCCACCACTCTCAAAGATGGTGAGGATAAACGCATTGATCAGATGCGTTGCCACGCTTTTGCTAGTGTCGGTTCAGCCTTGCGGCCTGTTTGTGCTTCGGCGCTTATGGCAGTGGCTACCAGGTCTGTGGTTAGGGACCTGTTGAGTACTTCCAGGCTTGACCCGGCTAGTGATGAGTTTGCCGCCCTTAAGCGGTGTGAATTGTTCATGTCTTTTGTGCTTGCCGCCTTGGATGACACCATGGTCATGTGTGGTAGAGCCTCGGCCTTGCTTGTAGCTATTCGGCGGTCGGTGTGTTTGTGGCCAAAAAACGCTTACAGCACTACCCTTTGTGGGGTTGCTGCTCTTTGGAGAAAGATTAGATTCTGTCACGAAAGGAGGGAAGTTACTTCAGCGTAAGAGGCAACATCGTCCCATTCGGGGGGCGGCCTCCTTTAACCCTTCCTTTCGTGGTGCCAGATCTGGCAGAGTTTTGGCCTTCTCTACCCTCAGAGGTGATTCCTGGAGTAGAGGCAGAGGTCGTTGCCGTCCAGGTCACAATTGGAGTTCCAAACCCAAGCCCGCTGCCAAGTCAGCTCAGCAATGAGGGGGCGCCCTCACCCTTGCAGGTGGGGGGATGGCTGCGGCACTTCTTCCAGATCTGGGACCAGGAGGTCTCAGACAAATGGATTCTGGAAGTGGTATCTTCCGGTTACAAGCTGGAATTCGAGATCCGGCCTCCTCCCAGATTCTTTAGGTCTCGAGTGCCTTCGGATCCTCTGGCTGCTCAGGGGCTTCGGGCGGCAGTAAGTTATCTGCTGGACATGGCTGTCATTTGCCCAGTGCCTTCTGCGGAAAGGGGCTTGGGATTCTATTCCAATCTTTTCACGGTGCCCAAGAAGGATGGCTCCGTTCAACCCATTTTGAAACTGAAGCTCCTCAATCGGTTTATCCGCTTCAGGAAGTTTTGCATGGAAACCTTGCGTTCAGCCGTCAATTCTCTTCGTCAGGGGGACTTCATGACGTCCATAGACATCAAGTATGCGTATCTGCATGTACCTATCTTCCCGGCACACCATAGATTCCTCAGGTTCGTGGTGGAAGATCAGCATTTTCAGTTTGTGGCCCTTCCATTCGGGCTTACCTCGGCTCTGAGGGTGTCCACCAAGGTACTGGCGGGGGTGATGGCCCTCCTCAGAGTCCAGGGCATTCGCATAGTGCCATATCTGGACGACCTTCTCATTTTGGCTTCCTCTCTCAGCCAAGCGGAGCTAGACACCAGAGTGGTGGTATCCACGTTGGAGAAGGTCGGCTGGGTGATCAACTATCCCAAGTCCTTCCTCTCCCCGTCCAGGGAGGTTTAGTTTCTGGGCATGACCTGGATGCCTTTCAGGCCAGGGTGTTCCTTCCTCAGCCCAAGATTCTTCTGATCCAAGATTTGATTCGGCTTCTGCTATCCAATCCTCACCCGTCTATCCGGCTAGGGATGAGATTGGTAGGTCTGATGGTGGCTTCCTTCGAGGCAGTCCCCTTTGCCCAGTTTCACATGAGGACGCTTCAGCTCCATCTTCTAGCGACTTGGGACAAGTGTCCGCTATCATTGGATCAGTCTTGTCTGCTGTCTCCCCGGGTTCAGCAGTCCCTTCAGTGGTGGCTAGTGTCAGGCAATCTGTTGAAGGGCAGATCCTTTCTGACCCCTTGTTGTGAAACGGTCACCACGGACGCAAGCCTGTTGGGCTGGGGGGGCTTCTGGAGGGAACATCAGTTCCAGGGGTTTTGGGGGCCTCAGGAGGCTCATACCCCCATCAACGTTTTGGAGCTGCGGACCATTTGGTTGGTTCTGTCTCGCTTGACTCTTTTTTTGCAGGGATTGCCAGTTCAAGTCCGATCGGACAATCGGACGGCGTCGCTTACATCAATCACCAAGGAGGGACTCGCAGCAGGAGTGCCCTCAGGGAGGTATCTCTGATCTTTGTTTGGGCAGAGAGCAATGTACCTTGCTTCTCAGCCATTTACATTCCGGTAGTGGAGAACACGAAGGCGGACTCCCTGAGTAGGAGATCCTCTCGCCAAGGAGAATGGTCTCTCAGTTCCAAGGTATTCCAGTCCCCTTGTCACAAGTGGGGGACTCCGGAGGTGGATCTCTTTGCCTCACGTCACAATCACAAGCTTCCTGCCTTTGTGTCTCTGTCTCAGGATCCTCTGGCCCTGGCAGTGGATGCCATGTCCCTGGCTTGGAGGGAACTGGGGTTTCTGTACCTGTTTCCCCCCTTCTCCATGGTGGGCAAGGTGGTGCGCAAGCTAACTCTAGAAGGGGCACCAGCAATTCTGGTGGCTCCAAGGTGGCCAAGACAAGTGTGGTTCGCAGACGTCGTGCGGCTGGCAGTAGATCAGTTTTATCTGCCTCTTCTTCCGGATCTTATCACCCAGGGTCGGCTACGCTACCCCAATTTACCAACGCTGGCTTTGACGGCGTAGCTGCTGAAACCTCCATTTTAAAGGAGGAAGGTCTTTCTGATGCGGTGGTTCAGACTCTTGTTAGAGCTAGGAAGAGATCTTCCTCTAACGTCCTACTATAGGACTTGGAGGTCTTATATTAACTGGTGCGAGGCTAGGGCCTTGCCTTGTAGGGTATTTTCTATTCCCAGAATTCTGGAGTATCTTCAACATGGTCTGGACTCGGGGTTCCAGCTTAGTACTTTGAAAGGGCAGGTTTCTGCCCTGGCGGTTTTCTTTCAAAGGTCTTTTGCCCTTCATCCCCTGGTTAAGACATTTTTCCAGGGGGTTACTCATGTGCGGCCTCCTAGAAAGCCCTTGCTGCCGGTTTGGGATTTAAACTTGGTTCTGTCGGCTCTCCAGGGGCCTCCTTTTGAGCCGGTGTATGATATTTCTCTTTCTCTGCTCACTCAGAAAGTTGCCTTTTTGGTGGCTATTACCTCTGTTCGGCGTGTCTCTGAGTTGGCGGCCTTGTCTATTCAGGCTCCTTACTTTGAGAGGCACCTGGACAAGGTAGTTTTCCGCTTTAAGCCGGATTTCCTTCCTAAGGTGGTTTCGGCCTTCCACCTCAATCAAGATGTAGTTCTCCCTTCCTTGTGTCCTAAGCCTAGCAATGACAAGGAGAGGACCTTACATTCTTTGGATGTGGTTCGATGTGTGAAATATTATTTGGTGGCTACTTCTCCTTTTCATAAGACGGACACCTTTTTCGTGGTGCCCTCCGGGCCCAGGAAAGGTCTGGCGCCTGCTAAGTCCTCCATTAGTAAATGGATTCGACAGGCCATTGTTGGGGCCTATTCTGCCAAGGGGAAGGTTCCCCCTTTTCGTGTTACTGCTCATCCTACTCGTGCTGTTGGAGCTTCTTGGGCTTTTCAGCATGAGGCTTCTGTTGAACAAGTTTGCAAGGCTGCTACCTGGTCTTCGGTTCATACTTTTTCTAAGTTTTATAAGGTTGATGTGCGGGCCTCAGCGGATGCTGTTTTTGGCCGCAAAGTTCTGCAAGCTGCAGTAGTTTTAAGTTTGCATTATTGCCTTTTTGGGATCCCCACCCTTTTTGGACACTGCTATTGGATGTCCCAAGTGTCATGAATATTCGGAAGCGGGGTATGTGACATACTTGGAATAATACCATTTTGTGATTACTCACCTGTAAAATGTCACACACCCCGCTTCATCCCGCCCTTTTTTGGTTTTCTTGGATCCTTTATATGGTGAACCTTTTTTCTTTGGCTCTTCCTGGTCTCTTTACTGCTGTCTTATACTGGGGAATGGTGGGAGGTCCCAGGTATTTATGGATCGGGAGGGGTTCCTTTTTTCATGTCATCTCTGCAAGATCGCCCTCTACAGGACAGTTACCCAAGTGTCATGAATATTCGGAAGCGGGGTGTGTGACATACTTGTAATAACCATTTTACAGGTGAGTAATCACAAAATGGTATTTTGCATAGCTTTGCCCACTGCAAAACTGATAGGTTATTTTATTATTCATTATGTTGGGCACTGTGTTTTGGTCACAAAACATACAGTGCCCCATACAGCCAAATACCTCTGCTCTACTGGTGATAAGAGCCAAAGGCTTGAACCACTTATCCACTAGACAATGACTGTGTAAATTTAAAGCTAATCCTTGGCATTGCACACTGCCTTCTGAGTTCCTTGGATGGCTCCAAAATGTAAAGAGATGATTTTATGGCTTTGCCCACTGCAAAGAAGTGATGGGTATAATTCTGTTATTCCTTGTTTGCAAATATTTTCCTTTTTGTGCTGGTAAGAAATGTTTTAGTCTTTTTCCTTTTGCATGTGTGATAATCTAAGCTAAACACACAGCTTTATTCCCTCTGTTATAGTTTAACTAAAGCCCTAATGGTTCAACTGTAAAATAGTCTTGGGCCAAGCGAATCCCAACTAGCAGGGCAGTTTCAAGGCAAAACAGCTCTCAGTGCGGGAAGGAAAACATTCTGCCCCCTACTTACCCATCCTATGGTGCTGCCTTATACTGGTATGTGCCATGCTGTGCCTCTACCATAGCAGCAGGCAGGGCCCCCTTTCCATGACTGAGCCCAATATGGGTGAATGAGTAGCCTATCTTATGGCCTGTACCACTAATAGTGGCCCTGACCCATCTACAAAAAACAGGCCCATGGCTTTGGTGCTCAGGGTGATTGCCTTTCTCTCCCTCCCCTATAAACAGCCCTGCAAACTAGTTGCAGGGGAGTGGTGGATGCACAGACATAGCTGCCATGCTAAGGGGAGTGGCAGAGCATGAATTCTGCCCGGTATCTAGGCTGGCCTGGGATTTTAAATGCATGGGTATCACAATTCGAGTTGTTCAGGGAGCAAAGGTTAAAGTGGCCATTTTTTTTACTTTTTTCTCAGCAGCCTCAGTGTTCTACTGATAACAGCAGATAACAATAGTGTTTCCTTAATCCTGCTTCACAGATAATATACTGACATGTCAGCTTAAATTCAAACAATAGTCTAAAATTGTAGTTTCTGATTTAACTTCATTTTCTGTTGTGAGCCATGGTTGTCACAAGTTACAGGAAGTCAGGGGGGTAATCAGGACATAAATTCTGTTACTGTTACCATATTCCATAAGCTTCTCTTTTCAGCTGTTTAAAGGATCACTATTATGAAAAATTAGACCAGTAATAAATGCAAGCACATAAAGCTGACCTACCCTGAAAAAAGGCCCTAGCATGAGTTTTCAGGATTTTTGAGGATGGTTTCAAATTAATCCCTACCCCATAAATAATCCCTTGTTACAGTTCATTCAAAAGAAATTCATTCAAAACCCACGAGACCCAAAACAATCAGGGTTGTGAGGTGCGGCAGCACCTGCTTCAGCCCTCCACAGCTCAGGAGGGGCCAATCACCAGGGGCATATAAAAGACCATTCCAGGCAAAAAGAAAAAAGTCTCACCTGTCATTGCCCGGTTGCATGAAATGTACCGGGTCTGGAGATCAGGTCCTGCAACAATACCATTTAATGACGACCATTACCACAGTGGTGAGATCCACAGACCCTTCTCTTACCACAGTGCAGTCTCCCAGTGTGATCTACGTCTCCCCAGGATCCCATCTCTCACTGTGATCATGCTCTTCCCCTAGCCTCCCATTGTGATCCTCTTATGCCCCTAGTCCAGTCTCCCAGTTTGATCTTTTTCCCCCCTCATTCTCCGAGTGTGAGCTTTCTCCTTCCAGTCCAGTCTCCCAATCTGAGCCTCTTCTGTCCCAGCCTCTAGTTCCTCCCCCCCCAGAAATTCACTCATCCACCCCCCCTCAATTATATGGGGGGCCCCAATAAATGTACTGCTCCGTACCATGGACACCCTTAATCTGGCCCTGTAAGCCCCAGTGCAACTTTGGGCAAAAATGAATATGAGTTCCTGTCTTATTTTTGGGGAAACACGGTAGCAGGTGTAGGGGGTTACTGCTTTTATAGAGGAGAACAGCTCCCCTCTTGTGGCTTGTCCCCAGAGTCCGCCTATGCTGGATTAAAAGCTTAATTTTATTGCAATTTTTCAAATGTATGTAGATGCTTTTTACTCATAATGCAACACTTCAGGCACATGTTAAAGTAATTAATGCTACTGTTCCTCTCAGGCTGGCTCAGGTCACCCCTGGAAGTTATTTCTACCTGAAGAAAAAAAAAAACACGACAACATATCACACGTTCATGTTTTTTGTTAGACAATGTTGCAATAGAGCTGCATTAAAGTGGACCAAAACTCAGGGTTTTGACTATCCTTGGTTTTGGTCCTCTCCCCTGGGGCACCCAGATCGGGTGTGCCCCACTGTGTGAAACCCCCCAGTTTGTCGAACTCACCGCATCCCGGTCCTACGGCGCATGTGCGGCCGCTCGTCCAATCACTGCGCTCCCTGTTAGAGAGTAGCGTGTGCGGACAGCTGCAACCCCCTCTACCGTGGCGGCTTTTTACAAATGCCTGGTGTGAACACGCGCCCTGCTAGAGTGATAGAGGCTTGCACATGCGCTGTTGGACTGGGAAGCAAGGTAAGTGTATGTGCCAACCTTGGGGGTTTCACACAGTGGGGCATTCCGGTTTTGGACGCTCCGGGGGGCGGAAATCGATCGACCCAGGAATATTATAGATTTTTGGGCCATTCGTGTTGGCTTTTGGTCCACTTTAAATATTTGTGGCGGGTTTTAAAGGGATTGACCACCCAAATGAAAAAAACAAAGGGATACTTGCCTTTTGTTCCCTGCAGACAATCACTCTTATTTGCCCGGTCACTGGTCACATCCCGCCTAGGCCAGGTCAGAACTCCAACTGGCATTTGCGTGTCTGGATTGCGCCCTTCTGCCATCAGTCACAGAGCTGCTGCCTCTTCCTGTCTATTCACTGCAATGGAAGGGTGTGCCAAAGCCTGCACCATTGTAGTAAATGGCAAGTGTGTGGCCGCACCCCTGTGACTGATGGCATAATGGTGCAATCCTGACACGGACGTCCTGGTCACTGGAGTTCTGATGGCTGTAGTCCAGTGATCGGGTGAGTTACTGATTGTTGGAGTAGGACTGATCAGCTGTGGGGGATAAAAGGTCCCCTGTTTTTTTTTATTATTTTATTGGTCAGTCCCTGTGTTTAGCCCGTGTTTGTCTATCAGGTCTTATTTTTGCTGCATGCTATTTTGATAGTTTGGGAGATCTTCAGTATATTGTGATGTCCTTTGCACTGCTGTTGAATGCATGTGACCTCGGATCAGCATGCCATTTTTTTCCCCATACTGAAAGGAGGCCTGTAATCTCCAGACACAATACGCCTCTGTGTGTTGGGCATCTCGAGGACAGAGTCGTGATTGTTATGTATGTTCTGGAGAAGAGCATTTATTTCCTTTGGTGTATCAAGATTATTATTTGTCATAGAAATTTTGAGCTCTCTGCAATACCCTTCGTTATGACTTGAAATGATTGAAATAAACGATTTATACACATAGTTAAAGCCCCGGTCCACCCAGTAGAATGATTCCAGTTTTGGATTAAATGATCTATAGAAGGTGTTCCCAACAGGAGATCCTCTCAGGTGGTGCTTGACAGGACTATAGACTTCCATCTGTCCCAGCCTGATCTGCTGCCGGCTATACTTAAAGTGGAACAAAACCCAGCATTTTGACTATCCTGGGTTTTGGTCCTTTCCCCTGGGGCACCCCGACCGGGGGTGCCCCACCATGTGAAACCCCCCAGATAGCCGAGCCCAGCTCACCTTTTCCCGGTCCTACAGCGCATGCATGGTCGCTCGTCCAATCAGCACAATCCGAGCACACTGGAGCCCGCATCCCCTGCTTCCCACTAGCGGGGAGCGTGCCAACGCCAGCCATTCACAAATTCCTGGTGTGGGCATGCGCCCTGCTAGAGGGATAGCAGGGATGTGGCTCGCACATGCGCCGATGGACCTGGAAACAAGGTAAGTTTCCAGGTTTACATTTTTTTTGGTTCCACTCTGCTCTCACTTGTCATTTACTATTCTTTAAGCTACAGCTAAAATTATACCTACAATGTTTATTTTCAAGCTCGAATATGTAAAATGTTATGACTTGTTGGGCCTGAAGGACCTCGAAGGACCGTGTTCCCCGAAAATGAGACAGGTCTTATATTAATTTTTTTCCCAAAAATATGTACTAGGGCTTATTTTCAAGGGATGTCTTATAGCCAGCTGGCAGGATGGTGGCGGCAGTACATCAGCACCAGTACAGTATGTGCACAGAGCTGGATGGCAGTGGCGGTCGGGGGGGGGGGGGGCTGGGGTTGCTGCTGCTATGTGTCCGGCGTGTCCGGCATGGCGGCAGGCTGTGGGAGAACCAGCAAGATGAGACATCTCACTCCCGACAGACAAGCTTACCTGTGTGGCTTGATGTGTCCTCACCCTCCTTTACAGCAATTCCATTCCCTCTGTTGAAGCCCGGCAGCTGGATTATGAATTGTACCTAGGGCTTATTTTGGGGGAAGCAGTGTAATTTTATGCATGAGTAATTTTGTTTTGCTTGTGATAAACAGGTTTTTTTTTAATCCTATTTTGTTTTAGGGTGATTTATAAGTTGCTTGCATCTAAAAGTGAGAGCATTCGTGTACAGGCGCTGAAGGTTCTGGGCTATTTTCTTAAGCATTTAGGTCACAAGTAAGTGCCGCACAATGAGTCCTTTATTAAATGACTTGTGGTGGTGTGATTGCTTTTGTTTCATTGTGCGTTCCATTGAGCGTGTCACTAATTGTTTCCAAGCTGAATGTATTTCCTTTGCATTTGCTTTAGGATTTAATTACCTCCATGTACAGTATGTATCCATAATGCCGATGCCACTGGCTATTAGGAGCTGTCTGGATAATATTTTCATATGATTAATATGTTAATTATATCTCCATGGCAGGCGGAAAGTTGAAATCATGCACACCCACAGCCTCTTTACATTGCTTGGGGAGAGGCTGATGCTGCACACCAACACGCTCACGGTTACTACGTACAATACGCTGTATGAGGTAAGTTGCCCTGGTTATTGGTAGGGCCACAATCATGAATTTGTGGGCTTTGTACATCTATATTTTCAGGGCCCCCGATTGAACTAGTCATAACCAAAAATAATTTACAGTGCTACCTTTACCCTTCAAGGGCCTCTGTACCATTCTGCACACCCACCATGCCATCCTACCGCCCAGTATAACATACAGTGTCCCCTACCTACTTGGAGCCACCAGTATTGACCAAGGGCCTCTTTTTAAAAACGTGACCCCCTTTTTACAATCTCCTGCACAGTTATATGCTCCCCAAGGGCTCACTATACATCCCTGTGCACCATCCATACCTACCTAGAATCCCCCAAATCTTCCTGAAACCTACTTACCATAGTGGCCAGTGCTTCTTGTATATGGCCCTGCAACCATCTAGGCCTTCCTAACCAATGGTACTAGTACCACTGGTGCTACTCGAAATCCTGTCTGGTGGTTCCTTGACAAGGCTGCCATCTATATTTCACTCAAGCCTTGCTACAGAAGTACAAAACTGCTCCAAAAGGTGATGAAAACTGTTTATGTATACTTTGTATGTGTTGTCATGTTAAATGGATATTTTGTATGTTTCTATTGTGGGTTTTTGGCACCTGACAATCTACACACCCTACCAGGGCCAGATTATGAGGGGGGCAAAAGGGGTGTGCACCCATGGGCCTCCATCAACCTTTGAGTTATGGTCTGGTCAACAAGGCTTTTCAGTCTTTGATCTAACGAGACGCAGAGCCGGCAACAAAGCTATCGGCAGCAGTGGGAGCCTCCTGAGCATCTGGGCAAGCCTTTTTTTTGTTTTTGCAAACCTGCAGCCAAAGCCACCACAGGACAGGACAAGCAGAGCTGCTGGCAGCTCAATGCAGGGAACTGTTTTCTGCTGGACCAGCTGGGCGACTACACCCCCACCCCCACCCAGAATTGCAAAGCAGGAGTTCACGAGCGGGGGATGCGGCAGCCAGCCAAAGGCTTAGACGATGTGACGTTGGCAGCTCAGAGTGCGCTGATTGGACGAGTTGCCGCGCATGCACTGTAGGACCGGGCAGAGGTAACTTTGGCTCGACGATCTGGGGGTTTCACACAGCAGAGCACCCAGGGAGGAAAGGACCAAAATCCTGGGTTTTGGTCCACCTTAATATAGTTCTGGGAATAACACATACATCATCAGCATTGATTAGTTTGATCAAATCAAATTAAAAAGCACAAACACTTTAAAGAGGATGTAAGGCCACACAGACACCCCTCAGCTTTCCACCCCTCCCCGGTGATCAGCTCGAATAGGACATTGATTTGGTGATTCACAGACACTAAAGCTGAACATGAGAGCTTTGCAGGCATCTGCTGCAGGAAGATGTAAGTGTTTTTTATTTTAAATATAATCAGGCATATAGCCAGGCCGGTGGCAAGCTGCAGAGTCTTTGACCAAATCATCAATCTAAAGTTATTAATGGCAGGTTTCTTTGGTTTGGTTAATCTTTGAACCAGAACTGTCAGGCAATACATTTCTATTACTGTACTAGTGTAGCTCCTGATTTCATGTATAAATATTCAACTATTCCTGGAATTCATCCGCCCTTGCTTCCCTTTCCCAGCTCAGGAGATGCCTCCATTTTAATCATAAATTACAGAGTCTGCTCCTCAGTGCTGCTGTAGTACCTCCCGCATGATTACATTTGTTAATGGTTCCTACATGCTGGGAAAATGTTTTACTTTGAACAGATATACCCGTAACAATTATAAAATGTATGACATTGGAAGAAATTGGTGACATTAATCTCAGTAATTGCTTCCATTGCTGCTGAGTTGCTGGGCTTGTCGCGTCCCAAGACTACCTTGGTGGGAAGATGCTAGAAGAAGCATACATCTCTTTCTTTATAAAGATATTCTGATTTGGAGCTGTATACTAGCCACCCAATACACCAGTGTATTAAAGTGCACCTTGGGAAGAGCACTAGACCAGTACTGAAGAGCATAGGGGCTGATAAATTGCCAGGGCTGCGGGTTAAAGTAAGATAAAGCCAGCCAGTATGTGCCGTGATAGAATTTTCAACTTTATTCCAATGAGTTTAAAAAGTCCATCCAAAATGAATCAAGACGATATAAAAAGCATTCCTGAAGTAAGTCCCAGTGTCAGCGCGTTTCGGACAGGCAGTCCTTACTCATGACATGGAGACTTACCGTAAGCAAAACATTTAAATAAGATAACAAAGCCAATTGCATTCAGACACCTATTCGTTGTTTTCTAGACACCTGCGAGTTCAAAGTCGCGAGTCATGATTCGTTAGTGGCGCATGGGTTAAAATAATCCTTCCCCTATAATGAGATAAGACACTTTCAAACCTACCGTGTCCATGGATAAAAGCGAGGACACTGTTCGCTCTTCATCAAACCGGAAATGATGTATTATGTCAGGGCTGCGGGTTAGCTGCTTATCCCCTGAGTATATGTGTATGTGTGTGTGTATATATATATATATATATATATATCATTTTTATTTTTAATTTTGACGTGTTGAGACATCTGACTGGCTTGACACTGTAAAAAAAAAAAAAAAAATTGACAGGCTTGGCACTGTAAAAAAATGCAAACTACAATTGGCGACATAAAATTAAATCTCACATGCAGATGAAAAAAATTCACCATGCATTTGCACACCTAAAAAAAACAAGGGTGCTTTGCTAAATTGCCAGAGCAAGTAAAACATGGCTATCCTTTGGATTGCCTTACATGAATTAGTTTATTTGATGTTATAATATATGAAATGCTAACAATGTTTTTTTTTTTTTTTTTTTTTTATCATTGTAGATCCTGACAGAGCAGGTTTGCACGCAAGTTGTCCACAAACCTCATCCAGAGCCCGACTCAACAGTGAAGATTCAGAATCCAAGTATGGTTTTCTTTTTTCTTTTGGGATTTAAGACTTCTGAGTGCTTTAAATAAAAGTTTAACATGAATGTATTAGCTTATCAGCTGTGATGTACACCCTGTCTTCCTCCGGTTGCCTCCTAAACACAACATGTTTGAAAGCTGCTTAGTGGTTCATCCAGGGTACATTCACATTGGGGCATTTCGCTTGATCGTTCCACAATCACTGTCCATAGTAATGTATTGTCCCTGCCTTCAGAGATTTCAGGAAATACTGTTCAATTAACAGGAATCGCAAATGCAATGGGATAGTGTTATTGCATCGCAACGCCCTGGTGTGAAAGCAATCTAGACGTGAGCGTTTTTGTCTCTTTTAAACAAAAAAAAAATGCTCACCTTCAGACGGGCGAAAGGGGTCTCCTATTCCCCCGTGGGGAGGCCTTCAATTCTCCTTTAGCGGGTATGAGAACATTCTTCTTCATGTTTCTTCATACCTGCATCTTCTGTTTTCAGTGATCCTGAAGGTCGTTGCCACTCTGCTGAAAAACTCTACACCCAGTTCTGATCTTATGGAGGTGCGCCGCCTCTTCCTCTCTGACATGATAAAGCTTTTCAGCAATAGTCGGGAGAATCGAAGGTAAGTACATTTGCCCTCATGTGTCTGCCCTGTACATCTTTATGGGGGCCCAGCAACAATATTATTATATATATTATATATTTCTCTGGACTTGAACCCATGGTGGCTCTCGAGGAGAAGGGGAACACTCCCATAGAGTATGCTGCTTGTCCTTGTCAGAGCAGTAAATAATACTTAGGGACTAACAATATAAAAATACGAAAAAGAAAGGCTGTTTACATTTAATTCATTAAACTGGACCTTCAGCATGATTTAAAGAAAAGCCCAAATCCTTAAAAACTATTTACCAGAATCTAAAATTATTAGATTTTACGTTTTTAGTCACCTCTTATCCTTTCCCCCCATCGGGCTGCAACTCTGTTCAGGACTCTAGGATACGGGCGCCGCCATCTTGACTCAGAAGCATCACACATATTGAAGAGAGGAGAACGGGATAAAGTACAGGGGGTGGGGTTACAGTTGTACTTTGCACAGACAGAGCAGAGCTGGGGTCAAAGAAAGGACAGCAATCCCAGAATGCAGAGCCACACAGTCAGAAGACACTTCCTGTTTGCAGGCTACCTGATGCTCCATGAGCCGCCATCTTGGATGTTTAAAGGCTCATAACATGCAGAAGATGCCGGTAGGATGATTTTTAATGTGAGCAATTTGTATGTACAGGGTGTGGGAAGCATATAAGATATGCGCTTATTCAGGTTGAAGGTCAGCTTTAACAACAGAAGTCCTTCACTCTTTAAAAAACGTGGCTAGAGTCCAGTATGATAAAAACCCCACAAGTTCATCAATCAAGTAAAAAACGTATCTCAAGTATAAAGTTATTTATATACATTTATAGCTATGAAGACACCGTGTGGAGAGATGAAATTAGATTTCACGCACCAGCATTTATTGACTTCTAACCAGAAGCATTTCCCAGCGCTGCCCTTGAGGCCTACCAACAAGTTATTAGTGCCTCATCTGTGCTAAATACCTGTGGATGGATCGCCGCAAACACCTGTTGATAGGCTTTGAGGACAGCTTTGGGAAACCATTAAAGCGACTCTGTAGGCAAAGTACATAAACTGTAATTTCAGCGGCTCACCTAATCGTGGCTGTCCTTCTCCCTTCCTCTCAGAACACAACTGCTTCTCAAAGCAGAAACAATACAAAGAGTAGTGGCACACGCCCTGAATTCCTTTGCCGTAGACCACCAAAAAAAGTTGGTGGTCTAAAGCTCTGCATCATCAGACTATGGACATCGGGAGAGAGTGAGAACAGCCAGGATGATGAGAATGTCTGTCTTACAGGCCCCACCCATTATGCTGATTATTCTGTGGCATCACAGAGCCAAGGACCATGTCCAAATATTTCAAAAGCTAAATCATAGGGTGAAACTGTAAACCTTGATATTTCGGCCATTTCTTCTACAATTAAAAAAGTAAAACAGTGTAGGACAGTGCCAAATGTTTCCCGACACAATGGTCTAACAATTAGCCTTTGCTGTATACCTTTAACTAATCATATTATAATATAAAACACAATTATCTCAGTAGAAGAACTATTATATATTTTATTTCCTTTTTTTCTTTGTAGCTGCAGTGCCTTTCTTTGACCTTTTTTTATGCAGCGTTAAGGCATTGGACCCTCTGAACTTCTCTCTGTTTTTGCCTTTGCTTCCAGGTGCCTCCTGCAGTGCTCCGTGTGGCAGGACTGGATGTTTTCTCTTGGTTATATCAACCCCAAAACCTCTGAAGAGCAAAAGATCACAGAGATGGTTTACAACATTTTCCGAATACTTCTGTATCATGCCATAAAGTATGAATGGGGAGGCTGGAGAGTCTGGGTGGACACTCTCTCCATTGCTCACTCAAAGGTATCTTGAATGTTTCTGGAGTCTCCATATTATATTGATTTGGTGCCACCTTGTGGACTGATTAATGGTTTAATACCATTTTTCGGGCTCATTTTATTTCCAATAATGTGTTTGATCATTTATATGCATTTGAAAAATACTTTAGTCCAGCCCCCATGGTCTGCAGGAAATGCATATGTCTATAATTGTCAGATGGAGAGTCCTTGGGGGGGGGGCTGTTGTAGTTGAACTCCTATTAAAGCCCACCTTGAGTGGTTATTTTTTCAGATTTAAACCTAAATCTATAACTAAATGTATATTATTTGTGTTTAGTAGTTTGTTTGTGTTTGGGGAGATCTAGCCTGTTGCTTATTAAAGATAGAAACAAAAAATGCCATCATACCCATTACTGGCTTTTTCTGCCAGTGACACCCCTCTATTAGACGCTTTTTTCATGGATTTTACGTCATTACAGGGAAAGTGAGTTTGTATGTTCTATATGGAAATTATGGAAATTAATCTAGGCTCTTGGATAATTTTTGAGTTTTCATGTGGCTAAAGAAAACCTTACTTTTAGTCTGGCTTTAGAGGGATTTTCAATGCAAAAGTTTAAAAAAATAAACATCATCTTACTTTGCCAAGCGTTCCTCCAGCACTGTGCCTCCTCTCAGCTCTGCACCCTGAATGAGGAAATATGCCTTCTCATCTGCCCCTCCAGCGCCACCCTACCAATGTGGGTCACCAATAGTAGCTAGTCCAGACCAAACCCTTCTCTGTATTGATGTCTTGAATGGCACTCTCAGAGCTTCATTCAAGCCTATCTAACCTCCTATCTACTGTCCTTCCCTCACAGCCTCCTCCTAGCTGGCGCTCTTGCTCCCAGCACCGCCCTAACCATTATGCTGATTATTATGCAGCATCCCAGCTGGGTCACACCCACTTGCTTCACAAGATAAATTAGGTAAAATTCTAAACATTGATATCATTTAAGAAAACAGTTTAGCACGGTGCCAAACGTAGCCCCACACAATGGTCTAACAATTACCTATGCCTGAAATGTCCTACATGTCACAGATTGGAGCTATGTGCATGAAAGCTTCATCATTTGCAGATTTTAGTTCATATGGAAGACCAAATTTATTACATTCCCTCACTTGTTTTAATATGCAGATTTGGAAATAATGTAAGCCAGCTCGATTCTGGTCTCTTCTACACTAACCCCCCATTTATCCTGCTTCCCAGGCATGTAACTATAGGGGGTGCAGGGGTGCGACCACACCAGGAGGTCAGGGGGCCCCATCATTGTTCCTCCTCCAACTTATTTTCATATTTGTGATGACTTAAATTGTCACATTGCTCCAGTGAAAGATTAGGGGCAAATCATGCTCTAACTTCTTACCTTTACTGAATCACACCTTATTTTATCTCATGCCTTATATTGAAATAAAGCAAAAAACAGTCCTAATTTTCATTAGATATTTTAAGTCAAGTCTAATGAATCAAGGCCTTTGTGATTGTTTTTGCGACTGGCCCAGTCTATTGAGTGTATTACTTAACCTACCAGCACTTCTATCTAAAGTGCATCTTTAAGTTGGACCAAAAACCAGGATGTTGACTATCCTGGCTTTTGGTCCCTACCCCCAGGGCACCCTTATGCCCCGCTGTGTGAAATCCTACAGCACATGTGCGGCGCACGGTCCAATTTGTGCGCTCGTCTGTGCTGATGCAGACTTATCTAAGCTCATCTAAGGACTCCGGCAGCCGTATCCCTGCTACCCTCTGACAGGGAGCATGACCGCTCCGGCCATGCCTGGCACGGGAGTGCGCCCTGCTAAAGGTATAGCAGGAAGTGGCTTCTCCTCACGGATGCGCCGTTGGATCGGGGAGAAGGTGAGTTTATCGGCGACTTGGGGGGACAGAAAATTTTGGAGCGCCATTTTGGAGCTCCTGTGCTGCGTGTCTGGCGTCTCCCTATCACGGTCCGTAAGTGCCCCTGCGGGCTGTTTTTTTCTTTTACCTTCATTGTTTTATGCTTACGGGTTCTTTGATTTATGTCTTACAGGCGGGTCAAACTTTTTAGTGGTTTCTCCCAGTCCTATCCCCTTTTAGCGTTAACTCCTTATTGGCGGGCTATTGTATTTGTATATCTCCCACTTCCCTAGCGGGCTATTGGGGCATCCCGGGTAGCCTTATTGGGGTTAATCCCGATTGGCTTATTGTGCCACAGTAATCACCATATGGAGGCTTCTCAGGATAATGTGCTTGGGGTTCCTTCGGGACAAGCCCGGCTGTGTGTGGCATGTGGGGTATCCCCTATAAGTGATGATGTCAGGGTGTGTGTACACTGCGCCCAGCAGACGCTTGCATTGCAGTCTGGGTTACCGGTGGCTGGGCCTGCGCTCCCTCGGGCTTCGCCTACCCCCCCACGCTTACATCTGACTCCTAGTGAGGTGCATACCAGTGGGGAGTCTCAACCTAATTTGGCTGCACGGGTGGCCAGCATTGAGAGACATATTGCTGGCTCTGGCCCGCGTAAGGCTTCTGCTAAGAAGCAGCATTTATTACCTGGTGTTTCCCTCTTTCCTATGGAGGCTGAGGAATTTTTTTTACGTTACCGGTTATACCCCCCTGGAAGAGGGGGAATTATTTTCTGATTCAGAATCATCTGAGGATCAGCCTAAGGTTTATGGTGCCGATTCTGGGTCTGACCCCTGGGCTTCAGATGATACTGACAGGCTTTTAGCTCACATTTTTGAAGTACTCTGTATCTCTCCTCCTGCCGTGGCTCTGTGGCAGCAGGGGGAGCTGTTTCATACTGTTAAACTATGCTTGGAGTTTCCTGAACAAACTAATTTTAATAATCTGGTGCTAAAGGAGTGGGAACGGCCTAGCCGGCTTCCCAGGGTGCCAAAGAGTTGGAATAAGAGGTATCCCTTTCCTGCTGAGATGGTTAAACGATGGTCTTGTCCTCCCGAGGTGGATGCACCAGTTCTGGGGTTGTCCAACAAATCCGTCATGCATTCCCCTGACTCTACTACACTGAGGGATGGGGTGAACAGGCGCATAGATCAGCTGGCTTGCCATGCCTTTGCCTGTGTGGCGGACCGCGCTGCGTCCGGTCTGTGCCTCTGCCATTACGGCTGTTGCTATTAAAAGCCTGCTCAGGGGTCTCTTAGATGGGGCCCCTGATGATCCTGGTAGTGAAGAGTATAGAGCTCTTCTGCATTGTGAGGAATTTGTTGCATATGTTCTCTCTGCCTTGGATGATACCATTAGGATGTGTGGCAGGGCATCTGCCTTGTTGGTGGCGATACGCCGCTCGGTCTGGCCAGTGGGCAGCTGACAACGCTGCTACGAAGGCTCTCACTGGGTTTCCATTCAAGGGGCTGTGCCTCTTTGGTGAAGGTCTGGACTTGTTTGCTAAGGGAGGCAAGTTACCTCAGCGTAGAAGGCAGCCCGGTCCTTTTGGGGTTCAGGTGCCTTTGTTCCTTCCTTCCGTGGCTCCAGAATTGGACAGGGAGCTTCCTTTGCTGGAGCCCGCGTAGATTTTTGGAGCAGAGGACATGGCCGTCCTGGCCCCTCCTGGGGTCCCAAGCCTAAGTCCTCCCCCAAGCCCCCTCAGGCATGAAGGGGTGCCCTCACCCATCCGGGTGAGGGGACGGCTTAGGCTCTTGGCTCATGTCTGGAGGCGTCATGTCTCAGACCGGTGGATTCAGGAGGTAGTGTCCTCCGGTTACAAGATAGAGTTTGCAGCCTGGCCGCCCCAAGATTCATCAAATCCCGGTTAGCTCAAAACCCCCTGTCAGCTCAGGGCCTGTCCCTTGCTGTCCAAGGCCTTCTGGAATTGGGAGTCATCTGCCGGGTGCCCTTGAGAGAAAAGGGCAAAGGCTATTATACCAATCTTTTCATTGTTCCCAAAAAGGATGGGTCCATCAGACCCATCCTGGATTTAAAGCGCCTCAACAAATTTGTCAGATTCAGACACTTTCGCATGGAGACTCTGCGATCCGCTTTGAATTCCCTACGCCCAGGGGACTTCATGACCTCTGTAGACATCAAGGATACTTACCTTCACATACCTATTTTTCCAGGTCATCGGAGATTCCTCAGGTTTGCTCTGGAGGATCAGCACTACCAATTTGTGGCCTTGCCCTTCGGTCTCACCTCGGCTCCCAGGGTATTCACCAAGGTGATGGCTCTGCTGAGATCTCGGGGCATTCGCATTCTTCCCTACTTGGACGACATGCTTATCGCTTCTCAGTCCTTCCAACAGGCAGAGCTGGATACTCAGCGGGTGGTGTCCACACTGGAGTCATTCGGCTGGGTGATCAACCACCCCAAATCTTCCCTGTCTCCTTCCATGGTAAAGTCCTTTCTGGGCATGATTCTGGATTCATCTCAGGTCAAGATCTTTTTTCCTCAGCAGAAGGTGGAGAGTCTTCAAGAGCTAGCACAGACCCTTCTGGCTTGTCCTCATCCGTCCATCAGGCAGGGAATGCAGCTGGTGGGCCTGATGGTGTCCTGCTTCGAGGCGGTTCCATATGCTCAGTTTCACATGAGGCCTCTTCAGCTTCACCTCTTGTCAGTATGGGATCGGGACCAAGTGTCCTTGGATCAGGTGTTTTTCCTGTCCCCTCTGGCCAGGCAGTCTCTATCGTGGTGGCTGGACTCAAGGAACCTTCTGGGGGGGCAGATCCTTTCTGGCCCCTTGCTGGGAGACTGTCACCACGGATGCCAGTCTGACAGGTTGGGGGGCTTTTGGAGGTCCCTGAAATTCCAGGGTCAGTGGGGCCCTCAGGAGACCCGTACCCCTATCAACATTCTGGAGTTAAGGGCGATCAGGTTGGTTCTCGCCCACTTAACCCCACACCTTCGGGGTCGGGCTGTTCAGGTCCGCTCGGACAACCAGACGGCGGTTGCCTACATCTATCATCAGGGAGGGACCCGGAGCAAAAGGGCCCTCAAGGAAGTATCCCTGATACTGTCCTGAGCGGAGGAGAATGTTCCCTGCATCTCCGCTGTGTACATTCGGGGGGTGGAGAATCTGGAGGCAGACTCTCTGAGCAGGGGGACCTCTCGTCTGGGAGAATTGTCCCTCAGCAGCAGGGTGTTTCGCTCCCTGTGCCACCGCTGGGGTCAGCCGGATGTGGATCTGTTTGCGTCCCGTCACAGTCACAAGCTTCCAGTCTTTGTCTCTCTGTCCCAGGATCCTCTGGCCTTGGCCATGGATGCCTTGGCAATGTCTTGGACGAGGTTTCAGCTCCTGTATGTGTTTCTCCCGTTTCCCCTGCTGGGCAGGGTGCTGCGCAAGATAGCTCAGGAAAGGGTGCCAGCCATACTGGTGGCCCCCTGTTGGCCAAGAAGAGTGTGGTTCGCAGACATCGTGCAGCTGGCACTAGATCAGTACGCCCTGCCCCTGGTTCCAGATCTGCTCACTCAGGGGCACCTACGCCACCCCAATTTACAAACGCTGGCTTTGACGGCCTGGCTGTTGAAACCTCCATCTTGATGGAAACGGGGGTGCCTGCCTCGTTTGTTAATACCATGATCAGAGCTAGGAAAAGGTCCTCTTCTTCCATCTACTAAAGGGTTTGGCGTACTTACATTGACTGGTGCGAGTCTAACTCGCTTCCCTGTCGTGTGTTTTCTATTCCTAGGAATCTGGAGTTTCTGCAACATGGTTTGGATCTGGGTCTTCAGCTCAGTACTCTGAAGGGTCATGTTTCTGCCTTGACCATTTTTTTCCAAAAACCTTCTTCCAGGGGGTTTCTCACGTGCGTCCCCCACGTAAGCCTATGTTACCAGTCTGGGACTTGAACTTGGTCTTATCTGCCCTGCAGGGGTCTCCCTTCGAGCCCTTGCAGGGGGCCCCTTTGTCCATTCTTACGCTTAAGGTAGTCTTTTTGGTGGCTATCACTTCTGTTAGGCGTGTTTCTGAGTTGGCGGCGCTTTCCATCAAACCTCCTTATTTTGAGAGACACCAGGACAAGGTGGTGTTTCGTTTTAAGCCAGATTTTCTGCCTAAGGTTGTTTCTGCCTTTCATCTCAATCAGGACATTGTTTTGCCTTCTCTGTGTCCTAATCCTAATAACTCTAAGGAGAGGGTTTTACACTCCTTGGAAGTGGTCAGTTCTATTTGGTGGCCTCATGAATCCTTTAGGAAGACTGATGCACTTTTTGTGCTTCCGTCTGTCCCCGGCTAAGTCCACTATCAGCAAGTGGATCCGTCAGGCTGTGGTACAGCCCAACTCTGCTAAGGGGAAGGAACCTCCCTTCCGTCTTACTGCTCATTCTACTCTTGCTATTGGTGCCTCTTGGGCTTTTCAGCACCAAGCTTCTGTTTGCAAGGCCGCCACTTGGTCTTCTGTTCATACTTTTTACAAGGTTGATGTTAAGGCCTCAGCTGATGCTGCTTTTGGCCCCAAAGTTCTGCAGGCGGCAGTGGTTTAAACTGTCTGCTGTTACTTTTGGGGATCCCACCCTACCTTACGGACACTGCTATTGGATGTCCCAAGAGTAAGGAATATCTTCTGGAACAGGAGGTGCTGTATACTTAGAATAATACAATTCTGTGATTACTCACCTGTAGAATTGGTATTATATGTATACAGCACGTCCTGTTCCACCCCACCCTTGTTATCATTATTTTTAGTTACCTCTTTATCGTAATTGTTCAATTTTTTATAATGGTTATAGTTCTCCCGGTCTCATTTTAACTGCTTTTCAATACTGGAGAATTTGTGGGAGGTCCACCAGAAAAATGACATTTTGGGGGGGGCATCCAGAATGGAGCCCCTCCGCACATAACCCCCCCAGAACGCCCACAATCCTTATCTTTACATTGGTCCAGTGACTAGAATCTAGAGCCACGATTGGTCGCCTGGCATGCACATGGGCAGTAATGTTCCGGGCGCCGAATGCCCACGTCAGTGCTGGATTCTCAATGCTGGACCAATGTAAAGGTAAGGATTACGGGTGTCCTGGGGATTATGTGTCTCCAGCATTCTGGATGCCCCCCCAATCTGTAATTTTGCCGGTGGTGGGAGCAGCAGCGGTGACCAGCTATGCCAGCATTCTCACTCATGGGGGTGGCCAGTAAGATAACGGACATGTGGCAACCCCAGTACCAGCCATGGGCCCTCCGGAGTCCTGGGGGCCCCAGAAAACTGCTTGGTTTACCAGCCATGCTCCTGAATTAAAGGAGCAACTTCAAGAACTTCCATGTATAAAGGCCCCCAATTGTTTTCAGTGGGAGCTGGTGTTACAGAGGCCAAGCTCCACTGGCTATTGGAAACTGGAAGCACAGCTCCCAGCTTCACAAATGGCTGCGCAGGCGGACGCTGCTGGTCACATGGGATTTAGTCCTGTAGGCCAAACAGAAAGAGGAATCGGTACTTATGGGGTGCCCCTAAAATCAGGCTTACAAAAGGAGGATGCATGCAGGGGGCATCGTTCACTTCTAGCGAAATTACTGGTGGTTTGCTTTAAATGGCCTAATATTAAGCTTACTTCTTGTTTTTTTTTTTTGCTGAAAGGGAGTCAAACATAATGGAGCATGGCATTCTACTTTTACAGGGGAGAACTGCTAAACACATGAGCTAGCATGTGCTGGATCAACAATGTATAGCTATTGTAATTCTGCTGAGGTGTTTTATGCACACAATGCTTTGTACAGCAATTAGACGTGTTTAGCCATCTTCAGTCAATGTGCCATCGTGCCTCTGTTAAAAATAAAAAAAGGTCGAGGCATATATACTGTACCATGCTAGTGGCCCCATTAATACATGTAGTAACTGTATTGTAGAAGGTTATTTGGTGTCACAGGGTAAGATCTGTTGACACATGCACTTTTTGTGACTGTAATCTCACTCAGATCTCTAGTCTGTTTTACTTTTTAGTCCCCAAGTCTAAGTGCACAGATAAAAGGTTTTATTTTGTTTATCTCTGCCCTGTAAATGAAAAAAGGACATAAAAATCCTCTGCTATTGAAGTGCGGAAGCCATTAATTTAGAGAGCCTGGAATATTTTGGACGAGCGTAACCTCTCAACTCTTCTCTTGTAATTATCTGTATTTAGTCTCTGAAGCCATCTTACTGACAGTGTGGCTGGACCATATTAAGTGTTTCAGATTTTAGCCATATACCATCATCGCTGCCTTAGACTTTGATCAGAAAAGCGCTAAGTGTTCATTAGCAGTCTTTGCTAAACCACTTGAGTCCGTTACTGTATTAGGCCGCTCAAGTATGTGGCAAGAACATATTAAAACCTGTGCAGGATAAATACAATTTAAAGTAGGTCCACATAACCTGCACAGTCGTAGGTGGAATGAAAATTAAAGGATCCATCTTGTGTCAGTGAATAATTGCCTATACTCAGCAATTCACCCCCTCGGCAACTGGGGCGGTGACAACTTTTTTAAGATTAGGCTTTGTGATGTGCCTGTGCATTTCTCGGGGGGCATCCAGCAATTGCAAATGCAAGCAGCTAAACTTGACTGGATTACACACCAAGCGAAATGGGCTCCAGCCCAGGGGCCCCCACTACTTCAGGACCCCCAGCTTCACAGATCGTGGTTAGCTGTCTGTGACTTAAGTTCTTAGGGTGTTTTTTTCAGGCCCAGCCAGATCAGGTATACTGTGTGCTGCTGGCTGATTGGCCTGGCCCTAGAGCAGCCTGATCCCATAGTAGCCTAACAGGATCCCCACAGAAGCCTGGTCTCATAGTAGCCAAACAGGATCCCCACAGCGGCCTGGCCTCATAGAAGCCTAGAAGGATCCCCACAGCAGCCTTACAGGGTCCCTTAAGCAGCCTGGCCCCTGCAGCAGCCTAACAGAGCAACACAGCGGCCCAACAGTGTCCTTCCAGTAGCATGGTTCCTGCAGCAGCCTAACATGGCCCCAACAACAGCCTAACAGGGTCCCCACAAATAACAGGGTCCTTACAGTCGCCTGCAGCAACCTGGCCCCACAGCAAAAATAAGTACTGAATGGGCCTACACAACACTTAATTTGCCCCTGTAGAAACTCCGTCCATGCTGCCTTCACCGTGAATAGAGTGTGACACTCAATTTACTTTAAGGGGGGGTGAAGGAACGTGTGGGGGAGAAGAGAAGATAGGTGATGGTGCAGCACTGGCAAACAAACAGGCCTTATATTTTGTAAACCCACCACCTGAGGTTGATACTGTAAATACCTTACAGTGCACATTTACTACATCTGTAAAGGGAGGGGGCAGCCATGGCATAGTGGTTAAGGGACTGATCTAGTGACTGAAGGGTTGCAGGTTTGACTGCTGGCTGGAAGTGCTCTTGAGTAAGGCATCTCACCTCCAACTGCTCTCGTGGCACTCTGCGTGCAGTAGCGCACGATTTTGGGCATGTGTACACCCACTGTCCGCTATTGGGTTTGTGTTTGTTCTCACTGCATGGATAGGTGTGTGGAGGACACATTCCTATGTGGCACAAGCATTTTAAAATCCCCCTCCAACTTAAAGAAAAAAGGTGTTCAAAGAATAGAGCAGTGCATTCCTGTCACTGCAATGGGCGTGAAAGGCATAGAGTCATTGTCCCTTTAACCTACTTGATATAGCAATTATGGGAGTTTCCTGGAATTAGGAATTTCAGTTGATATCCTATTTAAACTGCAGTGTAGGAAAAGGGTGAGTGTTTTATTTTATTGCCCAAATCATGCTTAACATTGCAGGATGGATGGGGAAGAGGGTAAAGGGCCCCCAATGCTTGGTAGTCCTTATTAATTGCATGTAGGTTTAAAGTAGACCAACAAACATTTTGGCAAAAATGTTGATCTAGTGCATGGGGGGAGCATCACAATTGATGCTGCTCCCACTCATTGCCCCCTCTGCGAACCCCATCTCAGATTATCCTTACTACTTCCTCATTCTCTTGCCAGAATTGCATTGGCTAAATGGGTTTGTACGTCTGAGCGTGACTGTCCAACCAGTAAAGGTGTTTGATTGCTGTCCATAATGTATGGCCAAGTTTCAGCAGTACATTCCAGGGAACATGAAAGTATGGATGTGGGGAAAAATAGATAATCTCTCTAGTTATGACTAGCTCATGTCAGTAGACAAGATCTAATTTTAGTCTGAGACTCAACAAGGTCCGTTTAGTGCTCCAGGATGGGGGGCACTCAAAGGAGCTTGCTGGTACATTTCACACCTCCAATCACAAGGCCATAAGCTTGTTCAGCAGGAAACCCCCTGCCTGGAAGGGGGCTGACTGGGAAGAAAATCCCACAGATTTACTGGCTCTAGTACTGTACATGGGATTATGAAAATCTCCTACATATTACATATAAACTGCATATGTGGGTCTCCAGTCAAGCCTGTATACTCAGGGGCTGGGATCTAGAGAGCTTAGCTTAGGAGCCATATAAAACAGCAGTGTCTAGTTTTATAGCATGTGCAGTGCCGACTGTGTCTCTGACCTTCCAACTAAATGTTATGCCACATATTAGTTTTTAGAAGTTTTAGCTTGGAGATTGGAGAGGGAGGAGCTATGAGGCCCATCTCTGGGAGGAGGGGGAATGTCCCACCTGTGTATAAAGATCATAAGAAACCAGACCCCCTTGTCTTTTCTCTGGGGGGGGGGGGGCAACTGTGACGTGTCGAAGGGGTCCAGGATCCAGCTGGCTCTACACTCCTCCTGTGGCCGTCTGCATCACTACGTAACTTCTGTCTGCAATAAGGTAACTGACATTTTCTCTACAACTCAGATTGTAATGTACCCAGTTGTATTTGCCCTTCTGACCTGTATTGCATCTATTCATTGTATGTATATAGTTTGCCTAGTGTGCTCCTAAAGTGATTAAATATATAACTTAATCTTGGGCTGCTTGGTTATCTTGATCCCAAACTCAGTTATCCATGTTTCTTGCTTATATTACATGCTACCAGGCTGGCTGCTGATATAATCCTGGCAATGGGCTGTGGTTATATCTTAACAAGAGCTGGTGGCTGGTGGCTCTTTTCACTAATGGTGGTGAAAGGGCCCTGTGGGCTTTCCCTCGTGTTGAGGGACCATACTATGTAAACTCACAATTATGTCAGACTGGCTCACGAGTTATGGTTTCATCATAGTTGGACTTTCTGAGACTGGGCCTGTGGGGGGTGGGGGGGGGGCGGGCGGGTAGTATTATAAGTTGAGATGACCCCCCCCTCCTTGCCACAGCAACAGTAATTTTTGCAAATATGACTTCAGTTTTCCATTGTGTTTAACATGATTGTTCTGTTTTTCAGGTTACTTATGAAGCTCATAAGGAATATTTGGCAAAAATGTATGAAGAGTATCAAAGACAAGAGGAGGAGAACATCAAGAAGGGCAAGAAAGGAAATGTCAGCACCATATCAGGTCTTTCAGCACAAGCAGCAGCTGTTAAAGGAGGACTGGAAATGAGAGAAATTGAGGACCTCTCCCAGAGTCAAAGCCCTGAAAGTGAGACCGACTATCCTGTCAATGCAGACACAAGAGACCTGCTCATTGCCACTAAAATTTCTGATGACACTATCACCAACACGGAAAGACCATCTGGTGGAGTACGCGTGGAAGTGCATGACTTGTTGGTGGACATAAAAGCTGAGAAAGTAGAAGCCACAGAGGTAAAACTGGACGATTTGGATTTATCGCCAGAGACCTTGGTCACGGGGGAGAATGGTGCTTTAGTGGAAGTAGAATCTTTACTAGACAATGTCTATAGTGCTGCAGTTGAGAAACTTCAGAACAATGTTCACGACAGTGTTGGCATTATAAAGGAAACTGAAGAAAAAGATGGACCTCTGATTACATTGGCGGATGAAAAAGACCAAACCACATCGAATACCTCATTTCTTTTTGAGAAAATTACCCACTCAGAGGACAAACTTTTGCCTGAGTTGACTGGAGGCACCCATTTAACTATTGGCAATGTTCAGGATGCTCATGTACACCTTGCTGATGACCTTGGTCTGCTGGCTCACATGACAGGAAGTGTTGACCTCACTTGTGCTTCAGCTGTCATTGGAGAAAAAGATTTCAAAATTCACACAACAGCTGATAGCTTGGCCAGTCTGTCTGACCGAGAATTAGCCTCATCTTCAAAGGGGATGGAATATGCTCAAATGACCACCACCGCTTTGGAAACCGAATCTGCTGCTAGCAAGTCCATAGTCAACATAGATGCTAGTAGTACAGTCTCAGACACAGAGAGGTCCGATGATGGTCGTGATCTTGGCAAGGAGATCAAGAAAATACAGACCACTGCAACCACAACACAGGTATGATTAGGGTTCTGTTGTGCCCTGCGGTAATCTTCCATTGAGTTTTATTTCTTGTATAAATTTTTTTCTTGTATAGATTTTTATTCAAGAAGGGTGGGGGAATTAATTCTAGAGCTACATTAAGGGTAAGTGCCAGGGTCCTGTGAACGCTACGGGGTGTCACTGCATTTTGTGAAGGTGACCCCCAAGGGTCTTTGTCTGGTGGACCTGCAGGGTAGACCATGGGAAAAATTTTCCTTTTGCCTGTTCATTTCCACTTCTAGGTAACATTGAAATTGTATATCTTTTTTATTATTATAAGCAGTTACATAGGAGGTGAGTACTGTTATTGTGTTTTATGCATGGAGCTCTTTCAAAATTGATACCAAAGGCGCGCTGGCATTGGTTGAGAGGTGGGGCTGGGACGTGGCTTCGCCTCTAGCAGGAAAGGGAGCTCAGCGCTTTCCAGGTTTTGGCTTGCCTGCCGCCAGGGCCTTCCATGTCTCAGTGCCTGCCGCCGCACCTCCCTCTTCTGGAGCTGCATCTTCGCCAGTATTCTGGCATCTTCACGGGGCATACCGCACTTCCTTATGTAGCTCATCGGACCTCTGGAAGCTGGATCCTTCTGCCACTGCCTCTCCTCGAGTCGCTAGCTGCGCCTTGACGTCTGTTTCCTCACGGGAAAATGTTTCTGCTTCTTAGAGGCCTTTAAAGGTCTCAAGACTGGAGGGCCTTCAGGGCCCTTAGGTTGGAAGTAATGGCTTTCCCACTGTGGTGGTACTTTCTGCCACCCCCAGTGTTACAGCTGCCACCCTGGAGGTATTTCCCTCATTCCTTTGGCAGCTCCTCCTCATGGCGGAGAGAATGGCTCGCCTGGAAAGCCACTACTTCCAACCCAAGGGTCCTAAAGGCCCTCCAGTCTTGAGATCTTTAAAGGCCTCTAAGAAGCAGAAACATTCCACAGGGTCTCCCGATTCCAAGGAGGTGGAAATTTATGCTGACGTAGAATCTCAGGAAGATTCATCGAAGGGGAAGCTCTTATACAGTAGGGAAGAGAGTAATTTGGTTTTGGGTTCTTTTTCTGAACAGGGGTCTTCTTTGAGCAGATGGATAATCTGACTTCCTCTATTTTAGAGGTTTTGGGTATCCTAGCTCCTAGAGCTCATAAAAGGAAGAAAGGAGATCCATATAGATCCGAGAAAAACAGGCAGCTGTCTCATTTTGCCAAATGTATCCAGAAGGAATGGGAAAGGCCTGACAAGCTCCCCACCATTCCTAGAGTCCTGGATATTAAATATCCCTTTCCTACAGATCTAATTAATATATGGTGCTTTCCTCCCGAAGTAGATGATCCTGTTTGAGGACTCTCTAGGAACACTGTTATTCCTACTTCAGACAGTGCTGGCACGAGGACGCGCCCATGTGCCCATCGTGGGACTCTTCATTTGTTAAAAAGAAAACAGGTGTTGGTTCCGGTTTAAGCAATGGTCAGCGACTCTGACGGGACTTTTATTTGAGGTCGTCTGTTTGGGGAGTGTTTAGATGATATTGTGAAAAGAGCCACAGGGGGAAAGTCTACTAGACTCCCACAAAGAAGGAAGTCTAATCTTGCTTTTTGTAGATCTTCCAATACTCGGCCATTTCGCTGTAGCAGAGGTTCCCCTCCTCTAGACACAGAGAGGAGTTCTGAAATAAACCTAAGACCCAGAACAAGGCCAAATCCTTCTGGTGAAACAAGGCTAAACCCCCTTCTTAGCCCTTCCAGGTATGCAAGGACGCACTCACCCTTCCGAGTGGGGGGACGACTTCTGCATTTTGCCCTCCTTTGGAGGCTCCATATAACAGATGCATGGATCCTAGAGATAATTTATTCGGGTTACAAAATCGTATTGGGGGCCAAACCTCCTCGGAAGTTCTTTTTATCAAGGGTATCCCGAAATCTGACAAAAGAAGCAATGAGATCCGATGTAGTTCACCTGTTGCAGCTAGGTGAGTAGTCTGTTCCGTTCCCCTTTCAGAGAGAGGTCAGGAATTATGTTCGTAATCCCCAAAAGGGATAGCTCTGTGTACCCAATTTTGGACCTCAAGTGCCACAATAATTTTGTCCGACTTTGCATGGAATCATTAAGATCCACAACGGCTTCAGCCGGGGGATTTTATGACCACAGTGGAAATAAGGGATGCCTACCTGCATGCTCCTATCTTCTCAGGACATCAAAAATGTTTGCGTTTTGGAGTAGAAACACTACATTTCCAATTCAATGCCTTTTGGCCTGTACTCAACTCCAAGGGTTTTTACCAAGGTTCGGTCAGGCCTTATGGCTCTTCTTAGGAACCAGGGAACACAAATCACCCCATACTTAGAAAATCGTTTGATCAGGACCCTATCTTTTCAGGAGGTTTTGAGAGATACAGAGACCATCTTGTTGACTCTACAAAACGCTGGCTGGATAGTCAACTATTAAAAGTCGCATATCATTTCATCAAGAGTTATCTCCTTTTTTGGGGATTTACATTAGACACAGCTCAGGCCAAGGTATTTCTCCCGGAGCAGAAGAGACTATCACTTCAGGCCAGTGTACAGGCTCTCTTGGCTTGCCCTCACCTGATGATCCATCAAGGAATGCGTCTGTTGGGCTTGATGGTGTCTTGCTTTGAGGCAGTGCCATTTGCACAGTTCCACACAAGACCCCTGCAGTCGGAATAGCTCTCGATTTGGGATCGACGCAAGGAGACCCTGGATCACCCTTTTTGCATGACATACTCAGCAAGGCAGTCTCTAGCCTGGTGGCTGAATCTCCAACCTCCTCATTTGGGCAGATCCTTTCTTCCAGTACAGTGGAAAATTGTTACCACGGATGACTGCCTAAATGGTTGGGGTGGCGTCATGAGGTCACAAAGGATCCAGGGACAGTGGGGCCAGGGGAGAGATGACTTCCTATAAATATCCTGGAGCTGAGAGCAATTCTAATGTCTCTCACACATTGGACCTCCATTCTGAGGGGTATTCTCATCAGGGCTCAAGCAAACATGATGGCAGTGGCCTATATCAACCACCGGGGGGCACCAGGAGCAGTCAAGCTCCCAGGGAGGTGAGCCATTTTTTTCTCTGGGCTGAGAAGAAAAGTTTCTTGCATCTCCGCGATCCAGAAGTGGACAACGTCCACCAGGGCGAGTTTGGATCAGAGAGAATGGTCCCTCAGTCAGGGAATATTTCAAGCCCTATGCAACTGCTGGAGACCCCCAAACATGGACCTTTTCGCATTGCGCCACAATCTGAAAGTTCCAAGAATTGTCTCACGGTCCAAGGTCCCTCTGGCTATAGCTGTAGATGCCCTGACCCTTCCTTGATCAGCATTTAGGCTTCTCTATGCATTCTCTCAATTACCACTCCTAGGTCAGGTACTAAAGAGTACTCCCCATTTGCCAAGAAGTATTTTGTTTTCAGACATAGTAAGGATGTCAGAAGGCGAGCACAGGCAGCTACTCGACGATCCAGATTTCCTCACACAAGGGCCTCGGTGGCACCCCAATTTACGAGTTCTGGCTTTGACGATCTGGCTATTGAAACCTCCATTCTGGCAGAAAAACGCCTAGCTACCAGGGTCCATCAGGACAATGATTCAGGCCCAGAAGCAGACTTCATAAAGAGGCTGGTGGGTCTTTATCACCTGGTGCAAATCCAGGGGTTTAGCTTGTAGGACATTTTCTGTCTCCAGAATCCTAGAATTTTTGCAGAGGGTTCTCGGGACTTCAGTTTAGTACAGATCTCAGCTTTATCTATTATATAGCTTTATCTCCTTATTTAGTCTTACAAAAAGACAAGACGGTTTTATGTTTGAACTTTCTTCTTAATGAAGAGGTGGCTTTAGAGTCTCTCTCTGCTACTCAGACCTTCCACAGGACTGACTCCTTGTTCATTATATTTTAGAGGCCATGAAAAGGTCTGGTGCCAGCTAAATCTACCATCAGCTGATGGATTAGACAGGCAGTGGTTACGTTTTCAAGAGGAGGGATCCTCCTTTTTGGGTTACGAGCCATTCTACCCGGGCTATTGGGACGTCCTGGGCTTTTCAGCACCTGGCTTAAGTGGAATAAATTTACAAGGCTGCTACCTGGTCTGCGGTTCATACATTTACCAAATTTTTTAAGGTAGATGTTAAATCCACAGCAGACGCTGCTTTGGTCGCAAGTTATTGCGTGCGGTACTGAGCTCTTCAGCTAAGGTTTAATTTTCTGTATGGCTTACTCCTCAGGTTAGAGGAATAAGGTTGACACTTGAGATTCCACCCTGGAAGGACGACACTGCTTTGGGAGGTCCCATTCGTATTTGATTCAGTGACACACTGGAGTGGAAGATGAGAGAAAATACAATTCTGTGATTCTCACCTGTAGAATTGATTTATCTCCTCTTTCACTCCAGAGGGGTGTCTATTTCAGACATAGTAGGCTACTCTCCGTTCATTAGATGTCATAGTCCTAGTGAAGCCTTGTGTATATGTAAATATTTTGTGTATCAGAAAAAAAGGAGGAAAATTGGAAAGAGAGGAGTTCTAATCGTCTCCTTGTTCTCCAACTATACCTGGGATGCCTTCATCCTCCCTGGCAGCTGTTCCTACTGCTTTTTAATTTCTGTATTGCAGAGGGCAGACGGTAGTATATATAGGGAGAAACCACACCTTTTTATCTTGCAAGTCTTCCTCCAAGTCATCAGCAGTGAGCGTGATTTTTCAACTGAGTACAAAACACCAGCAACCCAAAACTGTCCATATTTTGGGTGGGCCTAATGTGGGACAGCTTAAACCAGTTTTGGGGTAGGCGGAGTGTAGTTTAGAGGAATGGTTTATTTATGGGCTTCTGAGAAACAAATATCCACAGCATTCCATCCTACTAATGTGCGTAAATAGGTGTAGCCTGGCCCTGAGTCACATGCTCCAGGGATTAGGCCAATGCTCAGCCAGTCCATGGACATTTAGGAGATTTAGGAGTTTTCAGAGGGACAGTGGGACAAAATACCTTAAAGTGGGACTGTCCCACCAAAATTAAGACATCTGATCAGTTTAACACCCCAACAAATCTATCGGCTTTTTAGCTCTTACCGGTTGGCATTTCCTGTGGTCTGTGTGGGACAGCACATCTCCTGTTTCTGTAAGATCCCAATGCCTCTTTGCAAGGTTTTTACACCCTTCCACCTCTCTGTGTTGAGTCACCTGCTGGACAATAGTAAAAGAAGGGAAATTCACTGCTTATTATTAACCCTTGATCTACAGCTATTGTCTACCTGCTTTGGCTTCCAAAACAATTCCCCCTCTCAATCAAAGTAGATCTATGATCAACATTTCAGTTTTTAATGTTTTAATGCGTTTTCCCATTTAGAAGTGAAGCTTATAAGCACCTGTTTTGTGAAAGATTGGGCCTTTCCTATTTCAGTCACTTGCTTTAGCAATATATTGTAGAACATGGAACATGTATGGATAACATACTACCTGCTTTTAATCCTGGCAGTCAAGTAAAGGTGTATTAAGTGGATTTGCTAAATAAAGACTCATGCCTCTATAAGAGTCATATTCCATTGCCTGAAAATACTTTTTATTCTATAAACCAAGTTATTCCTACACAATAAAACAATTATAGAGATGTCGGGGGAGATACATCAAACACAAAGTTAACCTGTCCTCACTTGAAGCATATCCCATGCGCCTCTACCCCATTTGCTGTAAACGTTATGGCTGGTCTTCAAAGTTTTCCCCTCCTTTGAAATGTGGTTGCATTGCCACCCCTGTGTGTTGGCATGCCTGACAAGTCAACTGACGGGCAGGGGCAGCCTTGCAACCACATTTGGACACGGGGCTTACTTTGGAGACCTGCTACAGCAAATACAGAAAAGATACACAGGGCATAGTCTTCTGGTGAGCTCCTCACTGCCTCATTATTGTCATCACCTTGACTGTCCCTTTGCGTCCCTTTAAAGTTATGGGATTTTGATTTATAAAACTGATTTACAAACATAGAAAGCCTTCTCAAGATATATCTGTGAGGTTTTTACTTCAAAATATTTAAAGGTGTTAACCCATTTTGGGGTAATTTAGATACAGTAAGTTTTATTAGAATACACACAATTTTATCTGGCAGGAGCAGAAAAGCGTGAACCAAAATAATTGTAAACTAACCCAAAACAACACATGAAAATAAAATGCAATAACTATACACTTAGTCACTAGTTGAAACCAGTGAGGGAGGAGGTATAGTCTAGCTGCAGAGGGCTAATTTGCCATTGTGGTACATTATAGCCATATGATTATGATGTCTGCCACCTTGGAACTCTATACTAACAACCCAAAACGGGGTCCTCAAAGGAGGAGACCAGTCCTTAATATTGTAGCCAAACATCTCAACATGCCCTTATTGTGTAATTGGATTAGCATATACCTCTATAGTGAGGGGAAATAGGAAAACCCAACAGGCAGATTTATTGAGCTCAAAGGATAGTAGCAAGGGTTCCAAATTTAATGTGATAGTCTATCTTCTAGCTTTAAAGCACATGTTCAGCTCTTTCCAAGATGTGCCAAATCGAGGAGGGCCAATAACTGTTTCCCCTGACCCTATTATTTATTGCTTGGCATCTCCCTGTCCTAGGGGAATCCAAATTTGAGAAGCCCCACAGTGTGAAACCAGTGTTCCCATGAATATGTAAAATTATACTAAAGGCAAGTTCGATTGTTGACCCATTGTCCCGAGCTACACGTTACACTGTCCCAAACTTCAGTCCTTTTCAAAAAGACCCTCTAATTCTGAAGTTATTTGTAAAAGTATCAGAACATTGGAGATGCTGAGAAACAATGAGGAGAACAATGTGGGTGTGGCAATAGCGATGTGTGCTTTACATATATCATAGTAAAAAAATAAGTGCATTGTTGTGCCTTTAATTATTACTGCCAGCACATAGTATGATCAGAAATACGGGGGAGAGATGCTGCCAACTAAGAGCGTATTCAGCCTGCCAACAGATAGTGTGACCAAAGAGGGGGCGGGGTTTCATAGCTGCAAAGTGAGCAAGCCAATTAGGACATCTGGGGAGGGAGTAGGGGGTTCTGTTCTCGTTGAAATTAAGGTTGATTGGAAGACCAGGTCAGCGGGGTGGAGGCTAAAAACGGAATGATTTTCTTATTAAGTAGGCCTGCATAGCTGGAAGGAGAGCGCTGTAGGGACTCAATGTAAGATAACTACTGATATTTATTTTTTAACGTTTGAACTTAAAGTATACCTCCCACAGTGCATGCTTAGGCCTCTGCACTATTGCCTTGCCCTGCTAAAATGTCTACCAGCCAGGTCAAGCAGGCAGAGGTACAGTAGCTGGGATTTTGCTCCAAAGCTTTGCCTCAGCATGAGATTGAAGATTTGTGGGGAGTATATGGGAAACCAGGAGCCTTCACACTACAAGACATCCCAAATCGAGACTTGGCTAACTAATTGTAGGTGTCTAACACCTTGTGGTTTTCTTGTGGACTTTAATTTTTCATTTTGCATAGCATAGCGAAGATTTTCTACAATAATCAGGATCCCCACTGTCTACATAAACTGTATTAGACTGATTTTTTACACTTGTATGTCTTTCTACCACACTATACTACACCACCCCATTAGCAGATGTATATCTAACAATCCCCACATGTTGATTACCTTACCTCTCCGAATATATGGGTCCCATATTTATAGCCCATCCTCCCATTAGTCCCAAATCGTAACCCTATTCCCAATACTCAAGCAATTTAAACACCTACCAATGCTAAACATTAAAGAGGCAAACCTCTCCCAAGCCTCACCGTTCTGCCCCCTCCTCCAGTTGTACCATTGGGAAGTCTTTCTTCACCTCGCCAAGTGATCCATCTTCTGGAACCTTTGGTTTCTGGGTGAAGTTCCGACAGGTGGAATCATCTTGCAACCCAAAAGGCACTGCGCGTGGCCCCCGATCTCAAGCCTGCGCAGTGCAATGCAATGGGGCCGCCTGAAGTCCTGTGAGACTTTGTTGATCAGTGCAGAACTTTAAATAGCAGGGCTAAAGCTGTGCGGGGCAGCATTTGGGCCCTGAAGCAGCCAGATGTCCAAAAGGTAAATAGGAGCTGATGTGGGGGGGAAACGGACCCTTTTTTATTCTCAGTCCCAAGTTCCTCTTTAAAAATATTAAAAAATGTATCTTGTTATGGTGCCAGAGATGTCACACAGGGGTGATGTTGCACTTTCAATGTCACCACGTTTCTCCAAGCCACCACTGCCACCTCTATTTGCCAATGGGACCCTCCCATATCACTTTCCTTGCAACCTCTCATCCTTACTGAGCTTCTGTTTTACCTTTACACACCAGTTCCTTTTTATCCCTCCCAATTTCCCCACAGTAGGTCAGGGACCAAATCAGATGGCTTCAAGGGCTGTGACTGCCCCACAAGGCCATATTTGCTTTAAGATGCATTAAGATTTATCTACATTTTTAGTGGACTGTTGCACCCCCCCTATTATTTTGGAATATATATATATATATATAGCTATCTAGCTGATACAGGCTCTATCTGCTGCCTCTGCTCTGCGCATTCTGCTTGTTATCCAAACACCTGGATGAAATGGCCAGATTGGTTTCTTTTTATCTCAAACCATTTAAACGTGTAAAATGAAAGTCTGTGTCCGGATTTAGATGTTTAATCCATTGTGCCAGCGTTTGTGCTTTGTCTATGTGAATGTCGCTTACTTGCCATCATATGGTCATTGATAACAGAGCTGTTACCCCACTGTGGGTCTTTTGTTGTGGTCCTTTGTGTGGACATTGTATATTGCTGTGGCATTGTATGACTGGGAAATGCGACCGCTGTAAAATAAATGTCTTGCAATAGGCCTTAGAAGGTTACAAAACCAAGGAGTGAAGTAAAGCAGGGAATGTAGACGATTTAAAGGGAAAGTCCACTTTACATGTCATTTTTGAAATTGTATATTTTGTTATGACAAATGGATGTCCTCAAGATTCTGAGCTAATCTCCTATTTTTTTTTCTTAAAGTGGACCAAAAACCCTGGATTTTGACTATCCTGGGTTTTTTACCTTTCCCCCAGGGCACCCCGATCGGGGGTGCCCCACTGTGTGAAAATCAACCCCCCACTCCCTGTCCTACGGCGAATGTGCGCCCGTTCATCCAATCAGGCCGCTCGGAGCTGTTGAGATCACGTCATCTGAGGCTTTGTCTAAGGACAGTGGCTCCAAGCTCGCTGACGGCCACATCCCACGCTACCCTTTTACAGGCAGTGTGCCCTGCTAGAGGGGTAACGGGTATGCGGCTCACACATGCGCCGATGGACCGGGAAAGAAAGTAAGTGTATGGGCAACCTGGGCAGCTTCACACATCGGGGCATCCTGATATTGGATGCCCTGGGGATCTTATAGATTCCTGGGCCGATCGCGGTGGGTTTTGGTCCACTTTAAGTAAGAAAATGTGTGTTTTATGGAAGCAGTTTTAACAATCTGCATCCTGTTCCTATTAGCAACTGTACTGTAACATCTACAACACAAGCAGAAAGATGCGAGCCTGGTACACACAGAACACTGCTGCTGGGTATATGTAGTGAGCGCCCTCACATCAGCAGCCGCCATCCTGTGTGTACAGGACTCTCTTCTAAAAAACACACATTTTTTAGCATAAGGAAAATAATCCAATATATGCTCAGCACCTTGAGGACATCCTTTTGGCACGAAAAAATATTCGCTTTCAAGATTTCTATGGGCTTTCACTTTTAAACTGGACCAACAGCCTGGCACAGTTGGAAAAGAAAACTCCCTTGCCCCATCTGCTTGCATTATACTGAAGCATTGTCAGCACTTACATTTGCTGTTTATCCACTCAAAGCTGAAACGCCACCTCCCCGATTTTCTAGTGGTAGTGGCCATATTGGAGCTTCCTTTCCCAGTATCTCAGCCATGCTGCTGCCTGCATCCATTTTACATAACTGACAGTGGACAGTAACGGGAAACCCAGCAGGACCTCCTGTTTATAGGAGGCCTGCAGATCCATGAGGCACCATTTTGTTTTTAAAATTTACCACAGCAGGAGTTAGAAGAAGGTAAATTAATTTTTATGTGCAGCAATCTAAATTGTCTTGGGGATGGATGCATATGAGCACTGGTTGTTCTTTTGGTTTAGGTCATATTTGACTGTTGGTCCACTTTAAGTTTTGTCATTTACAAAAATTGAAAGTGTTATCTTTTTATTGGCAAGATATAGAGCTAGTGGTCTCTGATGCTATCCATATCCATTTATTTTTAAAAGGAATAAAGGGAATCAATGATGTGACATGCTGTGTAACTGTCATCCAGGACCCTCCTGAGAGCAATTAAGCAGAACAAAACCCACCCAAGGTCGGCCCTGGAATCTAAAAGATTTCAGGTCCGGTTGCTGGCACTCCCCAAGGGCATTTGGTATCAGGGGCCCCCCTAAACACTCATCTTTCTCCGATTCAATAGCGCATGCACGGCTCTAGTCCAATGAGAGCTGTCTGCCCTATGTCATTCAGCAAGTGGCTCTCATTGTTGTGAATTGGGAGCGTGCGCTGCCACATACCCAGCAGCGTCCGCATCCAGATTTGCTGCAGAATCTAGTCGTGCGCTGTTGGGACCAAGAAGAGGTGAATGAAAAGCCTTCTGGGGGGCGCTCTCCACACAGAGCTCCCTTCCGCCCATGGTTTGGCATGCACGATGCTGAGAACGCAGTTTCCCAGCGTCTAGCCAAGACTTCCAGAAGATGGTGGCAGGCGTTCGGGGTGAAGGTGAGTGTCTTTTTCATTTTTTTTTTATCTTACATATTTTATATTTTTTTATATTACATGTGCAGGATTACAATTTTGAGGGGGCAGGGGTTATGTTTTATTTTCCCAAAGGGGCTGGAGGGGCCCTTTAATGTTGCTTACACACATTTTAATAGTATTACACAGTTTGCTGTTTATTATATGGAAAAGAGTGGCTTTCCTAGAAGGGAAAGTATTTGCACAGTACCCAGTCCAAGGACAGATAGCATTACCCATCTACCCTTGCAGTAGGCAGAGCTATGCAAACCATCTCTTTACATCTCTGTGCCATCCAAGGCCCTTAGAACCGCTAAGGGTGCAATGCCAAGGATTAGCTTTAAATTTTACACAGCCAGACGCATCCAACTAGTGGACACGTGTTTTGAGCTTTAGGCTCTCATCAGCACTAGGGCGGATGCCTCTTGCTGTATGGGGGGTGAGACTTGGTGAGTACCAAAACATAGTCGCAAGCCAGTATGTGGAGAGACCCATGTTAGGCTTAATATAGGGGGGGCTAAAGAGACTTAAAAGGATTAGCTTTAAATTTATACAGCCAGACACATCCAACTAGTGGACACGTGTTTTGTGACAACTAGTGGAAAGCCACTCTTTTCCTTTACCTAAGTAGAGGGTTTTTTGGTCTCTTTAGCCCCTCTATATTAAGCCTAACATGGGTCTCTCCACATACTGGCTTGCGATTATGTTTTGGTACTCACCAACTCTCACTCCTTAGCGGTTCTAAGGGCCTTGGATGGCACAGAGACATAAAGAGATGATTTGCATAGCTCCGCCCACTGCAAGGGTAGATGGGTAATGCTATCTGTCCTTGGACTGGGTACTGTGCAAATACTTTCCGTTCTAGGAAAGCCACTCTTTTCCTTTACCTAAGTAGAGGGTTTTTTGGTCTCTTTAGCCCCCCTATATTAAACCTAACATGGGTCTCTCCACATACTGACTTGCGACTATGTTCTGTTTATTATATAATACGCAAATATAAGTGTGCAGCACTATACAACTTTATCCCACCTCTGGCTTTAGGGGGTTGCAGTATCAAGGGGGATGTCTGGCATAACTGGTGGCCTACCAGATGCCTCCGGGCAGGGGCGTGCTGGCCATAGGGAGACCCGGGCAAATGCCCGGTGGGCCACACTGCTTTGAGGCAGTCTGGACTGCTACCTTTACTAACACTCCCATCCAATCCCAGCCCCTCATCCCCTTCACCACTCTATCCCCTCACCCAAGCAACCCCGGCATATGTCCTCACACTAATGATATATCCTCAGTCTTGGAGCACACCGATTGACTGGCCAGGAAGCAGTAGAGATGCCACTGGCTGGTCATAGGCTGGCCAGGTGCTGATAAAATCCCAGGCCGATTTTTGGCCCCCAGTTCACCACTGCCCCCGGGGAACGGAGCAAAACCCAGGAAAGTCAAATTTCCTGGCTTTTCTTCCACTTTCATGCATGTCATTTTTGCCTACCCCATAAAATTCTGATTGGCTAGTCAGAGAAGCCTACTAACCCAGCCTGATGTCTTCCGTGTTTTACATGGTGGTGATTTAAGCGTCCCTTGATCCAGAAGCGACGGATGGGAATTGAGCCGGCATGTCTCTCCTCCTGCCTAAATCTTCATCAACCCCATGCAGGGCACTGGGAAATCCCAGCCCTGGGCATCATGTACCCCCCTCATTCTGAACAGTGTGCTACACCGCCACATGTAGTTACCCCCATAGTACAGGTCTCCCAAGCTGCAGGTTGGGGAGTCCTGCTCTATAATAACTATGTGAATTGTAATCAGGCAGTCTAACGGCTGAAATAATGCTTGAGACCTGTGAGTTTACTTAACTGCCCCTGTATTTTACTTTCACATTTATCTTATTTTTCTCCACAGTGAAACAATCCTGATACTGGGAATAAAGCCAGAAAATTCTAGCTCAGTGGTGACTGACAGATGTTGCAGTGATGCAGCATTGTGTGTGTGTGAGCAGATTATAAAGGATGTGAACTCCTCTGTAGTCACACCGGTGCATATTATTGGCTACAGTGATCACATGACCCTTCATTAGTATTTCTCTGCAGTGGAGCCTGGCAGTTTCCTAGGCCTTGCAGGGATAATTAGCATTCTGTTTCTGCAGATCCTTGGCCCACGTCTAGTACAAGCGGCTGTTTATGTAAAGGGTAACAGGCCGCTGAAGAGGCTTGTGCTGTTTTGTTTCACTTACCCTTCTTTTTATACCTTGTATACCTTTATCTGATATTATTAAAGCCTTACACATTAGAAACCGTGAACCGCTTGGAATTAGATGTCCTGCGCTTTCTCCAATGAGTGACTATTGTGATACATACTTTGGGTTGCCACCTGGCCGGTATTTTTTTTTTTACATTACTGGCCACTAGCCTGGCGGTGCGGGGATTTGTTTTTTTTTTACTGGTAACTGAGGATGGGAAAAGTATACCCGCAGTTACATTTACAAGTAAAAATACAGTTACCGACAACGCCAAGCCATTGGCCAGTAAAGAGAAAAAAATTACTGTCCAGGTGGCAACCCTATAAGTACTCCTTACAATCCTGAGTATCTTAGGATTTTTCTGTGCATCACATTTCTTAAAATGGAACAAAACCCTAGCAGTATGGCCCTGAAATCTAAGGATTCCTGGGTCAGCTACTGGCATTTCCTGGGAATCGGGATGCCCCGCTTTATGAAACCCACAACGCTCTCCACCTTCCCAGCCCCCTGACCAATGTAAACAATGGCGGGCATATCTTTGGGCTGTGCGCGTGCTCCCGCATCCAGCCATTCATATAGACTGGGGCGCGCGTGATGCAGGGGATGCAACCACTCTTGCTCCTTTTGCAGAAGGCCTGCATGTAAACAGATCAATTTGCCTAGCATTACATATGAACGGCAAATGGCTCTTATAGGACAAAAGAGCCCATGCATGTGCTGTTGGACAGTGGGTGAGTTTGTACGGGCATTCTGGGGGGTTTCACCCAGTGAGGTATTCCAATTTGGGATACCCATGGGGCATGGACAGAACCCGGGATAGTCGAACCCCCGGGTGTTGTTCCACTTTAATGAATTCCAGCCTCTTTTCAATTCAGTCTTGTCTAAGTAGGTCCCTTTTATACACGCCGCAAAGGGCCTCCAGAAAACAGGGAGCCGTCCTGGATCCCAGGCCCATATAAGATCTTGACTGGGCATGATCTGCTTGGTGTGACCTGCATTTTTATTGCCTCCAGTGCCTAATTGTTTGGTTTGTGTGCTTTAAAAACTCCTGGAACTGTTTGCAGGGCCACTGGATTGTCTGTGAATGTGGGTGGGTGAATGTGAGGTAAAAGTGATGGCACTGCTCCTAATTAGAGACTCCAGTCAAAACTGACTGTAGTTCCTCTCTTCCTTGCAGCATAGGGGCCTTCCAATTTGAATGCTCTGCTGCACATCCCCTCCCGTAGGCCACTGAGGTGGGGAAGCCTGTACTTCTTGATTTGTTCCTACGACTGCCATATTCGGGGGGAAGAAAATATTATTTTACAGAAAGAGTAGTAGATACTTGGAATAAACTTCCAGCAGAGGTAATTGAAAAATCAACAGTCACTGAATTTAAACATGCCTGGGATAAGCACACATTTATCCTAAGATAAAGAGTACATACAGTATACACATAAGGGCAGACTAGATGGACCATATGGTCTCCTTCTGCCGTCAACCTTCTATGTTTCTATATAAAGGAGCACTATTGTGTAAAAATGGTCCAATTATATAAATCCATATAAATATGCTGGATAGTGGGAGGAGGGGTCACATCTACATCCTGCATCAAGAAATATCCAGCCAGGCTGGTTTCTTTCTTTTAATGGAAGGAAAGAGGAATTCGAAGTGGGACAGGTTCTCTCCCCCCAATACACTCAAACCGATCACCCCTGGATTTTAATCCTACCAGCAGCAGAAAACCATAAGCTTGGCGGGAGGTTTATTCAGAAGGGGCTCACCCCTTCTCTCAGTAGCTGATCTCCTTTAAGTGACCACCAGAAGCCAGGCCAGCAGGTGGGCCACACAAACTGCTGGTGGTCACTAGGGACAGCAAAGGGATCGTAGAACTATTGGCTGCCCCTGCTGTGACTTTCCAAAGCAGGGTTTGCAGAGAAGCAATCACTTATGGGTGCTGCATAGGGGAAGAGGAACTCCTGTCCATTTTGACTGTAATTCCTCTTTAAACTTTCCCCTTCTTTTGAGAGACCTAAATATTCAACTAATCCTAACAATCAGGAATGGCATTTTGCACATCTCTTCTGTTATCTAAACCACCAAGGAGCTTTAGAACCTAATTTTTATTTTTAGAGAAAAGTTTAATAATATAGTTAAACAATCAATTTGAGTGAACAGAATATATGTGCTGTAATTTCCATATATTACTGCTGTTACATATTATGGATAATAAAAGCTTGAGATAAGGAAATATTTTAGTGAGAAATGATATTAAATTAGTTGAGATAAAGTAACAAATTCATAACGTTACTTAAAAAGGATAAATTAAGGTAATAAGTAGGAGGGAGGGGAGGGGAAAGGTTGTGAATGCCGAGACAAACTGATGATAATGTATTTTAAGGTTATGAGTTTTGTCATATGGATGTGGTTTAAAAAGAAGTATTGAATACAAGGATTCCAGATCCGAGGGAATAATTCCAGAAGATTTTCCCTCTTGTCATTTCTATACTGACTCTCGTTGAAAGGTCAGTTGATTTGAATCTTGACAGCTACTAAAACAAAGAGGTGAAGTGCTTGGTATGGATTGATGAATACATTCTGGTACTAGGTACCAATGCATGAGTACTTTTACATTCATTTCCAAGGCTCCAACATCTATATATTCTTGTAAAATATTTCTGCAAACTGCATTACATTCCTTAATTCATCGTGTGTTTTAATTAGATGTTTAAAAAATGTATTCCTTTATAGGCTGTTCAGGGTCGGACAATCAGCCAGCAAGAACGCGATCTACGCGTCGACTTAGGATTCCGCGGGATGCCAATGACGGAAGAACAGCGGCGCCAATTCAGCCCTGGCCCACGCACCACCATGTTCCGCATTCCAGAGTTTAAGTGGTCTCCGATGCACCAGCGACTTCTCACAGACCTGCTGTTTGCTTTAGAGACGGATGTTCATGTTTGGAGAAGGTAAAAGAGCAACTTCTAATGACTACACCAATGTGTATAAAAAAGAAATGTGTCAAATAGAAGGTGCTGGCATGCTGAAAAATAACCTAACATATATATTTGTTAGCGAGCCTGTTCTACCAATGACTCTTCCATGGTCTTCCACTGCCTTCCAATGCCTCTGGTTCTCATCTTGCCTGATTTCTGACTGTCTTTAGGGCAACGATATGTTTACCAGATAGATTTAAACCAGGCCAAAAGTCGAAAAAGACTTCTGGTCTGGTATGCACAGGAATTCCTGATTTGAGATGCCCCTCTTTAATGGAGGAGAGAGTTTAAACAACTCACATATTCTTTATTCCAGTGCTGCTGTATGATTCTGCATCTGTTTCCAGCGCGCTGTTTGTCATTCTTGCACAGCCCAGCATCCCGTGCATGAATGTATACAAGTATGCCGGATTTTATGGCAGCACTGGAATAAGGAAGTGGGTGATATTTTAACTCTTAATTGTAGTACCACAGGGCATCCCAAATCCGAATACCCACCTTGCATGCCAGACCAAGAGTAGTTTTAGCTATTTGGTCCGGTTTAAGGCAGGTGTAAGCAACAGTAAAAAAATAAGGCCAAACTTACCTTGACTTATACTAAACTCCTTCCAGGTCCAGTGTTTGTAAACTCTGATGCCACCAAAATCATCCTCCGTGAGTCGTGGCCCATCTTCTGAAACAAGATTTCCAGTTCACAGTGTGCTAGTCCATTTTAAAGTGGACCAAAACCTGGATTTTCGCAGGATCATGGGTTTTGGTCCGTCCCCACTTGCGTGAAACCTCGCCAGTCGCCCACTATTCTTACCTTTACAACTCATCAGCTTCTTTGGACGCACATTAATATGTTCAGTTGGAGAAACTAGATGAAAGTCCCACTTTATAGACCCCTGTCCAGGCTGTCCAAAAAACAAATGGCATGTACCTGCCATCCTGCAAACTCAATTCCTGCGGACTGCAACCCTACATTTTTAGCTTCTCCCCTGGCCTTGCTTCAGGTCATGTGGGAGCAGGCTTCCTTGTTAATTATCCGCCAGGGGTGCCTCGATAGACATTGATTTGAGCAGGGCTGAATGAGGTTGGGCACTGAAACCATAAGCCAGGAGCCTGTAGGCTGGCATATAAGTGCCCTCCCCTCTGCTCATGGCGTATTCCAAAAGAGATTGTTGAACTGAAGAAAGTTGGGGCACACCTTACCTACAAGCGCTTATGAACTCCAGACCTGGAGGGGCTTCCAGGGGCATTATAGGAGTCCAGGTCAATATTGCTTGAATTTTACTTTTGAGCACAGCAGCCTGCTGGATCTTTTTCAATCCCTAGTGCCACCCCAGGGCAGGGCTTCTCACTGCCAATCAAAAAGTTCAGACAAAACCTTTCCTTTTATCTACAGTTCAATGCATTAGCTTATAGCAACTTACCTGTCATTCTCCCTCCTACTCTGTACTGTGACATTTGCTGCCTCTGATGTGCCGGGTCTTCTGAACAGATCGGACAGGAAGCGGTCACTTAAACCGGACCTTCAGCATCATTTATTGAAAAGCCCAAATACTTAAAAAATTGTTCCCCAGCATCTAAAATTAATACATTTTAAGTTTTAAGTCACTTATTATTATTTCCCCCACTGGGCTACAACTCTGTTCAGGACACGGGCACCGCCATCTTGACTCAGAAGCATCACATACTGAGGAGAGAAGTGCGGTGCGGTGAGAACAGGGGGTGGGTTATAGCTGTGCTTTGAGTAGACAGAGCAGAGCTGGGGTCAGGGAAAGGACAGCAATACCAGAATGCAGAGCGGCACGGTCAGAATTTTTGATTTAATGTTTCCCTTTTCTTATTTCACCTTGTAGCCATTCTACGAAATCTGTCATGGACTTTGTCAACAGCAATGAAAACATCATATTTGTTCATAACACCATCCACCTAATTTCCCAGATGGTTGACAACATCATCATTGCCTGTGGAGGAATATTGCCGCTGTTGTCCGCAGCCACATCCCCGACTGTAAGTACAACGCTGCCATCCAGTGGCCATGTGTGGGCATGCCATGCACATCTCTGATCACTATTTGCTGCATTATCGGGAATCATCGTATAAAGAATTTAGCTTGCCTATGTGAAAATGTTATTTCTGTAAAGCCACATTTATTTTAATATACGAACAGTAATGATTTACATTGCCTTTAGAGCTTTATAGATGTATTTTACTGGAATGATGTTTTTTGCTTTTGTTTTTTGATTTTAATGCTTTTCTTTTTCTTGTACTGTTGTGGTCTGTTGTCTGTGTGTCTATTTCATGTCCAGGGTTCTAAGGTTAGTATATCTGATGTAAGTTTCAGTTTATTATACTTATTTTCTTCCCCGTTCCCCTCCTTCATGCGCACCTCATTGTTTGCTGTTCCTCACTCTGTGTCTTAACCTCGTAAAGACTGCAGGTCATAACACACCTTCTGTGTTTGTCGATATAGGGTGCATCCAATGGCCCTTCTAAGTGTGAGGGGGGCTTAGACTGTCTTCTGATGAGTGTAGTCACTAGGATCCTCCATTAAAAAAAGTCTGGCGAGTCCCTGAACCTGGCAGCATAGGGGCATCCCGAGGAGGTCACACAATGCTGCTTCTGTACACAGGAGTCCCAGTTACAGAGATTTACTTTCTGTCCCTGGTGACCTGCCCAAAGAAATGCCACAAGCTTCAACACAATGAAATTTAAAGTGGGCCAACACTCAAAAATGTCTTTATGTCCCTTTTAAAACTCTCCCCTGGGGCATTGCAGTTTGGGATGCCTTTACCTTTAAAGATCCTTAGGCAGCAGAATATGGATATTAAGCTCTTTGAGGGGGGGTAGTAAATAGCTGCACATTCAGTGAAGCATGTCTCCTATTAGATGAGCTATGTGTAGATATTAACTTTCCCCCTAAGGACGCAGTAAAAAGTAAGCATCTCTCTAAAGCAGGGCTTACCGATGGTGTGGGTAGGTTAGGTCACTTTAGTGTCCCTGTGGACCAGGACCCACTGTGACACATGCAAGGGAGACTGAAGTGGCCGAAAACATGTGGCACAGTCAGAAGACACTTCCTGTTTAGAGGCTTCCTGGTGCTTCATGAGCCGCCATCTTGGATGTTTAAAGGCTCATAACATGCAGTCACTTTAGTGTCCCTGTGAACCAGGACTCGCTGTAACAAAGTGGACCAAAACACACCACGATCGGCCTAGGAATCTATAAGATTCCGGGGCCAATCGATTCGCTCCCTCCAAAATCGGGATGCCCCGCTGTGTGAAACCCCCCAGGACGCCCGCTGCACTTACCTCAATCCCGGTCCAACAGCGCATGCGCGGGCCGCGGCCGCATCTCGCGCTTCTCTCTAGCAGGGCGCGTTCCCCATTAGAGGGAAGCGTGAGATGTGTCCGCCAGTGTGCTCGGAGCCACTGAGGTATGCGCTGGCGGGCGCATCTCGCGCTTCCCTCTAACAGGGAATGCGCCCTGCTAGAGGGAAGCGCGAGCTGCGCCCGCGTCCCGCGCATGCTCCGCGCACGCTGATTGGACGAAGGGGCCGCGCATGCGCCGTAGGAGCGGGGTGAGGTGAGTTTTATCAGGAAATCTGGGGGGTTTCACATAGCAAGTGGACCAAAACCCAGGATAGTCAAAATCCTGGGTGTTGGTCCACTTTAATGGACACTCACGTGACACGCCCCCTGCAGGCTCCCTCATGCCTGGAAGCAAGGCACATACATCATTGTACTTCTTTTTCTTTCTTTGACTATAAAGTGATCCAAAAGTAATGAATAACTTTTGGATCGATTGCTATTAACAATGTGGCAAAAAAGTGTGCAAGCTGATTGGGATGCCCTGCAGGAGGAAATAAAGAGAACAGGCTATTTTACCTTACTTCCAAGCAACAAGCGTGGCATCCCCAACTCCAATGCCAAGCAAACCTCATTTTTGTCTGTTTTTCTGGGACACACAGAGAAAGTCGCAGGGAGACAGAGTGAGGATTGTGCATCAGCAGGAGCCAAAGCAATGCAAAAGTATCTGCACCATAAAGCCTGTGTATTGGCTGCTATGTTGCAAAATGTGGGGCATCCCATATTAGAATGAACCCTTGTATGTCAGACTGTTAAAGTGGACCAAAACCCAGGATTTTGACTATCTTGGGTTTTGGTCCTTTCCCCCGGGGCACCCCGATCCGGGATAACCTGCTGAGTGAAAGCCCTCAGGTCGCCGATGTCAACTCACCTCTCCGGCTCCGATTTTAAGTGGATCAATCACCCCCTGCGAGCACCCTGGAATCTAAAATTCCAGGGCCTGCTGCTAGCCTTCCCCTGCTGTGTGAAATTCTCAGCCACTGTTTATCTTACCTGATCCTGGAGGCTCCTGTGACGCTGTCTCCACCAGCAGCCGCATTCCTGGTTTCCCTTTATTTAGCCATTAGCCATTCAGATAGGCCGGGCAGGAGCCAGCATTGCCTATGCTGGTGCAAACCAGCGGCTTTATGGCACGCATTAGTATGTGCTTTGATTAGACAAGTGCATGCGCTGTGGGAACGAGGGAAAGGTGAATGAAAATGGGCGATCTGTGGGGTTTCACACGGGGCATCCTACATCGGGATGCCCCCAGGGCAGGACCTATCATCAGGATAGTTAAAGTGGAACTTCAGACAAAAGTTGCCCACCCTGCCACCCTACAAAGAAAAAATCTATTCCTCAAACCCCCTTGCAGTCTGGATCGTACACAGTGCTTGCTGCTCCAACACTGGGGGTCTTCCGCTGTCAGCCTGAATGCTGACTATTTACTCCCCGATCTGCTTCTGTGTGATCAGATTGATCACTGCAAAGAAAAGCATCTCATGTGACTGCTCAAGCCTTTTACCTACCTTCAGGCAGCGACGGAGCCTCTCTCTCATGACCAGAAGGCAGGAGTGCACCCTGTAGGTCTGCACTCGGGCTAATGACCAGCAGTTTTTAAGTGGCCAACAAGGCTGATGGAAATTGGGTGAGTATATGTCTTATTTTTATTTGTTTTTATATGACATGATCTCATTGTGGTCATAGAGAGATTATGAAGATTCATCAGCAGTTTTTTTAGTCTTTTCACATGTAGGACAGTCTACAAAAAAAGGTTTTTCCAAATTATCCCCCCCATCCTTTTTCCTTATATGCTCTTGTAAAGAGACGTTTCCCTTCACCAGTTGAGACACATCCACCTCCCATGGTGCCTAGAGTAGAAATAATAGCCCTCACACTGTTCCCTGCAGCCAGATGGGCAGCCATGGTGCCATATAGGACGACATGGCCAGTACCAGTGACACTTCTTACACCTTTTTCTTGCCACCTTTTCATTCCAACCGTTACCTTTGGGCTACCCTGTTCAATGGCCAAAAATTAACCAGCTCCTCTGTTTCTGGCTTGTGCACTTTACTGCCCTTGTAATATAATACTTTAATATGTTACATACTATACTATAATAATAGTATTCTATGCATCACATTCCCTCTCTGGTTTGGGACGTTTGACCTCAAGACTATATCCTGAACATATTTTAGCCTAATCCAGCTATTATACATTATGTAATAAAAATACTCCCATAGATGTTTTATACCAGCTTATTTCTTGGATTAGAAGCTCTTAGCTGGCTCGCCATTCCTCCGGGGGGCTGGTCTGCTTTTCCTCAGCCTTATCGTGAAGGGTGATTACATTAACACCTATAGGACAGAAGAAAATGCGAGTCTATAAATGTTACCACATTGGTGTAGCGTGCAGGAATGTATTGTAATCTAATGCTCTTACCAGGTGGACAGTGCTTTGTGCTATGACACACTATATATTTTACTGGGCCATTCCCCTTATGGGATTACATGTAGACTGTCAGGAACTGGAGATCTGTGTTAGTGAGGCTCCAAATTGCCTCACTGTCTTTAGAGAATTGTGCTTTCCAAACAAATCACCTTTACAGCAAAGTGTATATTATCAGGTCTGCATCAGGACACTATGCTGTGCCGTCTGCAGAGCCAGAAATCCCATTCAGGAATGCTTGTGCTGTAGAAGTGCCTGTAGATTACTTATCTGAGCGTGGTGCTCCCAGCAACTATGTATCCACTCAGTGTTTTTGGTTTGACCTGGTTTTATCTCTAAGAATTGTTAGAATACATAACAGTAATACTAGTGAGTCACAAATAATAGGATTTGGATATAGAGTAGCAGGGCAGACATCAGCATTGGGCGTACCAGGGCAACTGCTGGGGCCTTAGGAGGGCCCATCTCATTCCCTCTACCATGGGCAGCCCCTATTCAGGATGCAGGGCATTGCAGTAACCAGGACTAAGAAACATCCAGGAGCAGATTGGCCATTGGGAGAGACTTTGTTCTGTCTGTAACTTTTTCTGTCCTTTGTTTCTTTCCTTCTATTTTTTTTTCCTTACATTCTTTCTTTCCACCTATTATTTGTTTTTCCTTCTTCTTTCCTTCTATTATTTCTGTCAGTCCATCTAATCCTTGTTTCTTTCCTTTTCTTTCCTACTCTTACTTTCTTTTTTTCTTCCCTCTCTCTCTTTCCTTCGCTTCTTTTCTGCCATTACATTTCTATAAATCCTGCTTTATTCTAAGTATACAGCACGTCCTGTTCCAGAAGATATTCCTTACACTGGGGATATACTCCAGTAGATGGCGCTGGACTGCAGAGACAGAAAAGTGGCTCCTCCCGGCCCCATAAATACCCGGGACCTCCCACAAAATCCCCAGTTCTTCTCTGCAGTCCTGGCTGCGATGACTAGAAGATGGCTCTCTCTATCGCAGGTGAGCGGGGCTATTAGACTGCGGCCCTGTAGGACTATTCCCACCCGTTTCCTTCTACTGCCTCCCAGCTCAGGCTGCTCTGGTTTGGGTGAAGGTAGGCAGCACCACTGTCAGGTGCTAAGGAGCGTTGCTCCAACCGCAGTCCGCAGGCGGTACAGGCCCATGGTGAGCCTTATGGGATGCTCCTCCTGTACTTTATGCCCCTCGCCCCCTGTCCCCACAGTTGCCTCCCTTTCGGCTGGCCATTGCTTCCCCCTCGCTCTCCCTTGTAGTTCTGGGGGGGGGGGGTGCATGTCCTTGTATTATTGTTTGTGTGTGTATATTATCCCTGTGAATTGATTTCACTGGTTTCTTTGCTGCCCCAGGCGTTGCTGCGCCATCATTTGCTGGTCTGGTCAGCTGGGCGCGCTCTTCGGGGGGGGGGGCGGGTCCTGCGGATGATGCGTTTTGCATCACGTTCTCCGCGGCCCACCCCTCGAGGTATATGCAGACGCCATTTTAATTCTCTGCTGCGTGTGCCTGGTGTCTCACTATCGCGGACCTTAAGTGCCCCTGCGGGCTGATTTTTTATATATATATTGTCTATACTGCATATCGCTTATGGGATCTTTTGCTTATGTCTTGCAGGCGGGTCAAACTTTGTGGTTTCTCCCGGTCCTATCCCCTCTATTTAGTGTTAACTCTTATTGGAGGGTTATTACATACCATTACTCCCACTTCCCTAGCAGGTTATTGGGGCATCCCGGGTTGCTTTTATTAGCGTCAATCCCTATTGACCTGTTGTGCCGTGATAATCACCATATGGAGGCTTCTCAGGATAATGTGCTCGGGGTTCCTTCGGGACAAGCCCGGCTGTGTGTGGCGTGTGGGGTATCCCCTATAAGTGATGATGTCAGGGCATGTGTACCCTGCGCCCAGCAGGTACTTGCCCTGCAGTCTGGTTTACCTGCGGCTGGGCCTAGTGCTGCGCCCCGTCTGCCTTCGCCTACCCCCCCACGCTTACACCTGACTCCCAGTGAGGTGCATACCAGTGGGGAGTCTCAACCTGATTTGGCAACCCGGATAGCCAGCATTGAAAGGCATATTGCTGGTTCTGGTCCGCGTAAGGCTCCTGCTAAGCGGCGGCATCTGGCACCCGGTGTTACTCTCTTTCCTATGGAAGCTGAGGATTTTTTTGATGTTACTGGTTATACCCCCCTGGAAGAAGGGGAATTATTCTCTGATTCAGAATCATCTGAGGATCAGCCTGGGGGTTATGCTGAGTCTGGGTCTGACCCACTGTTAAGCCACGCTTGGAGTTTCCTGAACCAACCCACTTTAATAATCTGATTCTCAAGGAGTGGGAACGGCCTAGCCGGCTTCCCGGGGTACCAAAGATTTGGGATAAGAGGTATCCCTTTCCTGCTGAGATGGTTAAACGTTGGTCATGTCCTCCAGAGGTGGATGCACCAGTTCTGGGGTTGTCTAATACATCTGACCCCTGACACTACTACCTTGAGGGATGGAGAAGACAGGCTCATGGATCAGCTAGCTTGCCATGCCTTTGCATGGGACCGCGCTCCGTCCGGTCTGTGCCTCTGCTATGACGGCTGTTGCTGTTAAAAGCCTGCTTAGGGGTCTCTTAGATGGGGCCCCTGATAATGCTGGTAGTGAAGAGTATAGAGCTCTTCTGCTTTGTGAGGAATTTGTTGCATATGTCCTCTCGGCCCTGGATGATACCATTAGAATGTGTGGCAGGGCTTCTGCCTTGTTGGCGGTCTGCCTGCACCAGTGGGCAGCTGACAATGCTGCCAAAAAGGCCATCGCTGGTTTTCCCTTCAAGGGGCTGCGCCTCTTTGGGGAACGTTTGGACTTGTTTGCTAAAGGTGGCAAATTACCTCAGCGTAGAAGGCAGCCCCGGCCCTTGCGGGGTTCGGGTGCCTTTTCTCCTTCCTTCAGGGGATCCAGAATTGGACGGGGAGCTTCCTTTGTTGGAGCCCGTGGAGACTTTTGGGGTAGGGGCCGCGGACGTTGCCGCCCTGGCCCTCCCTGGGGTCCCGACACTAAATCCTCCCCCAAGCCCCCTCAGGCATGAAGGGGCGCGGGTGGGGGGGGGGGCGGCTTCGGCTATTGGCTCACGTCTGGAGGCGTCATGTCTCAGACCGGTGGATTCAGGAGTTAGTTTCCTCTGGTTACAAGATTTTGCAGCCTGGCCGCCCCCGAGATTCATCAAGTCTCGAGACCCCTTGTCAGCTCAGTGTCTCTCCCTGGCTGTCCAAGGCCTTCTAGACCTAGGTGTCATCTGCCGGGCGCCCTTGAAGGAAATTGGCAAAGGCTATTATTCCAATCTTTTCATTGTGCCCAAAAGGGATGGGTCCATCAGACCCATCCTGGATTTAAAGCTTCTAAACAAGTTTGTCAGATTCAGACACTTTCGCATGGAGACTCTGCGCTCAGCTGTGACTTTCCTATGCCCAGGGGACTTCATGACCTCTGTAGACATCAAGGATGCTTACCTTCACGTACCTATCTTTCCAGGTCATCAAAGGTTCCTCAGGTTCGCTCTGGAGGATCAGCACTACCAATTTGTGGCCTTGCCCTTCGGCCTCACCTTGGCCCCCAGGGTATTCACCAAGGTGCTGGCAGGAGTGATGGCCCTGCTGAGATCTCAGGGCATTCGCATTCTTCCCTACCTGGACGGCATGCTTATTGCTTCTCAGTCCTTCCATCAGGCAGAGCTGGACACTCAGAGGGGGGTGTCCACACTGGAATCATTCGGCTGGGTGATCAATCACCCAAAATCTTCCCTGTCTCCTTCCATGGTGAAGTCTTTTCTGGGCATGATTCTGGATTCAGCTCAGGCCAAGATCTTTCTTCCTCAGCAGAAGGTGGAGGTCCTTCAATAGAAAGTTCAGCTCCTGCTGTCTTGTCCCCATCCATCCATCAGGCAGAGAATGCAGCTGGTGGGTCCTGCTTCGAGGCGGTTCCATATGCTCAGTTCCACATGAGGCCTCTTCAGCTTCACCTCTTGTCAGTATGGGATTGGGACCCTGTGTCCCTGGATCAGGTGTTTGTCTTGTCCCCCCTGGTCAGGCGGTCTCTAGTGTGGTGGTTGGTCTCAGAGAACCTGTTTGGGGGCAGGTCCTTTCTGGACCCCTGCTGGGAGACTGTCACCACAGATGCCAGTCTGACAGGTTGGGGGGGATTCTGGAAGTCCCTGAAATTCCAGGGTCAGTGGGGCCCTCAGGAGGCCCATGCCGCTATCAACATTCTGGAATTGAGGGCAATCAGGTTGGTTCTCGCCAACTTACCCTCACCTGAGGGGTCGGGCTGTTCAGGTCCGCTCTGACAACCTGCCTACATCAATCATCAGGAAGGGACCCGGAGCAAGAGGGTCCTCAAGGAAGTGTCCCTGATACTGTCCTGGGCGGAGGAAAATGTACCCTGCATCTCAGCTGTGTACATCCCGGGGGTGGAGAATCTGGAGGCAGACTCTCTGAGCAGGGGGACCTCTCGTCTGGGAGAGTGGTCCCTCAGCGGTAGGGTGTTTCGCTCCCTATGCCACCGCTGGGGTCAGCCGGACGTGGATCTATTTGCGTCTCGTCACAATTGCAAGCTTCCAGTCTTTGTCTCTCTGTCCCAGGATCCTCTGTGTAGCGATAACCCTTATCGCCGGAGGGCTTCACCGCCCCGAGACGTCCTTTCCCCAATCGTAAGAAGTGCTGCTGGAATTCCAGAGTCGTCCGTGAGGAAACAGGAACAGCCCTTACAAGGGCTAGTGAATTGTAATATAGCGTTTCCCCCAATAAGAAACAGAACTTCAGTATTGAGGGTGAAGGTGAAGTGTCTTTATTAGTGCCACTCTAGGCCTTATATACACAAGTCTCCATGCAATGACAACCACACTGACCAATAGCAGCAGGGCACACAATCCCTCAACTCTGCCGGTGACGCAATCAGTAGAACAATAGCAGGCTGTAATATAATTATAATCAATCAGGACAATGCCATTGACTGTGACGTAATCAACAATACACAATGGCAGTCAAAATACAATGACATTGCCTGTAACAGTATCAAAATACAATGACCTAATTAAGAAAAGGCCAGTGAATGACCCGGTGGGCAACTGAATAGTGATGACATCCAAAAGACAGAGCCTCTGTCACACTCTGGCCTTGGCCACGGATGCCCTGGCAATGTCCTGGACGTGGTTCCAGCTCCTGTACGTGTTTCCCCCGCTTACACTGCTGGGCAGGGTGCTGCGAAAGATAGTTCAGGAAGGGGTGCCAGCCATCCTGGTGGCCCCCTGTTGGCCAAGAAGAGTGTGGTTCGCAGACATCGTGCAGTTGGCAGTAGATCAGTACGCTCTACCACAGGTTCCAGATCTGCTCACTCAGGGACACCTACGCCACCCCAATTTACAAACGCTGGCTTTAACAGCCTGGCTGTTGAAACCTCCATCTTGATGGAAAAAGGGCTGCCTGCCTCGGTGGTGAATACCATGATCAGGGCTAGGAAAAGGTCCTCTTCTTCCATCTACTATAGGGTTTGGCATACTTACATTGACTGGTGCGAGTCCCACTCGCTTCCCTGTCATGTGTTTTCTATTCCTAGGATTCTGGAATTTCTCCAACATGGTTTGGATCTGGGTCTTCAGCTCAGTACTCTGAAAGGTCATGTTTCTGCCTTGGCTATTTTTTTCCAAAGATCCTTTGCTCAGCATCCCCTGGTCAAGACTTTTTTCCAGGGGGTTACTCACGTGCGTCCCCCACGTAAGCCTATGTTACCAATCTGGGTCTTGAACTTGGTCTTGTCTGCCCTGCAGGGGTCTCCCTTTGAGCCTTTGCAAGGGGCCCCTTTGTCCATTCTCACGCTTAAGGTGGTCTTTTTGGTGGCTATCACTTCTGTTAGGCGTGTTTCTGAGTTGGCGACGCTTTCCATCAAGCCTCCTTATTTTGAGAGACACCAGGACAAGGTGGTGTTTCGTTTTAAGACAGATTTTTTACCTAAGGTTATTTCATCTCAATCAGGACATTGTTTTGCCTTCTCTGTGTCCTAATCCTAGTAACCCTAAGGAAAGGGTTTTGCATTCTCTGGATGTAGTCAGAACTCTGAAGTTCTATTTGGTGGCTATTGAATCCTTCAATTCGACTGATGCTCTTTTTGTGCTTCCATCTGGACCTAAGAAAGGCCTGGCTCCGGCTAAGTCCACTATTAGAAAGTGGATACGTCAGGCTGTGATTCAGGCCTACTCTGCTAAGGGGAAGGAGCCTCCCTTCCGCCTTACTGCTCATTCTACTTGTGCTATTGGTGCCTCTTGGGCTTTTCAGCACCAAGCTTCTGTTGAACAAGTTTGCAAGGCCGCTACTTGGTCTTCTGTTCATACTTTTTCTAAGTTTTACAAGGTTGATGGTAGGGCCTCAGCTGATGCTGCTTTTGGCTGCAAGGTTCTGCAGGCGGCAGTGGTTTGAACTGTCTGCTGTTACTTTTGGGGATCCCACCCTACCTTACGGACACTGCTATTGGATGTCCCAAGTGTAAGGAATATCTTCTGGAACAGGAGGTGCTGTATACTTAGAATAATACAATTCTGTGATTACTCACCTTTAGAATTGGTATTATATGTATACAGCACGTCCTGTTCCACCCCACATTTGTTATCATTATCTTTAGTTACCTCTTTATGGTGATTGTTTTTATGTTCAAATTTTCATATAATGGTTATAGTTTTCCCGGTCTCTTGCTACCTGCTTTTCAATACTGGGGATTTTGTGGGAGGTCCCTGGTATTTATGGGGCCGGGAGGAGCCACTTTTCTGTCTCTGCAGTCCAGCGCCATCTACTGGAGTATATCCCGAGTGTAAGGAATATCTTCTGGAACAGGACGTGCTGTATACATATAATACCAATTCTACAGGTGAGTAATTACAGAATTGTATTTTTATTCTGTCGTGTTTATTTTTTACATTGTTTCTGTCATTTGTTCTATGCCTTTATTCTTTTTTCTTTCTTACTTACTTTCTAAATTTCCTTTTATTTGTATAAATTCTTATTTATTTCCATCTATTCTTTCTTTCTGTCTTTAATCTATACTTTATTATTTTCTTTCTTTCATCATATTCATTCTTTCTTTCTTTTTTTCATTCCCTCAGTTTATTTCTTCTATACTTTCTTTCTGTCATTCCTTCTATTATTTTTTTTCTTGCTATACTTTGGCAATATTCACCATACATGCAGCTTTATCACCATGTATGGAGTCATACTACACTGCAAGGGGGCCACTGAGACTCTATCGCCCAGTGGCCCGCATAATTCTGGAGCCGGCCCTGTAGAGTAGGCACAGTAAAGAGCGCTTCCTAAGACCTAAAGAATTTACATGGCACATACAGACCAAGAACAATAAGATTACCCTTAACTTTGTAGGCAGAACCATGCAAATCCTCTTTTTATGTCTCTTGCATATCCCAAGCTCTCAGAACCACTGGAATTACTTGGATATAGAGTTTAATATATACACAGCAATCATCTTCAACTTGTGCACTTGTGTTTTGGCTTTTGGCTTTCATCAGCACATAGCCAAAGGTTAATGCCTGTATAGGGGGTCAGACTTGTGAGTGTCACCTTGGGAAAATAACTATGTTAGGGTTAACACTGTATCCTGCCAGACACTATGCCAACCCTAAGATATGGCTTGCTACTCGGTTATTGCACTGCAAAGGAATATACTTGAATACAGTGGCCACAAGCAGCAGCAAACTGGTGATAAGGGTCCCTTCTTGTTCCCTTGTAAATTAGTTACTAAGTGGCAGGAGTCCCTAAAACTTATATATGTTTAATTGTCAAAAATAGGTGATCCAAATATTTGGATCACCCAAAAGGTGACCTCTCCCTCTATTCCCAAATATTTGATTGGTTCAAGAGTTGGGATGGAGGTGTTTTTAGACATAACCCCAATTGTTATTAGCCCAATCATTTGACCACACCGGTGATTTCATAGATTTTGTGTCATTAATCATCATAATTAGTCTGTATGTGAACCCTATGTGCTGTAAAACATAATCAGGGTAAATCAGGGCAATTGCTGAATTTGTTCATGGTACCTAGGCACACACCTTATTGTTCCTCTCCATAATCAATTTGTTCAGTTTGCTTTTCTATTGGAATTCAATAAATATCTTCCGTTCTTTAGTTTTCTGTTTTTTCTGTTTAATTATTGAGGATTGGCCGGAGAAAGTAATTATTCATATTACAATTTGTGTGGCACATCAAATAATGTTCTCCTCTGTTAACATCAGTTGTATGAAAATAGACAGTGAGTGAATTAGACTGTATCAGAATGTTCCAACAAAATATAGTCTGTGTGTGTGGTGTGACGATTCGACCGAGGCGATCAGACCTTTCTACTGATTGTCTGTTCGAATTGATCTAACTGCACCACACATGCCACTTACAATGTTAGACGACTTCTAGTTAGCGGCATGTGCTGCCACCAGACACACTTTACCACCGATGTATCAACGGTAATTATATTACAATTTGGTTGAATAAATCTGTCTCTCCAATAGTCACTGCAAGACCGAGCTAGAACAGAGAGCAATAGCCAATCAGTAGATTTCGTAAGGCAAACATTGTACGCTGGAGAATCTCTTATTCACTGCCGGTGAAACAAGTATCTATTTTTTTTTAAACCTTTTTATTCTCTTTCAAAAAAACACAATGGTACATACCAGTTGTAATAGATCAGTTAGGGATAAGAGAAATAATAACTCACATTTTCAGCTGACACAAATTGAAAACTATTAGACGAATATAAATGTATTAATTAGGGGTGTGAATTGGCAAGAATCTGGCAATATGATTCTGTCTCAAAGACGATATATTGCGATATTTTGATTTAAAAAATAAAAATACATAGGGTCCCCCTCCCTGGGGGTGGCACCCCATTTTTTTGAATTTTAAGGGTTAAAAACCCTTATAAATCCCCCCAAAATGGCATCCCCCTTACCCAGCATAACCAGCCCGTACCAGCTATGGGGGCTTGTAGAACAGGACGCAGGGGCCAGCTTTTGTGGCCCCTGGCCCTGCAAGCTACAAGCTGGCATAGCCTGTGGCCACTGGCTTTTCTGCCCCCCCCCCCGGGCTTTGGGGAGGCAGGTAATTGGGGGCTCGGGGTTAATGGCAAGTCACACGCTAGCCGCAGGTGACTTGTCAGAACCAGAGCCTTGTGAACAGGTATAGGGGGTCACAAAAGGACGGGCCTACTCGTGAAGATGGTGGCGCCCGTCAGGAAGGCAGGGGGAGAGAGCCTGTTGGGCGCTCTCCTCAAGACTTAAGAGCCCCGGGGATGAAAGTTTTTTTTTTAATTTATTTTTTTTACTTTTCTTTTATTCTGGGGGGGGGGGGGCAGTCAGAATCGATTCTAGAATGAAAAAATCGATTCTAGTATCGTCGAATGAAATATCGCGATACTTGACAGAGTCGATTTTTCTGACACCCCTAGTATTTATAGGACAGTTTGAAAGTCTTAAACCCAAAACCCCTAACCTCAGGCCCCTCTCCTCTCTCTCCAGATATGATGCCCCAATCATAAGTATGTTTTTTTTCCCACTGTACAATTAAAGAAAAGAAATGTGTGAGGATTTCAGTTATCTAATGCTATTCACCCTTGACATTAGGGCAGTGGTTTGTGGTTACTGTCTTTTTTAATTCAATTAGTTGGTAATTGGATGTATTATATGGACAGTTTCTTTCATTTACTTTTAACCATTAAAGCTGGCTATAGATGAAAGGAAGGTCCAAGCCGAAGCATTGCACTGCAATCACAATTTCCAAGACAATTGTTGATTGCAGCTGCAATGGCGATCACCTTTGTGAAGGGTTTTGTAAAAATTAAAAAATGTTCTAAGGCAATAATCAGTGAGAATTTTTTTTTCACTTCTCCATGGCATTACTATAACATCAATGATGTTTGTTTACCACCAAGCGGTGTGACCCTCTGTGTGCCGGTCTAGTACGGACGTTTAATTTTCTGCTTGAGTGGAGCAAGCCTTTCTTAGCATTTATTTACTGCCAATAACACAGTAGCAAGCCAACTTAAAGTGGACCAGCCACATGCTTTGGAAGGTTAAATAAAAAAAAATGTATTGACTCCCCTTGCTGTCTTGGTAATGATTTGGAATGATAAGAATGATTTTAGCTTCAAAGAAAAAATGGAGGACAAATTAAAGTAAAAGTTGAATATTCTTTTGCCTCTTATCTTTCTTCTAGCACAATTTGCAATAGACCGCTTAAACAGCTAGTTAGAACAATGGCATCCTGTCAGAAACCAACGACATATAATGGCATGGCCGGGGAAAACGAAAATTGAAACTATAACCGGAATACCAAGCAGCATTGAGGGCAGAAAACATCCAAACGATAATGTACTTGGGGTGGGGGAGCAAAATAGGTTGAGTTGTTTTGGGAGTTTTGGTCTGCTTTAAAGAGGAAGTTCTAACCACTGGCCTCTGCTGCTGTACCCCCACCCTTTCCCCAGTGCTGAGGTGGATTTGGGTAAAAAATGATGCCTGTTTCATGTGTCTCCTCAATTTCCTGAAATGCTGAATAGAAGCCATAGAAAAGCTCGTTTGTTCAATTTCATTCGTCCAGGACTACACAAAAAAGTGGTCTAACAGCCACTTAGTTCCTTGATGCTGAAGCATGAGCATACGGCTACGCCGTTACAGGGGCTTCACACCTTTGGTGATTTTTAGATACTTTAAAATAGCTAATGACCTGATTTATTAAGCACTTCTGCCAGACAATGCAAGTTAGAGTAGTGCAAAATATGATTTTTAAATTTCTCAGCATGTTGAAGCACTGCTAATATTTTAGTAAATGTGTTTCTTGCAGTGCAGCAACATGCACAAGTGTAAAAAAAAATTATAAATGTTATAAAATGTTTCACTACTCTGATTTCTACCAATGTGGCACTGTCTGGCATAAGTGCTTGATAAATCAGACCTTAGGTTTACACTGTACCCATGAGGGATAAGGTGGGAGGAGGTTAGTGTGTGCCTGAACAGGGAGGCTGCCTGCCTCACCCATGACTAGTGGCCTAGCCAGCCATTCAGTGCAATATCAGCGGGGTTGCTTCACACTAATTAGCAGACTAGTCACAGCTAGGGAGGGTGCTCAGAATGCCCAAATCCACCTCTGCACTGAATGATGGGCACAGGGGCTGTTCAGCAAAGGCTGGACTTCCAGTTTGGGGAGATGCCCATGTTAGACTTACTATATCCTAAATGGCTTCCTCCTCCGTCCATCTGTAAACACTGGAAGCTATGTCTAAGTACTGTATGTTCATTGGTTTTCTGTGTACCCAAAGAGAAGATTTGCATGGCTAGGCTTACTTGCTAAGAATCATGGGTAAATCCTGATATTCTTGGTCTGTTTGTGCCATGCAAATTCTTTTTTTAAGACAGTGCTTCTCCTTTTACTCTTAAATTGGGGCTACTAGATTAAGGCTAAGATGCGTTCTTAACCACCCCCCTCCATACAGAGTTCAACCTCCAACTTTGTACTGACAAGAGTGACAATCATGACATATGTCCATGGCACGCTTAGCAGTGCTATGCATTTGGAATAGCACTGAAAGTAGTTTAGTTCACACTAAGAAAAGTCCTCAGCATAAAACATAACTTTTTCACAAACTGTATTAAAACTCCATACTTCCTGTGGTAAAGAATTTCAGCATATTTTTTTTAGGGGAGTTGAGTAAAAGTTTTATGTTGCAGATGGTTTGGATCTATGAGGTTACTAGTTTCCCAGGTGCCCCTCTTGGTACATGAGCTTTTTTTTTTGGAGTGTAAAAATTGCCATGGCTGCAACTGCTTGCTAAGGTAGATGGGTAACCCTGTTATTCTTGATGGGCCATGTTAATACTCACTCTTTAAAGAATCTGCTCTCTTTTTTCTTCTAATTATTTTTTTATGTAAGTAAAGACATATAATTATCCAGAGCCTGTTTGTTGATGACTTAGCCAGTTTGGGGATTTACGATCTCCCCATTTTGTGCATGTTTATATGTCCGTGCTATATTCTGTTAATCTCTACCTCCATTAATCTCTTTAAAACATAACATTGTTGTTGCCAACCCATATATGTGCTTTTAAAAGGTCTGTTTGAGCTGCATCGCTGTGATACATCCGTGCTAATATGTTCTGTCTTTAGCCCAAAGCTATGTATGTGACTTGCCCAAGCCCCCGTTACCCTTCACACCGAATGGGGCTCTTTGCAATTAAAGTTGATGATGACGATGGTAATATAATCACATTGTCATGTTGTTTCTTTTGACTTTGTTTAAAGACGGAGCTGGAGAATATTGAAGTGACACAGGGTATGTCCTCGGAGACAGCCGTGACGTTCCTCAGTCGTCTTATGGCCATGGTGGATGTCCTGGTCTTTGCCAGCTCTCTGAATTTTAGTGAGATTGAAGCCGAGAAGAACATGTCGTCTGGTGGCTTAATGCGACAGTGCCTGAGGCTTGGTAAGTTCATGCTGTAATGTGCAGATGGTGTCTGTTAACCCTTGACGTGCGGAAGGGGGTGACGAGCCTTCTTCCCTCTGAGCTTGGTCTGCTTCTCGGCAATGGATAGGGTTAAAGAGCCTTGCCGGTAGGAAAAGAATTCATTGCTGCATATCGCTATGGGAAGGTTTTGACCTAGTTCTAGATCTGCCGAGATATTATTATATATTTATAAATCACCCACTGTGCAGCCTTATTATACAGAGCTGAACAATGTGATGAATTCAGAGCTTGCTGTCCCCAGTAGGGTTGGCAGAGAGGTTTTCTAAATGTGTTCCGAGAAACAGAAATGTATTTATTTTGCTGAGAATACTCCCATTCCAAGTACAGTCACAGCTTATCAAAATTTGACGTGAGCTTGTCACGTTGAATTAACCTTTCCCAATTGATGTAAAGTGAAGAAAGTAACATTCATTGCTAATAGAAATGGCTCTTTTTTATCTTTCTCTTAAAGCGGACCAACAGTCAAAAATGACTGAAACCAGACCAACACAACAAACAGTGCTCATGTGCATCCCTCCCCAGGGCAATTTAGATTGCTGCACATAAAAATTATTTGATCTTTTTCCTAATCCTGCTGTGGTAAATTTTAAAAACATATGGATGTGCCTGCAAACAGGGAGTGCTGCTGGGCTTCCTGTTACTGTGCATTGTCAGTTATGCCACTTGAATCCAAACAGCAGGAGATGCTGAGAAAGGACATTCCAAAATGGCCGCTACATTTCTTTTCCAACAGTGCCAGGCTGTTGGTCTGGTTTAATCTCTTTATCTTTTTTTTTCTGTCTGACCTTCAGCCTTCAGCCAGAAGTTCGAGTTTGGTCTGAACTCGTAAAAGCTGGTTGATGGGCTGCTGGTCAGCCCATTAATCTGCTTCACCTAAAGTGTGCAGCAGCAGGAAACTGCTGTGCAACTTACCTGAGCCCCATGATCCCTGTCAAAATGTCCATGGCAGAGGCTGCAGAAAAATGGCCGCCCCCATGAGTTAGGACAGCTTACAATGTAAAGTGTCCTCCCTCCATGGGGGCTGCCATTTTTTTCAAGCCCTGGCTTTGGCCACTTGGACTGCGGAACGCCGACCCGACGGATGGATTGCAGGGCAAAGGTAAATTCTACAGCCACTGCTGTCCTACTGCACTCTGTCCTCCAGCCCCCGCCACTTCTCACCTGCCCACCTGGGCTCCTTGAGTTCAAAGGGCTCCTCAACCCCTGGTGAAATAAATTCCAGCAGCGGGCAGGTGAGTTGTGGGGGGGCAGAGTGGGGCCCCTGTCCCTTTTGGGTTCTAGATTCTAGATTCAGGCCGAGTTTGGTAACCGAACTTTTGTTCAAAGTTCGTCTGAACTTGGCGAACCTGTACCAGTTCGGCCAACACTCATTCATCAACCAAGGAAAAGGAAAATGTAAAAAACAAAAATTTGATCTAGAGCTCCAACAAATCTGGATTCAATATGCTTTATTATGGAAAACAATCTTCCTTATTCCTCAATTGCAATTGGACTTCTCCTCAAATCAGCGATCGTCCGTCTATGATAATAGGTGTTGATAGGGTTCCTCTTCTGACACTTTTTAAACGGACCATCCAGATGAAGACAAGAAACAAGCAATGCGCAACCCCTCCCCCCCCCCCCCCCCGCTGCTTCACCTACATTGGGCAGTTCAATAGTGACCTGTTCCTGGCATCAGGCACGAGTCCAGGGGGATTCTTGGGCGTTCAACCACCATAACCAAGCAGATTGATGGATGAGGTCCAGCCCCACCTCCATCAAAGTGAATGGACGTGAAGGGGTGTATTTCTTTTTTCAATTTTTTTTTTTTATTGCCTAGATTGATTTTTTTGCCTACTGCTAGAACCAGCTTCTGTGGGTGAATATACAAGGGACAGGAGGGAGCATCATGGCATCTTGGGTGTTAATGTGGACCAAAACCCAGGATTTTCACTATCCCAGGTTTTGGTCCGTCTCCTTAGGGCACGATTTTTAGTCCCCGCTATGTGAAACCCCACTGGTCGCCCGTTTTTCCTACCTGCCCTACCAGCCCATGGTACAGGCACGGCTCTCCTCCAATCAGCTTCTCCAGACACTCATATTAATGTGCAGCTTGAGAAGCTGAGTGAAATCCTAGCCATGCACAAGATCGACACGTGGCATCACTTGCATTCTTCTGCTGTGTGTGGCCGCGCACAGCCATTTAGTTACAGAGGCCTTGGCCACGCTCAGCTGGAAGGGGATTCAGCTAAAGTTGCCAACAGGCGCCCATGCGCTTTGGGTTCGTTTGACAGGTAAGCATATTGGGCGACTGTGGGGGGGTTTCACAGAGCAGGACATCCCAGTTCGGGAGAGAGAATTGGGGAGGGGGGACAACCCAGGATTATGATTTTTTTTTTGTCTGGACAGACCCTTTTAACCCTATTTATCTAATGCTGTTGGGGCATGGTCCTAGATACAGAGAGCTGGGTGCTGGGTGTGCAGAGGCCCCCTCGTCATTCATATCCATTACATATCCCGTGAGCCTGGACCACTGGAGAAGCTAATTCCTAGCATAGAGATGCAGTAGTAGATGCTTTAGACTGGTTAATGCCACTTTTCCCCACAGGCTGACTCAGCGAGCAGACAGAGGTGAGTAGTTTTTCAATGTAAAAGTGGAATGGTATGTTCAAATACCTGTCACTGCTGTTTGTAACTTCTTATAGTAAAGGAAAACAACAAGCTTAGCAAGATTTGTTTTCTCAATGGGTGTTTTAAGTGTGAAGTATTTTTGTTAATGACAATTTGCTTTCTAAAACATGTATTCTTTGACATATAAGTCGATTTTGATTAATCCTTTTTTAGTTTGCTGTGTAGCTGTACGAAACTGCTTGGAGTGCCGGCAGAGGCAGCGCGAAAGGATAACTAAGCCTATGGGCAGCATCAAACTTCCAGATAACTTGCAAAGTGTGCCAGCTACAAGTACAGCCAAGGTAAGCACAGTGCACTTTGTATGAAGGCAACCTAAACGTATGTTGTGTTTTCCCCATTATTGTTCACTCCTAAAGCACTATATGCGCCTATATATGCTATCCAGCCTCATTGTGTCCATGGCCCAGCCTTTGCCCCAGTTTTACTTCGCAAAGACCTTGAAACCTTCTTCATACTAGGGTAATAACCCTCTCTTGTGTGACCAGGGGAGAACCTAGTCTCTCTATTGCCTGAGGCAAACTATAGAAAGGCGTTCCCAAGCTCCACTTTCCAATAGAGTAATCCAGCTTGGGGGGGGCTGAGCTATCAATTACGAACTTAAAGTGGACCAAAACCCAAGCTGGAGCCTGAGACTTCAGAGCAGGCTTACTCCCTCCCCTGGGAGCCCCCAGAACTGGGATGCCCCGTTGTGTGACCCCCCTCAGGGCACGCAATAAACTTGCCTTTCCCCCTGAGCCCTCTTGGCTGTGCGCGGCCCCACCCCACACAACTGAATGGGAGCTGAGTGATGCCCAGGGGGACAGAAAAAAACCTGGGATAGTGAAAATTCTGGGTTTTGGTCCACGTGCACCCCTGAGTGTGACCACATATGGTTACAGGGCCCTGGATGGCAAATGCTGATGTGGAATTCTAAGGCTAATTAGGAGTTGAGGTTCTGTGGGGCTAATATGACAGGCATGGATAGCATGGTCTGAATAGCTACTCAAGAAGGTGGAGTAGGATGTGGACTAAATGGCAAATGGTTAGAGAGTGGTACATGCTTTTTTTTAATGAGATGGAGGCCCTGACATTAGTGATGGTGCCCCTCAGAGCTGGCCTTTGGTTAAACGTTGCCTTGTGCAAGATCTCGGGGTGGTTCCCCCAGACTATTGAAAATGGAGAGAGAATGAAAACTGGTTGGAGCAGAACCAAAGTAAGTGTGGTGGAGGCCCCCCTATAAGTAACTGTAAATAAATCAATTACTACTATTGTTGGTAAGGAGTGAATGCAGCAGGATGGGAGCCCTGGTTCATCTATCCTTTAATCTGGACCCTGGGGGTGGCACAAGAAAGAGACTATAAAGAAAAGGCGAGAGGCTAAAGTAAGGTGTTAGAGAGAAAAAGCTGAGCAAAAAACTTTAAAAGAGAGGAAGACTCAGATAATGTGAAATGGGAGGGGAAATTGGTGTAATGTGATTAAAAAGCGATATAAAGGAGACATCGGAAAGACTGATAAGAGTGCAAGAGGGAGAGATGAATGATGGAAAAGAGGAAGATGGAGAGAGATGAAATGGTCAGATGGGAAAAAGCTTCAAATTTGAGAGAAAACAAGCTGAAGGGAACTGGAAAAGAGGGACATGGAAATGTGGAAAGGAGTCGGATAAATGTGACAAGAAGCAGAGATAGAAGTAATGTTGATAGAGAAAATGGAGCTAATGTGAAGAGAGTGGGAAATGAAAATTATAGAGAGATGGGGCTATGTGTAAAAAAATAAATAAATAAAAGGGAGCAGGCAAAGAAAAGGATGGAGGCAGCACATAAAAAAGAGACAGATCGGAAAGGGGAATAACAAGGAAATTAATAAGACTGAAAGTAAAGAGAGACTTGCTGAGTCAGTTGAGAGCTCCCATGCATAATATTGGGATCATAAAATAATACCTTTCCTATAATGTTCCTGAAACGCGGCTTCAAAGTATTTGAATGTGTCTGCAGTCCAGCCAGAGGATTGATTGCAAGCATGAACCAAAGGAATTGTGGGAGCCGCCCATTTCCCCCGTAGATTTGTTTAAAATAATTCAATTTCTGTTGCACAACTTGGTGGGATAACCAGTAATAATGGGATATTCAATATGGCCTGGCGGGGATGGCTGCAGTAGTCACAGGCAACCCCTTCTCAATCAGCAGTGTCCTGGGAGACAGGGAATGGCAGATCACATGACACAGGGCAGGAAATATCTGATGGGGGCTCCTCCAAACTATTTGCTGAGTACCAGAGAAAAGTGCACTGTCAGAGGTTAAATAAACTGAATTACTATAGATGGTAGTGGGACTTATTGAATTTGTCTAGTAAATCTAAAGTAGATGGTAAAGGATGAAATAAAATCTTAGAAAAATACTATTGCAACCACCTGATGTTAAAATGTAAAAAAATAAATAAAACCTACTGAATGAGTGATTAAAAGGCAAGCAAGAAACATGCTGGTATCCAATTACTATTGACAAGCCATTATATTATCGCTCAATCCCCTGAGAGTAATAGAGTGCTTTCCATTCTTCTGCTACTCTATGGACTAATCACACCCCGTGGATTAAGATCTACAACTATGGGAATATATATATATATATATATATATATATATATATAGCTATATACTTATTTTGTTATTGGCTATGTTTTTTATCTGGCACACCCAGCCAATCGCTATGACTGGTCTTAACGCTGCATTGCTGGTCTGGCAGCACTGCAGCTGGTGGGAAGACAGTGGATAAGGACCCTCTCCTGTTATCAGCTGAAGCAGATTGTCTGGGCATAAGGGAAGTATTGCCCTATTTGTTTTAGATTGATGCATACACAAGTCTCATCTAACCGAAAATCTGGAACACCATGTACTGCTCTTGTCATCCACAATTTATTGCTGATGACATCCATTCTCTGTACCTTTAAGGCTGGACTGGCCTTTGTGATGTTCCGTTGTGCCGTTGCACAGGGCCCCATTGTCAGAGGGGTGCCGTACAGCTGCTCCCACCAAGTCGATGGTCTAACCTGCACATCTGCCAGCTTGATGTCAATTGGGTCTATTAGACTGTAGGTTTTCGTCTACTTTGAAGCGTTTCGGCAGTCAAAAATGACTGCTGGTCCACTCTCCTCTAGCATCATGCCTGATACTGGAGAAACTCCCCCACTTTCGATTTGCCTCCCCACTGTCTGCCCCATATTGGCGGTCACATGGGGTAGTGGAAATGGAAGCCAATGGCTAGAGAACTCTTCTGTACATGGGTAGCTCTGCCTGGCGACCGGGGGATCAGGCACCCAGAGTTGGGCTGTTTTTTGTTTTACACCAAGTGCCAGGAAAGGTATGGCAAATGGGGGTACTGATTTGGGTGGACTTCCACTTGAAAATGAATGGTCACCAATTGGGATAAAACCTCTCCACTGCAGATAAGCTATTGTTTTGGTGTTTTTTTTTTTGTACGAAGAGTCAAATATAACTGTTGGATCACTTTAAAGCAGACTAAAAGCTAAAAGAAATACTCCACCGTTCCCTAATGAAGACCCCCCTATTTGCAGTGGTATCTGCATCCTGGAGACTCTGCAGTTCAGCCTGTGAGGGGTCCTTCAGGTTTTACATTGTGGGATATCCCTAATTATGATGCCCCCATGACACATTTAACTAGACCAAAAGTCTATTTTGATTATTGGACAGCTTTAAAAAGGAATAAACCCTGGGAATTTCTCTCTGCTGGGTTTTTCTTGGGGTCCAGGGCAAGCCTGATTTGGGATGCCCACTGTGTGAGACCCCCAGGAATGCCAGGTATTGTTATCATTTCCAATTGGCATTCAATGCTGTGTGGCAAAGAATGCTGAATGGCAGGGGAGTGGCAAGCATCCCCAGGCATTTTACACATCACACATTTTTTACACATTTACACATCAGAGCATCCCAAGTTTGGATGTTCGAGTTAGAGGGAGTCTGGTGACCCTGCAGTCCTATAGACTATAGGCTATTGATTGCTCCTTTTAAATGACTGGAGTTTTTCACCCTTTTTTGCATATTTATTTGTTGGTCTAGGATCCCCTAGTTCTCTGCATAATAATTGGGTCTGGAGTGTTTATTCATATTTAGATCTTAGTGCACAGGAAGGCATATGAGTAGTAGTGTGGGGGAGTTGTGGTGCTATTATGCAGGGACTTTATCCCACCCCTTCTTGCTGACCATAAGCCCCACAGAACACAACAGACTTGGGGGGGCTATAGGATCTTTTTAACTATTTGAATCTACCTGTGCTTGGGGCCCAGTGATGAGGGGCTGGACTCAGAAACTGTGGGTTCTCTTTAACTTCCAGTCCAGATTCGGGTCACCACCCCTGCCCTGCCTTCCTCCCTTGGTGCTGAGACAGGACGTGGGTGACAAAGAAAAAACCCTTACCTCCTGGGCGCTGCCATCTTGAAGGGAGTGGCTTCCCCCGTTCTGTGTGTGACTCTGCCTGCTAATTCTTTTGAATGGGGCTGGTGGTAGCCTGCAAAGAGTGGGGGATATGTACAGCAGCCGCCCGTGTCTGTGGTATCGGACTGGGGAGGCACCAGGGGGGTGGCAGGGTTGGTGACCTGAGACTGGACTTTAACACTTTTAACACTGAAGCCACTAAATATCATTGAAGATTTAGCACATTCTATTGTTTTATCATATTTCTATAGTGCTTATATATTCTGCACCACACTACAGCATAGATTGAAATGTCTCTCATAGAAGCTCACAATCTTTAGTTTATTCTCTTTTTACAATCTGTACAGTTACTCACCTTTGCATTCTTTTCCCTCTAGAGCCCTGTGGACAACGTCTCTGGCAACCTTTCTCCAATTAAAGATCCCGATCGGCTGCTGCAGGACGTTGACATTAATCGCCTGAGAGCAGTTGTGTTTCGTGATGTGGTAAGTGTGGGGCAACTTTAGCCGGTAAGGGCAATGATTTAGCCTTTAGATGAATAGTCACACTCCTGTAGGCCTCATCTACCCTGGCCTCTGCATGTGGTGCAGAGCCTGCGGAATAGGGGAGAATTAAGGGAAGTATTAAAGTGGACCTCCAGTGAGAACTTACTGGATGCCTGCTCACCCCCCATTCCTAGGGTTATCCAGATTTGGGATGCCCTGCTATGCAAACATTAAGAGGAAGCCCAAATTCAGACAAAACTACTGACCTATGGTGCCCCATGTGAGACGTGAAGCAGGAGTGCAGCTCCACAAATATGGTTCCCGGTAGCCAAGTGATTGGCAGCCATACAGAAAATGAGGAGGTTGGATAACTTAACTGCAGTGCTGCTTTCTCCAGTCGTTTTTTTTTTTTAAATTTACCGGACGTCTGTTTTAATAGAAAACTAACCAACCCAGCACACACTGCTGGCTCTAGAAGATCCTTCATTTACAGCTGGCTATAGCCCACCATGTAGCTGCTTATCGGTAGTTCTTTTTCTAATGATGGGAGCGTCTATAGCACAAAAATGTAGGGCTCCGCCTAAACAGAATTTGTCCTTTGAAAATCTGTTCTGTTTGTTTTTTGTAATTGATTGAAAATTACATTCACAAACGGCAGCTCCACCCCCATAACAAATGCCCAGCGCCTTTCAAGCCTCACTCCTCTTACTCACCAATATCTTTCTTTAACCAAATTGTTTTTTGATTATTAGGCAGTTTTAAGCATCCCTACATAATGCCTTAACTCCTTTAAATCTGCTATATAACTCCATCTAATTGCCATTCCTAACATCAGCTGCATCCTGTCCTATGTATATGCCAAGCCGTGGACAGCCACTAGAGTGCTGCTGGGCATGCCCCTGCATGGAAGGGGACAGTGCTTTAAGATGGGTAATTTCCATTCTTAAATAAAATTCCTTATCTAGACAGAAAACAAATACTCACCTCTAGTACCCTGCAGCAGTTTGGTGTGGCCTCCATACCTGTTTCTGAGAACATCCGCGTTCTGAATAGCTACTTTTGTTTGGTATTTTCAGATAGTTGCAGGCATGGCCATAGCACAGCATCCAGATGGGAGGGCACAGCTCCGGAGTTTCTGGAGGCTGATGTCTTAGCTGAGCTGGAACATCTAAAGGTAAGTAAGGCGATGGGTCCAGATGGAATCCACCCCAGAGTTCTAAGGGAACTTAGGTTTGTGATTGCAGCCCCTCTGACTGATTTACTTAACCATTCCCTTTCAACTGGTGAGGTTCCAGATGATTGGAGAATGGCCAATGTCGTACCAATCCATAAAAAGGGGAGTAGAGAAGAAGCCAGTAATTACAGGCCAGTTAGTTTAACATCTATAGTGGTCAAATTAATGGAAACACTCTTAAAAAGACAGATAATTTCCCATCTAAAAATTATTGACCTATTGGACCCAAAACAGCACGGCTTTACTGAGGGCAGATCATGTCAGACCAATCTTATTGATTTCTTTGACAATTTCACTAAAGTGTTAGATGAAGGTGGTGCTGTGGATATCGCCTATCTGGATTTTAGCAAAGCCTTTGACACTGTACCACATAAGGATCATAGATAAGTTATTGAAGGTAGGACTCAATCCCTGGATAGTTCAGTGGACTTCCAGTTGGCTGAGGGATCGGTATCAGAGCGTTGTTGTAAATGGCGTGCAATCTGAACAAAGGCGAGTTACAAGTGGTGTGCCGCAAGGCTCTGTCCTGGGCCCCATTCTTTTTAATATATTTGTAAGTGACATAGGAGAAGGCTTGGTAGGAAAAGTTTGTCTGTTTGCTGATGATACAAAGGTTAGTAATAGGGTGGATATTCCGGGAGGTGTCTGCAACATGGAAAATGATTTAGCTTTACTGGATAAATGGTCAAAACTGTGGAAACTAGAGTTTAATGTCTCTAAATGTAAAATCCTGCACTTGGGTAGAAGGAATCCCTGCTCTGAGTACCGTATGGGCAGCACTGTGTTATCCAGGACCTCGGAGGAGAGAGATTTAGGGATACTGATTACTGATAGCTGCAAGATGATTGGCCAGTTTAGCCAGGCAGTGGGAAAAGCAAGCAGGATGCTCGGCTGCATAGCTCGTCATAACAGTCACTGAATTTAAACATGCCTGGGATAAGCACACATCTATCCTAAGATAAAGAGTACATACAGTATACACATAAGGGCAGACTAGATGGACCGTATGGTCTCCTTCTGCCGTCAACCTTCTATGTTTCTATGTTTCACCCCTGTATCCACTGCCCATTGTAAGATCTAAGCATGCCCCCCCCCCCCCCCCCCCGGACACAAAAAAAAACTCACAGAAGTGAGCCAAGAAAGAAAGAGGGGATCGAGAGAAGGAAAAAGGAATGTAGACTGAAAAGAAAGTGAAAGGGGAGAGGATGGAGGCAATATGGAAAAGAGGAAGAAGAAAATAAGATTAAAAAATAGGATGACAAAGGAAATAGGGCGAGAGAGGGAGATTGAAGCAATGTGGCAAGAGAAAGATGGGGAGCATGTGGAAATAAGAGCAGGATGGGGGGAATGTGGGGAAACGAAAGAAAGCGAGGATGAATGAGGGAATGAGAGTGAGATAGGGGAATGTTAAAAAGGAAAGAGAAGAGAAGAAAGAGGAAGCTGGAGAGGGCCACAAAAAGAAAAAAAGAGAGAGATAGAAAGAGGGAAGGAAAGAAAGAGAGAAAAAGAGAGAAACAAAGAAAGAAAGTGCCATGGAGGGAAGGTAAAAACAAGATATGAACAGTCTGAAAAGAGGCAGACAGGAGGAAGGTGACAAGAAATGAGGGAGGCAATGAGGAAACAACACGAAAAAAGAGGGCTTCAGGAAATAGAGGAAAATTGAATGATCATGAAATAAAGGAGAAAGAAGGTAAAATCAAGCAGATGGAAAAATGTAAAACAGAATAATAAATAAATGTTTAAAAAAGAACATGGGGGTATCTTGGTAAAGAGTGGTTTGCTGGTGTAGTTAAGAGCACCTGTCGCCCCCCTTACAGAGAGTTTGGGATGGCACTCTGTGCAACCGCACTCCTCTCGCACCCCAAAGGCCAGCCATGATCCATGGCATCCATAAGCACCCCTGCTTCCTTGTACAGAGGGACAACACCAAGGCAGTACAGTAAATAGCTGCAACAAGGCAGGGTGTGGTGACTAGTTCAATTGTGATTGGTACATGGTACAATCAACTGAAACAAACCTAGGACTAGAGTAATAGTGGAGGTCCTCCAAGCAATAGGTCCATTCAGCAGGTGGCCGCTCAGGGAGTCTGGCCTCACATATCTCTGCAGCCCTTTCTGAAGCCGTGTGTCTCTCCTCACTGTAGGGCCACAGAAGGGAGCTCAAAACCGCAGTATCTCATCCCGTGACCCCAGCTGGCTGAGCCGGATAGTCCCTTCAAATCGAAATGTAATAAATATAGGTTCTGAGCCCTCAATGAGAAATTTAGTATAAGCCACATGGTTGTGACAGTCCCATTCATTGTTCTGTTAAAGCGGTCCTTCACTCTGAATAAGAGCCTATCTTATATGTTTCCCACACCCTGTACATACTGATTGCTCACATTAAAAATCATCCTACCTGCATCTACTGCATTTTATGAGCCTTTAAACATCCAAGATGGCGGCTCATGGAACATCAGGCAGCCTGCAAACAGGAAGTGCCCTCTGACTGTGCTGCTCTGCATTCTGGGATTGCTGACCTTTTCATGACCCCAGCTCTGCTCTGTCTGAGCAAAGCACAGCCATAACCCCATCCCCCTGTACTTTATCCAGCTTTCCTCTCCTCAGTAAGTGTGATGCTTCTGAGTCAAGATGGCGGCGCCCGTATCCTAAAGTCCTGAACAGAGTTGCAGCCCAGTGGGGGAAAGAATAATAAATAAGTGGCTAAAAACGTAACATATATTAATTTTAGATGCTGGGGAATAGTTTTTTAAGGATTTGGGCTTTTCAATAAATCATGGTGAAGGTCCGGTTTAAGAGAATTGAATTATACAAGAGAATGGTCTGGTCAGATGGGACATGGTTTCTAAACCTGTAGTACATGTCCCCCAGGGTGTACGCAGAGATGTTCAGGTTCCATTAAATAGTGTCTGGCAGGTCTGGTGTATTATTTTTTGGAGAAACATGATTCCTTCTTGTTTTATATGTCCTATGAGGCATGTGACCTACTTATTTTGTTAACTTGTATAATTTATCCTTGATCATTTTATACTTGGTTGGATCTTGTCGCTAGTGGGTAGCTGAGATAGGAGACTGTTTATAGCACGCATTTCCTTTTGCGGCCAGTAGACTGCGCTGCAGAGCTGTAATAATGGAAAAATGGTTGCGCTGCGCGTTTTGTCAGCGTCTAGCTGGCTTGTATATTTAAACTGCTGTTACTGTGAATACAGCATTCCCATTGCAGCATTAGAAAAACAATACGTCTGCTTATTTAGGCCCATGTTTTTCTTTTGTAGTTGTATTGAACTGGGTGTCAAGGGGTGAGAGTTTCTCTCCATGTAGAGTTTCTCTGTGTTAAGGACCTAGTTTATTTTTGAGTTTTCTATTTTAATGGCTGTTATGAACATGGCTTTTCACACATTTAAGTTGAATTAGTAGTTAAATAGAGGGAAGTATAATGATGAGTTCTAAATGATATTTTTAATATAACCCTTTTTCCAGAATTATTTGGCCATACACGGTCATCTTGTGTTTACTAAAGATTCTGACTTGGCCCTACAAAACATTCTAAGCATTTTTATTTCCATTGAATAACATATTTAGAATAATAAGACCCATGGTATGTTTATTTCTCTTCATCTATAGCTAAAAAAGCTTACCAGAACCCCGGTATCCAGTTAATGTGGTGAGTTCCCTGGGTTACAGACTTAGGACACCCTCAAGGCAGAATCCTCTTATATTATTGGCAGCTGATATCTGCTCTAGCTGCTTGGCCAATGTCTTCCCCTCCAACAGCTTCTGTTATGGTACTGGAGCTAAAAAAAAATATATTTTAAAGCTGAACAAAACACAGAGTTTTGACTATCCTGGGTTTTTTTTTCCAGCTCCGGGGTCATCCTGAATTGGGATGGTCTGCTGTGTGAAGCTCCCTAGATCGCCCAGAACGTCTCACCAGTCCTGCGGCGTATGTGTAGGCTCTCTTCCAATCAGAGCTGTTTGCCGCGCATATCAAAATTCAGCAAATGCCTCTTGTTTATGGCAATGTGTGAGTGGCCGCATCCCCTGCAGCATGTGCACTCCAGCCCCAGTCTATGTAAATGGCTGGGCTTTGCTGCACTCATACTGCCCAAAGATGCAAGCCAATCAAAGCCCTCTGCTGAAAGATGTAAACTTGGCCAATGGCTCTGATTGGATGAGAACCTGCGCATGCACCATTGGACCAAGGAGAGGTGAGTTTTACTGGGTGAACTGGGGGCTTTCACACAGCAGGGCATCCCAAAAACCTGTGAAAGTCACGTTCCTGGGTTTTGTTCTGCTTTAATGGAGACATATGATATATATTAAGTTATATGATCTTTATCATTTTTAGAATACTGTGGGTCTTGAGAAAGCTGTCAATCAGCAAAATGTGTCCACGCTAAAGACATCTGACATCATGCAACGCACAATGGCAGCTAATAAATTGATTAACAGTGATTGTAGACATTTTAATGTACTTACAACAGTGCAATTAGTGTTGGCTATCAGTGGATGAATTATGTTTATGAATTTTATGTTTATGCTGCACTTTTGTAATGTAATTTTTAATTAATAATAATAAACATTTGAGCATTAGGATTAGCTGGTATCCCCCAACAAGTGAGTGAATTATATGTAGTTAAACCCCTTGGTTAACCAGCTGATGGGGGTGGGACACACTACAGCTGACAGGGACATTACTTGGTCTTACATTTGGCCAAAGCCTCTGCCGATTCTCCCTTCTTGGGGTGTAGAACTAAAAATGGATATTTTTGCTTTTCGAATAGTCCTAGAACACTGTTTTTTTGCTGTCCCTCTCTGTGAGATTGCAGGCAATCAGTGATTGCATAGGTGGCAATGACATTATTGCTACACACAGCAATGTCAATAAATGGAGGAGGCAAAGCATTACAGCTAAAACAAGGGCCACTATCTGTGATTCGAGTTAAAGGAGCAGTATCGCGAATTTTTCTTGGTGACTTATATTTAAATGGTACTTTGAATGTAGGTAAGTGTTGGAGTAAGAATTACAAATTTAGAAAAAAATGATGTGTGTGTGTTGAGCAGCTGGAGACTAATAGCTCATGTTTATGTCTGCTGAGTGTCGGGGCCTGACACTCTGGCCTGTTCCATGCTGAGGAGAGGGGTGAAACAATGTATCAAAGTATCAGCTGTTCAGTGCTGGCAGCCGTCCAGCATAAGATAACATTGCAACATTGCCTGGCCAGAACTTATATATCTAAAACAGAGAGAAAAGCTCTAGAAGTCATTTAGCTGATTTTGACAGTTTTTCCTTCATGTTGGCTCTGCTGCAGAATCTTTCAGTTTACCATTTTCTCTTTCATATTCTTATTTTACATTTTTCCATATGATCTTTCTTTCAGCTTTGTGTGTTTTGAGCAAAGCCCAACCCTGGAGTTATGTTTTGTGCCCCTAGGGGCATCCCGACTTGGCATTGCCCTGATATGTAAAACCCCCTAGTTCGCCTGTGAAAACGTACCTTTCCCTGTCCCACAGCACATGCGCGGGCTCTCATTCAATCAGCGCTGTTTGCACGCAGATGGGGAGCCTGAGCAGTAACCTTCCTGGCCGCCCGGCCTGTCTAAATGACTATCTGCGTGAGCGCGCCAGAAAAATGGGGGGATTGGTGGTTATCCAGGGGTCGTTTCACACAGTGGGCAAGGTCAATGGCCGGGTCTTATAGACTTCAGGGTCGGCCACTCAGGGTTTTGTTCCACTTTAATACCTTTTAGATTTTCCTGCACAGTTATTCAAAGAAGAATTTCAGTTATTTTCAGTCAGTTTAGTTTATTTTGTATAGATTTTACACATTTGAGTCACCTGGTCTCATAACAAAAGCAGCACCTCACACACACACAGCCGTTACCACTGATTACAGTGTCAGCCTCTGAGGTAAAGTGTTGCTAGGAGACCAGTGGGCTAAATGAAGCCGCTCACTAAATACAACCCAGCAGATCCCCCTATTCAGCAAATGGACTGAGCCATTGTCATTATACAATTTAAATGAAAGGCATATATTTTTTCCTATTTCTATCACCAGATTATTTATACACATGTTAGAAGCTATTGTGTGGCTATTTAATTATTTAACTTTTTTAATGCAAATTTCGCGATACTGCTCCTTTAAGCAGGAGCACTAAAAATTGGCAAAAGCTGCATTTCATTGCATGAGCAATTCAGGGGATGCTAGTTAAAAATGTGAGTTTTCGTCCGCTTTAAGCTTACTCTCTTATGCCGGTTGGGGTATCATGTGCAGGCTCCCTTGCTTATTTGCTTGAGGGAGCCTGAATATACTGACCATGTTAAGGTGCCTTTCTCAGAGAAGCTAGTTCTGAAATAGGGGAGTAATATTATTCTGCTTTCTGTTCATCACTGGAGCCGCTTTCCTAGTGTTAGTGCTGCACTTTCAGTATATTCCTCTTGGCCTTGCTTTTTACATACAAAATAACTAATGAAATTGTAACTTTTTACATTTCCTTTTATCTTGTGCTGTTTTCTGCTATTTCAGGATGACAGTAAACAAGCACAGTTCCTCGCCCTGGCAGTGGTTTACTTCATATCTGTGTTAATGGTGTCCAAATACCGCGATATCCTAGAACCTCAGCGAGAGGCTGCGCGATCCGCCAGCCAGTCAGTGCGCAACATCAGGCAGGAAATTAACTCTCCAACAAGTACAGGTAAGTCTCTTACCTCTGTGTCTAATTGCCCGCTGTTTTTGTAGTGTATCCTGACCTACAGATGCATCTGCCAGTCTCAAGTACTGAGCTGGTTAGAGTTGACATGTGTATAAAAGTTGACATTTTGTTTAATGCAGATCCAAGCTGTCTGGTATGATAGAAATGCATGATATACAGGCTTATTGCTGTGCCTGCTACATCGTAGTGGGATTCCAGGTCATGGCAAACAACACTTTGCTATAGGGACAGTCAAGGCAATAGAGACAAAATGCACATACCCGCCTTTTGCCCCTCGCAGTTTCGTCCTAGTCTGGTAGTATTAAAGTGTTTGGCAAGTCGAAAGTAAAAAAAAAAAATCAGTAGCTTACCTTTCATTGAGTGGCTCAAGTGCTCTGCTTCCTCCTCTGTCTCCTTAGTGAGAAAATCAGTCCCCACCCCACTGATCTGGTCCATCAATCATCCTTGGGTGGACCAAGAACGGAAACACCCCCACTCCCTGCCCAGGCGTCCTAATTGGCTGCCTCTCTCTGCAGCTCTGAAACCCCACCCTCCTCTCTCTTCTCACACTCATCACAGTGTGCTTACATCACATCACGTCTCTGTTGCCACACTGTTGCATCTCCAAAGCTCTAATACTTTTAAAGATAACTTAGGAACTACAGGGTCTTTTTAAAAACAAATTGACGTTTAGGACACATCAACATGTAGCCCAAGACAATGGGAAAACAATTGGGCTTGCTTTTAGTATACCTTTAAATTTACCTGAGCACTGCTAGTGAGATGTGATTACGTGTAATTATAGGAAAAATCTACTTTAATGGTCTTTTCCAAAGACCTTAGCCCTGTAGAGCTTTGAGGCTTACCTGACCACTGCTCCAGCACCTTCGATCTTGCTCCTTCAGCAGTGGTAAAGTGAGTGGGTGTCTTGTGCCCTGGTCTGAGGGCATTCCTGTTCTGAGGAACTTAGGCACTTTCCTTTAAGTGGAGCAAAAATCTCTAACCTTTTACACTATGAGAGACTTTTAGCAGTGAGTGACGGTCAGGAGCCACTTTTGATGTTAATAGATCATAAATGTCATATAACTCCTTATAGAACAAAAACAATTCAAAATACAGTGAAGGACTATAACAGGCATATAACACAATGATTTATTGAACATGGACCTCTCTAGCACCCCAAAAAATAATAAACAGATCTTCTCTGCCTAAAAATACCTACTCCACAGAAGTGGATCTCCCAGCCACAAGGTGATTAAATGGCAGGTATGGGCAGAAAAGGCATGCTGGCTTACTGCACTCTAATTGCCAGCTTCCATCCTCTTCACTTACCAGGAAGGTGGGGAAAGGAGTATTGCACCTGATGCTCGAAAAATCAGTAATAATAGCATATTTCTCTACCTGTTGAATTGCATTAATTGCAATGCCTAACCCAGGGAGCCTATGTATCTCTCCAGCCTCCACAAGTGTTTTGGTCCAGCATACATTCTGAGAGCCACACAGCATGGGTTGGCAAGCCACATGTGGCTCCCGAGCTATAGGTTGGTGACCACCGAAGTAGAGCACAATTAGTTTCAGTGAAGCTAGTACAAGACCTGATGTGAACTGCCAGCACCCCTTACTTTACCACGAACCCAAAACACCACCATCTGCATCGCTAGCATTCCCCCAGCTGCTGAGTGGGACCACAAAAGCGGTATCTGAATGGCTGGTGTGGGCACACACAGCCAGATCGGTGCAGTGAGCGACCGAGTTTCATTCAACTTTACTAATTCTCTCCTACATAAGAGTATCTTGAAAAGCTGATTGAAGGAGAGCCTGCCTATGAGGTGTGGAATTGCTGGTGAGGTAAAAATGGCAATCCATGGGGCAGGGTCTGTGCTCCAGATTCCTGGGGGTTGCCTTTATGCCAATTATCTTGTTACTGATACTGTTGCAGGACATAAGACAGGCCCCTCATCCCCCCACATTGGGCTCAGTCATAGGGAGGGGCACTGTCTGTTTCTAAGGAAGAGTTACAGCAAAATATATGGGTACTGCAGAAGCACCATAGGATTGGTGAGGAGGGGCAGTTTTTTTACTCTCCTCCCCCACATCTCTTCTTATGCCTCTTCTCTACTCAAGGCCCAGCCCCTCCCACTCATGCCCGTCTCCCCCCGCCCCCACACTCCCCCACATGACTCTTCCTCTCATGCTTTTCAAGGCTTACTAGGGAATCTATCCACCAACTAAATTACCACATCCATTTTGTGCCTTCATTAGTTACATTCCACAGCTGCCTGAAAAAAGGTTCCTAGTTAAGGGTTCTCCCCACAAACTTTCACCATCCACTCTGTATCTTCTGTTCCTCAAACCAGGACCCACTCCAAGTGATGCCTTGGCATTACATGTCTGGGTAGTGGGCTTGGATGGTCCTTCTCCTGGACCTCAACCTTTTTCTGCAACCATCTATTCTGTATTTATTCCCAGTTTGTATGTAATGTATGTACAACACCTGGTAATATGTATCTAATTATGGTTCTTTAGGTGCCTTCACCAATTCATTGTATGTGTAAAGGCACTGTGCTAGCTCAGCTTCAGGTGATGCCAATAAAAGAATGATATGACTCCTAATGCATGGAAGAAACATGGCGACATGAGGAATTTAAGCTGCACTTTTACACTTTAATGTTTGCATGCTGGAGTGTTCATTATAAATGAAGAATGGCAAAGCCATCGATTGAAGGCCAGACGATGCCTTGTTACATTATCTACTGATAACTGACAGTCCTACAAGTCAAGACACAGCCATGACAAGCTGGAATTTCCCTGGTGTACAATCACTAAATGGTGACACCACACAGACAGTTTTGTCTCTGTGGAGGGATGCTGAATCCTTACAAGTCCAAGGACTGAACTACCCCCATGGGACATGTCACCATGCTGTCTTTCTGCTGTACTTTCAGGTTTCATTAGGGCTACATTTTCAGGTTTCTCATATTTCATTTGTTTTTCTTCAGCTTTTAACGCTTTCAAACCTATATGATTTTACACTATTCAGTGATGAATAAGAATTTTATCTTACACGCCCAGACTAAAGGAAAACTAATATGATCAGTAGTTTATTATTATTCATTGTCATACTGATTAAAAACACTATATTAGATCACCATCACTATAATGCCAGGAACATGTGTCTAAATTACAAAATGTTGGATTTGTCCTCTTTGTTCCCTTAAAAGCCCAGTCAATTACCCATTATTACATATAATGTAAAAGACATCTGATGTAGGTAGATATGCCTAAAATATATTTTAGCAGAATCTGCAAATTTGAAATTTGTAAAAAGCACAGTCACCCCATTGTTTTTAGCTCAGGGATTGACCAGGGTGCTGGAGCCATTACCGCAACTGACTATAGTATGGTAGCACCAGCCAAGGTTAGGAATTGGAAGATGAAAATTCTGGGCATAAGGTCAACATTTAGAAAGGTTTGAGCCTCCACTAGGATTAGTAAGGCTGAAATGAAATGAACTGATATATTGTATTTCAGAAGATGAGCAAGGAAGACCTAATTCCATAAGGATGGTGGCTGAAGGACATCTTTAGGCTCTGTATAAAATTAAAGTGGAACAAAACCCAGCAGCGGCCAGCCTGCAATCTAAAATATTCCAGGGCTAACTGCTGGCTTTTCCCAGATTCGGGATGCCTCACTGTGTGAAAACCCTCCCGGGCACCCATAAAAACTCACGTTTCCCCACTCCAACAGCGCATGTGAGGGCTCTCGTCCAATGTAGGCCAATTTGGGCTCTACGTCATTCGGCAGATGGCACTCATTCTTTACAATGGAGAGAGCTCACTGCTGCATCACCTGTATCCCAGCATCGTGCGTAAGCTGCCACTGCAGCCGTTCAGATCTGCTGGGACCGGAGCGCATGCCAGGTGTTCTGGTGGATCTTCAGCACATGCTCCCCATTCTAGAAATGGAAGCTGTCTGCCGAATCAGATACTCATAGCAGTCTGTGCATGCGCCATTGGAGCATGAGCAAGCGAGTTTTTTTGGGGCTTCCTGGGTGGATTCAAACTGTGGGGCATCCAACTTTAAAGACTGCTTTAAACACTTACTTACATCCTGATCCAGTATATCCAAAGGGTGTAGTTACTGAGCTCTAACCCCTGTTATTTTGCTTTACCCAAAGCAGAGCTGCGGACAGAATTCCACTCCACAGTCTCTATCTAACAGTCTATGAGCAGCTTTAACGTGTGCATTTGATCTCTCCCTCAGTTATCTGTATTAGTAAGCTTTTTTCACATGTAGAAGAGTTCAGAGGTCAATAATTGACAGCTAGGTCCGTTTCTAGGTGAAAATCCCCCTCCTCACTCATCCTATGGTGCTACTGCTGTTTTATTAAAGAGAATGGGTGGGAGGGTTCAGGGGATGCTGCAGTGTAAACCTGACTGTCTGCCCAGTGCACTGAACATGCACAAGGATGCCGAATGGGGACCGTGCATGCATGGATCCAGAGGGTTTCACTCACAGGGTTTCCCAAATCAGAGATGAAACTAAGCTTAGTCGCACACCCCCATGACACCCCCTGCACTCGCTGCTATGCTAACTTTTGTCAGCAGACAATCAATTCTGGAGAGTGCACCCAGTGTGAGATGAAGTAATGTTGACATGTGATGTGTAAACAAAAAAAAAAAAAGATCTTTTGTTAAATGCAAGATTTTTTATATAATAATTGGAATCCATGATGTACAGGCTTATTGTTGTGCTTGCAACATCATAGTGGGATTACCATGCCATGGCAAATTATACTTAAATGGACAGTCAAGGCAACGGAAACAAAAGGCGCACACTCAACTTTGACACCCCCCCATAGTTTCTAGGTGAAAATCCCCCTCCTCAAAAATTCTATGGGGGTGCTGCTGTTTTAAAGCGGCATATGTAATGCTGTGCCTCTACATTAGCAGCAGGGAGTGTCCCCCTACCCCATGATTGAGCTCAATAAGAGGGGCTAAGGATGCCTGGTGGATGGACGGCACTACTAACACTAGCCGATCTGTGGGAGACAGAATGGCTGGGATTAAGAGACCCCCCCTCCACGTACACAATGGTTTGCTTCCAGCTGTGTATAGGTAAAGAAAATGTTACCTATAGGGTGGTAAAAGTATTTCCCTATCCCCAAAAAAGTCTTGAAGCAAAAGAACCCCCTCACCTTAAAGGTGTAGCAGATCATCCACTGAAGATTGCAGAGGTCTGGTAAGCAACCAGAAACATGAAAGTTTATACTTTGTTTCTGCACTCACATACTTGCCCCCTATGCCCATCTTTTGGCCGGGTTGTTCCAATTTTAGACACTCTCTCATTTCTGTTGCACTGCAGTGGAACTTTCCTTTATTCAGGGGCACACTTTTCCTTTTTTTTATTTTACATTTTTTTTGTTACCTAATAGATATTAGGAAAGCTTTGTGTGTAAAGCTGTGCGTATTAAGGTTCGATAGTATTTTAAAATAGCTGTCCTTTTGATTCACATTTCTGCTGGAATACAGCAATTCTCCTCCCGTCTTTCTTCTTAAACCTATAGCTACTGTCAAGGGAAAATATAAAGGCTTTAATAAAAAGATGAGAATAAGTTTCTGTCAAAGCACAACTGTATAATTCACACCTCAATGTGACTGGTGACTGCATCGGGGTCAGGCCATTTTCTGAAAATTTCTAATGAGTAAATACGGTAGATCCAGTCTCTCCTCAGATTGCATTTCTTCTAAAGGTTGAGAGGTTTGAAAAAAAAAAAAAGCCAACATGTCAGATGCTAGCTTCTCCCCAGAGCCCCTCTGTCTGTTTAGTTTGTGTCCACGCAAATCGCCCTGTAAAGCTAATGCAGCATAAAGCGCCTCCATTCTCTGTTTCTCTCTACTCGCTCTGATTCCGTTCCCTGGCATGTGATGGCTCTGCCCTGTGGGAAGCAGCTTTCTCTATGTGCGAGATGCTTGTCAGGAGCTCTTACATCAGTGGGGATATTTTCCCTGCTTACCTTTCAAAACAAACCTTGCAGCCGCTCAAAGCTTTCATTGCTTTACCATGGTAATGAACATTCCACTCCTTTATTATGTGCAGTCTACAGTTTTAAAACAATGGTCCTTATCTTTGTTACACTGCAGATATATAAAAAAGATTATATATTTCTCATTCTATAAAGATTTCTTATTAATGAACACAGAATACTTTCTGGCTAGCAGGCAGACAACCAGCTTTTGTAACGTGTGGGCTTTCCCTGCCAGTAACGGGAGAGGACGGCGCCTTTCTGTTGCCATTGTTACAATGGCATCCACCAGCCCCACTGTCTGATCTTATGGGGGCTGCATGCCCAGTGATTGACAGTCCAAAACCTGGTTCACTGTCCTTAGGCATTCATGAATTGTGACCCCCCCCCCCCATGTCCCTGTAAACTCGCTTTCATTAGGATCCCTAAACGCATGCATAGTCCATAATCCACATCCTCAAGTGTCTCAAGAGTGCTGGCATAAAATAAGTTGGGTGGAGGGTTCAGGGGATGCTCAGACGCATCCCAAATTGGGGATGCAACTAGGCTAGCCACACATGCCATGACATCTTCTGCACCCTCTGGCATGTGAGCTCCTGCCAACAGGCAATTGGTTCTGGACACACATATGGTAGCCCCCCAATATCATTTTTAAAGTGAGCTGCTTCACTGCAGTGTGGTGGTCATTCCTTGCACATCTTCGTAGCTGGTGCCCCCCCCCCCCCCCCCACCTTAATGGTACATGGTGCTCCACAGATTTCCTGTTGTGTATTCACAGTAGTGGCACGTGTACACTAATGATACACCTACACCAGATGTCCCACTTTGGGTGGCATTTTGAGCTGCCCCCCCCCCCCCCCCAATGCCCTGGTGACTCTCAAATGTCTCACTTTGCTGACATTAGTGAGAGAAACCTGTTCCAAAGAAGCCAGGATGTTGACTAAATATATTATTGGCTGGTGGTAGTGGAATATATGAATGGGTTGAGCATTAGGTCACTAACAAACATCCTTCGCGGACCAAAAATATCCAAGTTGCCATATGTCCGAGGACAGGGCTAACCCTTACTTACATATAGGAGTAGCATAGAGTGCTGGGCAAACTACAACAAATATAAATGCAGTTTATAATTACCAAATAGCCTGCAAGTATAAACTAAAAAAAACTACACAAAAATGTTCACCACAGAAAAGCCAGTGTGATGCTCAGGTGGCGGTAAATATGTATTATCTCTTAATAAATATGTTGGTATTTTCGGGCCAGTGACTTGTCGAAAAAGCTATTGGGGGGGGGGGGGGGGAAGGGCCGCCTCCTCTACCCATCCTATGCTGCTGTCCCATACTGGTATGTCCCATGCTGTGCCTCTCCCTTAACAGTAGGCTGTGCCCCCTTTCTAATAAGGAGGGATGAGGGCCCTGACGTATGGCCAGCACCATTACCAGTGGTCCTAACCTATCAGCAGAAAACAGGATGGCAATGGCCTTGAAACCCATTGCTAATGCCCTTCTCACCCATTCCTAGAAACAGCATTTCTAGGGATGGACGTTTTTATGTCAGAGATTTTAATTTGTCAATTAACACAGATGTCTTTTTTATTTTAGATACACCAGCTTTGTTTCCAGATATCAAGGAAAAAGAAACCCCCACTCCAGTTGAAGAACTCCACTTGGAAAGCTCCATTCCTCACACTGACTCTGGCATTGGAGACGAACACATTAGCAGCATTCTTAATGGCACGGATCTTGACAGTAGCACAAGTCCAGACGTCATGGGGGAATTGCTGTCTACGTTGTCGTCTGATGTGAAAAAGTCACAGGAAAGTTTGACAGACAGTCCAAGCGAAATGCTCAAAACCGCCCCTTCCATTTCTAGCATTAGCCAAAGCAAGGGCATCAATGTCAAGGAGATCCTGAAGAGTTTAGTCGCTGCCCCTTTTGAAATGGCAGAAGCTGGACCGGACCCAGTGCCCTACCCAGATCCTGCATTGAAAAGGGAAGCCCAAGTCATTCTGCCCATGCAGTTTCATTCCTTTGACAGGTAAGCCAAGACATTTTTATTGTTTTGTTTGTTTTTTTTAACAAAATGTACCAACCGGCTCTATAGGGGTATCTAAATTGTGACCAGTGCTTCCGAGCTAAGCTATTGCAAAGACCACCGCTGTATGGTTGCTTCCCAGTTGGATGTGGCTTAATATGATTAAATTACTTTTGACTTCAAATTACTAAGTGGATCTGCACTGTAAAAAAAAATCCTCTCGCTCATCTGCCCTCCTCCCAATCTAAACCTGATTAACCTACATTAGTAAAATAAAAATATACTCCCCTGGTTTGTGCTTTGGGTCAGTGGAAGCACTGGACTGTATCATGGCTACAGCCCTGACATGCTTGCTGACACTTTTGTCATCCAGTTCCTGTCGCACTTGGTTATTTTGTTTTTTTTACAGTATAAATCTGCCCTTAAAGTGGACCAAAACCCAGAATTTTGACTATCTTAGATATTGACCCTTTCCCACGGGGCACCCCGAGCTAACTCACTTCTTCCCGGTCCTATGGTGCTTGTCCGGTCAGCGCTCTCGGAGCCGCTGGCGTCACGTCGTGGCTCAGAGCGTGCTTACAGCCGCATTCCCCGCTACCCTCTAATAGGGAGTGTGCCCGCACCTGCCGTTCACAAATGCCTGGCGCGGGCACGCGCCCTACTAGAAGCGTAGCGGGGATGCGGCTCGCGCATTCACCGTTGGACCGGGAAACAAGGTAAGTGTATGAGGCGACCTGGGGGTTTCACACAGCAGGGCATCCCGGTTTTGGATGCCCTGTGGGAAGAGAATCGATCAGCCCGGGAATCTTATAGATCTACAGTCATGGTAACTTTACCATAATAACCTAATTTATTTAAGCAACGCTTTAAAGAATTGCTACTTCATATGTCCTTTTCATATATAGTTTTAGAATTTGATAACAAATAAACTTGACTCCATGTGTATACTAGGCATGTGTTTATACTCCTCTATCATTTGAAAGGACCATTTTAAAGACTGGTTTGATCAGTTAGGAGGAGCTGACCCGAAAATAAGTTCAGTGAGTTGCGCTAATGGAAGGTCATCAACTGACCTGGAAGTGACAGAGGTTCACATCTTTGACATCTGAATGTAGGCCTGCCAGTGAAGCTCGGCTCTCCAGCACTAGTACAGCTGATGCTTATTCTTTTTCTATAGAGTGTGTGTGTCTAGCAATCAGCAGATGTTATGGGAGAAATAGTGGGTAAGTTCCTTAGACTTAGGTTGGTCTGGCTTTTGACTAAATTTGCTCTGTTAATTGATATTGCTACCCGTCCAAACAGATTTAATGAAAATATATCCAGAATATATGAAATAAATCAGGGGTGAGCACCACCCGCCACCTTTTGATTGCCTCTGTGTACAATCTGTGGAAGTTTGTCTGTCCCAGTACATCTTCTCAACAACCTCTGATGACATTGCATTAATCTGTCCCTAATACCCCAAGAGAGCGCCAACATGCCTCCCAAGTCTCCTATATTTCAGCAGTATTTTGATTTTTAAAGGTTGGCAATTATTATGAGCAGACCGTGTTTCCCCGATAATAAGACAGGCCTTATATTGATTTGTGCTCTAAAAATAAGAATGGTAAGTAATTTTTGACACACTTTCACCATATCTTTAGTACAACACAAATGCTAATTTAAATATAGGGTTCTGCCCAATAGGATAATTCTTATCCTATAGACAAATATTTGAAAGTATCAGGCACACACTAATTAAGCTTAATTTTTTCACTTTTTTGCTCTGCAATTAAGGCCCATATTTTATCCATATAAGCAGAAATTAGTAATACATCATCTCAAATATTTACAAAAGATGTTTGCACACTCCGCTGATTACAAACATATAGAAAGTTTTAGTACAAGCAATCTGTTATGAGCTAACTGTGGTCTAAGAAAACGGAAAAAGGAAGCTGCTCTAAGATCAATAGATCCATATAGTAAAAATGTAGCAAAAAAATTTATCCACAGTGTAGGCTCAATAGCATGCTGAGATTAGGCAGTATAGCTACCGAATCGGATACAAAGTATCTCTGTTATATAAACATTCAAATTCAGAAGGCAGACAAATTAGAACTTGTTATGTTAAATGCTAAATCTGATAGTTCCTTGTCAGGCATACCATTGCATCACAGTTTACATAAAAGTTTCAGATATCGCCATATACAGAGATAGACCTATATCAGTGCTGATCACCAATACTGTGGGCAAATAGCCCCATAAGCATATAAGTACACAATTTCCAATTCAAACACAAACATTAAAGCGGTCTAAAACCCTCTATCAACAGCCCTGGAGTCTCCTAGGCCTTGGACTCTCTATTTGGGATTGCCCAAAACACTTTTTCAGGGGCTCCCACAGCGTTTCCACACCATTCAGCTATACCCCCAGCTTGCCTATAGCTGTGGCGTGCTCCAGCACCCGGCCATTCCGAAGGCTGAGGACGGGAGCGCGTCTCAGACTAGAGGGAAGCTGAGGATACAGGCAGCAGGCTTGTCACATCAGACTGCAGATTTGAGATCAGCCAGAATAAGATGTTACTCTCTGTCTGCTCTTCCTACCAGGAGTTACCACTGCATGTCTCAGCAGCTGTTGCTGGTGAATGCTCCTCCTGGAGGGAGATGTGAGGGGAGATTTAGCTCTTTAAAGGGCCAGACTGCCTCATTTGAAAGTATCGCCCACCCTGCCACTCTTACCTAGCGATCGGGCGCTCAGCACCACTGGATTACGGGTGAGGTAAGTGTTTGCTATTTACCTCCGCCTTGCTTAAACGCTAGTTAAGGTTGGCAGGGCGCGGGCAGTACTTTCAAATCGGCAAGTCTGGTTGGACTGACCCGTTTAATAGGAAAGTCCACTTTCAATTGAATTTTTGAAGGTGTATATTCTTGTGTGGCAGAATGATGTCCTCAAGGTGCTGAGCTGATCTAGTATTTTTTAATCTTTGTTATGGAAGCAGTTTTTACTTCATGCAATCTGCTTTCGTGACAGGGCTGCTTGCTTTTTTCCGAGGTGTCATTTTAAACAACTGGTACAGCCAGGGCCAGATCATAGAGAGGGCGCAGGGGGTGGGTGCCCCTGTGCCTCCACCATTTGCCCTGCAAGAGGGCCTCCACCACCTTTTGGTGCTATTGTTGGTATTGGTAATTTGTGGCACTGTCGATTGGTCTAGTTGGCCTCGATCCATGTGCCCTTGCAGTGATGTATACCTGAGGTTCTCCTCCAACGCAAACATCCAGTGGGTCATTAGCCCCCCTAGGTCCGGAGAGCTGACGCTCGGAAGTATACCACCAAGTACACTGAACACTGCCTGAAGACACTGGACATTTGCTTTAATGGAAAAATAAATACTGCATCAGGGGCTTCCACCCGATTCTCTGCCCAGGGGCCGCCACCACTTTTAATTCAGTCCTAGATACAGCTTTGCTTTATCTGATATAGAAATGGGTAGCTGGTATACATTTATATGCATACAATATTCTATATACAATACATTAACCTTAAATTGATCCTATACCAGAAAGAAAGTTTGTGTCGCCACCTTCTATCCTTACCCAAGTGCCCCAAATACAGCCTGTGTTTTTTTTGTTACTAATGCTTTTGCCCAATATTCATAAAACAATAACAGGAAGCAGTATGATGTCCTAATCAAATTCTTTCAGTTGCAAGCTAAACTGACACATAATGGCAGTTTAGTTTGAAGTGCCTTCAGATTTATTGCAGTTATAACTGATAAGGCTGACCCCTAATGAAGACATACCATGTCACCCAGATTTACATTCAGTCACCTGGTTTTGACTTAAACCTGGTCACCCTGTCAGCAGCTCAAACCCTGCTCCGGGAGAAACATGTGACTGTAGGCACACACTTGCAGCCCTTGCTCTGGCAGAATGAAGGATGGCTTTGCACAGGCTCAAGGACTGTACAAATATGGGGGTGGGGGCGACACTTTGAGCTTCACTTACTATTCAGTATCTCTGTGAGCAACTCATCTGCTTGATAACCAGCTCTGATGGCCAGTGAGCTTGTGTGTTGATTACTACTGCCCAGCTGTACTGTATGTATAGTATTGCTGGCAGTGACATTCTTCCATAGCCCGGGCTTCTGCTTGAAACGCTAGAATCAGCTTTTGTAAGAAAATATTAGTTCCACAAAAGCCTGTGCTTAAAGCAGACCAAAACCCACATTTTTAACTAGCATCCCTCTGAATGCCCCCCCCCCCATGAATAGTAACTTTTGCCTATTTTTAATGGCGCCTGTTTTAACTGTAAAGCTCAGCCTCCTCCATTCATTGCCACTGTTATGTGTGGCAATGATGTCATTGCCACACCTATGACTAATCTCCTGCCATCTTACAGAGAGGGACAGCAAAAAACAGTGTTCCAAGGTGATTTGCTAAGCGAAAATATCCTTTTCTAGTTCTACACCCTAAGAAAGGAATATTGGCAGAGGCTATGGCCAAATGTATTTCACAAATTCGGTGGGTTTTGGTCCGCTTTAAATGCTAGAAGCAGTTTTTGTAAAAAAAAAAAAAAAAAAAAAATATGTTCCACAAAAGCCTGTGCTTAAGCCACAGCCTTAAACCATACCCCTGCCATGGCCATCACCCTCTGAGGTGGTCTCCACGGTTGGCTTCATTGCCAAGGCTGAGCTGTGTTTAACTGAATGTATAGCTGGAAAGCACCAGGAAGCAGTGCTGCATTGGCAGGGAGCAATATGGCTGACCATTCTAACCACAGACTTTGTCCAGTTTGTGGTTTTATGAATATTGGGCAAAGGCTTTAGTCAAAAAGGAAACATAGTTTGTTTTGGGACACTGTGCTAGTGATAGGTGGTGATGGCATTAACTTCCTTTCTGGGTATAGGATCACTTTTAACTAATTTCCCTGTTAATAGCCGTGAATAATTTATCCAACCCTAACCTCTATTTAATATCTGGCAACTATTAGTATAGTTAAAGCTTCTATTAGGCGCCTCTACAGAAGTTCAGGGGGCCATAGATATGGAGTAGCACCATCTCCTCGCTGTTAGGCACTGGGTGAGGTGACAACACAAAGATGCAGAGCAGACCAGCGTGCTTCAACAAAAGCCACTTCAGGCCTTGTAATGTATGCAGCAGCTCAAGAACTATCGAATGTAAATGATGAGGTGATATTGATGAAAGGAGGAGATTGAGGTCTCCGGGGGCGCTGATGACGGATTGAACAGAAGCGGCCCTGCTCCACGCGTAACTGAAGCCTGTCGTCTTCACCGCTCAAAGCCATAATGGGAGGTGGCAGTCTGAAATGAGTTGCCACGGCAAAGAGTATTATTTTTGAAATGCTTTCACACAAATCACTAGGCTCCTGCATACAACTTAGTTTCATGCTTTAATGTCATCAGGAGGCACAAATTGGTGTGTCTAATTGTTTGCCACCTGCCAGCAAAATGAGCTGCCAGCCCGGCAGACGGGGTTGATTGTCTGTCAGCCATTCAGCCGATTTAGAGTGACAACATCAAAAATGATCCTTCAAAGTCCGAGGCCTAGCGCAGCTTTCCAGCCTCCCTCTCCCTACTGAGCACTATTGGATAACTGCAATTTTCAATTAATTTCTAATATACCCCCACTTGCCGTCTCATCTGTTCTGAAGTACCTGTAATTACACAATATACCGCAACACCGGCGCATCTGATGACTTGCTGTCTACAGTGACGTTTCTTAGCTATTTAGTGTCTTGGCCGTTTATGACACATTATTTATCACTGTACGAATAGGTAACCTGGTTAATTTGTCAGTAACACCCTATATTCTAAGTGTGCCATACACTCCACTTTGATCTTCATGACATATGGGTAATCTCCAGTAGAGGGCGAACTTCTGCAGAGATGAATATGCAAAAAAAGAAAGCCCCTCCCAGTCCATATATACCTGGGACCTCCCACCAATTCCCCAGTTCCTTCTCTGCAGGACGGCGAGCAAGACAGAAGATGGATATCTCCTCCTTGCAGTCTGCTTGGAGAAAAGTAACCGGGTTACCCCGGCATATTTTCCTATTACTGTCTGGACCTATTTACCTTAACCTATATAATGCCTCCCAGCCTTGGCTTCTCTGGTCCGGGCGAAGGTAGGATACACCTCCGTGGTGTGTTAGGGAGCCATGCTCCCCCGTGAGACCTCATTTGGGGTAGGCAGTTCCGGGTTGGTGATCCCGGTTTGGGATGCCCTGTCCCTGGCCATTATTCCCTCCACTTGGTGGTGCGGATTTCCCTCCTGGTCCCTTGGGGGGGGGGGGGGGGCGCTGTCCCTACCTCTTGTGCCTTTATTGTTTTATTTTTATTGTTGGTGTGTGTGTGTGTGTGTGTGAGAGTGTGGTGCTTGGTGCGCACTGTTGAGGGCATGCTGGCTGTTATCCCTCATGATTTTGGTTGCACGGTCGGTTCTGCGGGGGAGCTTCTCCCCCTCAGGCATGGATTCTCTTCTGAGGGGGGGGCGGGGCCGGGCGCTCGGCATTCTCGCGTGGCCCGCCCCCTCTCCTTCTGGCGCCTGAATGGAGCCCAGCCACGGCTGGGAGCGCGTTTCCATGGTAACGGGGGGGGGGCGGGCGGGGACAGGCACGGGCCGCGTTCTGCGCTGGCCCGCCCCTCTTCTTCCCAGGCTTGTTCTCCAGCTTGTCAGGGGGACGCCTTGCTGTGCCGTGAGTACCCCTGCGGGCCCTTCATTATTATTCTACTGTGTGCGCCCTGTCTGTTAAATTGGCTGGGTGCTTGATTAACTTATTGTATTGATTTTTGTTTGTCATCACACGACCCTTGGAATGTATGTTTTATGTACTGTATGGAGTTCATGGCTTCCCTTGGTTGTGTCCTTCAGAAGGATCCCTTTCACTTGTATTAAGGGGAATTCTCCCATTCCTAGGCTCCCTTGGGTCCAAATTGGGTATCATTCAAATCCTGACACGCGGGACTTCAAGGGGCATCCCGGGTTGCTTACTGGCGTAATTCCCTCTGGTCATTGCGACTACCATTAAAATCACCTTATGGAGGCTTCCCAGGATACTGGGCTCAGGCTCCCTCTGGGACAATCCAGGCCATGTGTGGGATGTGGGGTATCCCTTACGGGGGAAATTGTGCTGATCTGTATACCATGCGCACAAAAGGCCATAACGCGGCAGTCTGGTACCCAGCCTTCTGGGTCGGCTCCTCCCGCTTCATCGCCTTCCCCTCCCCGCCTTATCTGTACCCCAAGTGGCATTGGTGCCAGCGGGGAGTCGCACTCTGATGTTTGTGCTAGGTTTGCCAGCATCGAGATATTTATTGCTAGCACGGTGGGCAAGAAGGCCAGGCTAAAAAGAGACATTTGTCGTCGGCCCAGCCCTGGTGGGATGTTGACGACGATTCCGTTGTTTTGTCAGATTATTCCCCGTTAGGGGAATTGTATGAGGAAACAGAGGCTGACTATGTTTAGTCTTGTGATGCCGATGTCGGGCAGGCGCTGGGGGATGCCGTGGATACGGCCACTGTTTTGTCTCATCTATTGGAGGTTGTCTCATCTATTGGATATTGAACCACCTGAGGCGCCTCCTCTTAAGAAGGGGGAATTTTTTGGGGTCCACAAGCCCCGTCTGGAATTCCCTACCCAGGGTCACTTTGATGCGCTGATCCTTAGAGAATGGGAGAGGCCCAGTCGGCTTCCCGGTGCTCCTCAGGGATGGGATAAGAAGTATCCTTTCCCGGTGGAGGCGGTTGAGTGCTGGTCTTCTCCTCCCGAGGTCGACGCGCCTGTTTTAGGTGTGACCAACTCTTCTGTGCTGAACACCCCTGACGCCACTTCCCTTAAGGATGGCGAGGATAAGCGCCTTGATCAGATGGCGAGCCACGCATTTGCCAGCGTGGGCTCGGCCCTACGGCCTGTTTGTGCATCTGCCCTGGTGTCGCTTGCTACCAGGTCTCTTATCAGGGACTGGCTGAATGACGCTCAGTTTGATCCAGCTAGCGCTGAGTTCGCTACCCTTAAGAGATGTGGTAGGACTTCAGCCATATTGGTGGCTATGCGCAGATCGGTCTGTGCCAGTGGACGGCGGACTTTGGGGTCAAGAAGTCGCTCACAGCTTTTACCTTCTTGGTTACGCGGCTGTTTGGAGATAAATTGGATGCTGTTGCTAAGGGAGGCACAAAAGGCCATAACGCGACAGTCTGGTACCCAGCCTTCTGGGTCCGCTCCTCCCGCTTCATCGCCTTCCCCTCCCCGCCTTATCCGTACCCCAAGTGGCATTGGTGCCAGCGGGGAGTCGCACTATGATGTTTGTGCTAGGTTTGCCAGCATCGAGATATTTATTGCTAGCACGGTGGGCAAGAAGGCCCAGGCTAAAAAGAGACATTTGTCGTCAGCCCAGCCCTGGTGGGATGTTGACGACGATTCCGTTGTTTTGTCAGATTATTCCCCGTTAGGGGAGTTGGTGTGTGTGTGTGTGTGAGAGTGTGGTGCTTGGTGCGCACTGTTGAGGGCATGCTGGCTGTTATCTCTCATGATTTTGGTTGCACGGTCGGTTCTGCGGGGGAGCTTCTCCCCCTCAGGCATGGATTCTCTTCTGAGGGGGGGCGGGGCCGGGCGCTCGGCATTCTCGCGTGGCCCGCCCCCTCTCCTTCTGGCGCCTGAATGGAGCCCAGCCACGGCTGGGAGCGCGTTTCCATGGTAACGGGGGGGGGACAGGCGGGGACAGGCGCGGGCCGCGTTCTGCGCTGGCCCGCCCCTCTTCTTCCCAGGCTTGTTCTCCAGCTTGTCAGGGGGACGCCTTGCTGTGCCGTGAGTACCCCTGCGGGCCCTTCATTATTATTCTACTGTGTGCGCCCTGTCTGTTAAATTGGCTGGGTGCTTGATTAACTTATTGTATTGATTTTTGTTTGTCATCACACGACCCTTGGAATGTATGTTTTATGTACTGTATGGAGTTCATGGCCTCCCTTGGTTGTGTCCTTCAGAAGGATCCCTTTCACTTGTATTAAGGGGAATTCTCCCATTCCTAGGCTCCCTTGGGTCCAAATTGGGTATCATTCAAATCCTGACACGCGGGACTTCAAGGGGCATCCCGGGTTGCTTACTGGCGTAATTCCCTCTGGTCATTGCGACTACCATTAAAATCACCTTATGGAGGCTTCCCAGGATACTGGGCTCGGGCTCCCTCTGGGACAATCCAGGCCATGTGTGGGATGTGGGGAATCCCTTACGGGGGAAATTGTGCTGATCTGTATACCATGCGCACAAAAGGCCATAACGCGGCAGTCTGGTACCCAGCCTTCTGGGTCGGCTCCTCCCGCTTCATCGCCTTCCCCTCCCCGCCTTATCCGTACCCCAAGTGGCATTGGTGCCAGCGGGGAGTCGCACTCTGATGTTTGTGCTAGGTTTGCCAGCATCGAGATATTTATTGCTAGCACGGTGGGCAAGAAGGCCCAGGCTAAAAAGAGACATTTGTCGTCGGCCCAGCCCTGGTGGGATGTTGACGACTATTCTGTTGTTTTGTCAGATTATTCCCCGTTAGGGGAATTGTATGAGGAAACAGAGGCTGACTATGTTTAGTCTTGTGATGCCGATGTCGGGCAGGCGCTGGGGGATGCCGTGGATACGGCCACTGTTTTGTCTCATCTATTGGAGGTTGTCTCATCTATTGGATATTGAACCACCTGAGGCGCCTCCTCTTAAGAAGGGGGAATTTTTTGGGGTCCACAAGCCCCGTCTGGAATTCCCTACCCAGGGTCACTTTGATGCGCTGATCCTTAGAGAATGGGAGAGGCCCAGTCGGCTTCCCGGTGCTCCTCAGGGATGGGATAAGAAGTATCCTTTCCCGGTGGAGGCGGTTGAGTGCTGGTCTTCTCCTCCCGAGGGCGACGCGCCTGTTTTAGGTGTGACCAACTCTTCTGTGCTGAACACCCCTGACGCCACTTCCCTTAAGGATGGCGAGGATAAGCGCCTTGATCAGATGGCGTGCCACGCATTTGCCAGCGTGGGCTCGGCCCTACGGCCTGTTTGTGCATCTGCCCTGGTGTCGCTTGCTACCAGGTCTCTTATCAGGGACTGGCTGAATGACGCTCAGTTTGATCCAGCTAGCGCTGAGTTCGCTACCCTTAAGAGATGTGGTAGGACTTCAGCCATATTGGTGGCTATGCGCAGATCGGTCTGGCTCTGCCAGTGGACGGCGGACTTTGGGGTCAAGAAGTCGCTCACAGCTTTTACCTTCTTGGTTACGCGGCTGTTTGGAGATAAATTGGATGCTGTTGCTAAGGGAGGCACAAAAGGCCATAACGCGACAGTCTGGTACCCAGCCTTCTGGGTCCGCTCCTCCCGCTTCATCGCCTTCCCCTCCCCGCCTTATCCGTACCCCAAGTGGCATTGGTGCCAGCGGGGAGTCGCACTATGATGTTTGTGCTAGGTTTGCCAGCATCGAGATATTTATTGCTAGCACGGTGGGCAAGAAGGCCCAGGCTAAAAAGAGACATTTGTCGTCAGCCCAGCCCTGGTGGGATGTTGACGACGATTCCGTTGTTTTGTCAGATTATTCCCCGTTAGGGGAATAGTGGGAAATTGTGTAAATATATGTGAATAGGTAAAATATGTTGAATAAATATGTGTGTATTGGAAAAAATATGTGTAAAAAAATGAAAAAATGTAAGTAATGTATATAATGTACCTATATGAATAAAACAAGATTACCTTATATATACACTATGGAGAGCGTATAATTCAGGGTAAAAAACAGGCACATCCCGGTTCCCTCCCAGAGAGAGAACCAACCGCCCTCTTTGCGAATTGTATGAGGAAACAGAGGCTGACTATGTTCAGTCTGGTGATGCCGATGTCGGGCAGGCGCTGGGGGATGCCGTGGATACGGCCACTGTTTTGTCTCATCTATTGGAGGTTGTCTCATCTATTGGATATTTAACCGCCTGAGGCGCCTCCTCTCAAGAAGTGGGAATTTTTTGGGGTCCGCAAGCCCCGTCTGGAATTCCCTACCCACCTGCCCAGTCAGCTTCCCGGTGCTCCTCAGGGATGGGATAAGAAGTATCCTTTCCCGGTGGAGGCGGTTGAGCGCTGGTCTTCTTCTCCCGAGGTCGACGCGCCTGTTTTAGGTGTGACCAACTCTTCTGTGCTGAACACCCCTGACGCCACTTCCCTTAAGGATGGCAAGGATAAGCGCCTTGATCAGATGGCGTGCCACGCATTTGTCAGCGTGGGCTCGGCCCTACGGCCTGTTTGTGCATCTGCCCTGGTGTCGCTTGCTACCAGGTCTCTTATCAGGGACTGGCTGAATGACGCTCAGTTTGATCCAGCTAGCGCTGAGTTCCCTACCCTTAAGAGATGTGGTAGGACTTCAGCCTTATTGGTGGCTATGCGCAGATCGGTCTGGCTCCGCCAGTGGACGGCGGACTTTGGGGCCAAGAAGTCGCTCACAGCTCTTCCCTTCTTGGTTACGCTGCTGTTTGGAGATAAATTGGATGCTGTTGCTAAGGGAGGTAAGTTACCTCAGCGGAAGAAATAGCGCGGTCCCTTTCGAGGGGTTTGGCCTTCTCGGGTTTTAGGGGCTCGTCCTGGAACAGGGGCAGGGGTCGGGCACATCCCGCGGCTGCCTGGGGTTCCAAGCCCAAGCCTGCCGTTAAACCGGCTCAGCAATGAAGGGGCGCCCTCACCCGCCTGGGTGGAGGGACGGCTGCGGCTCTTCTTCCAGGTCTGGGGCCCGGAGGTCACAGACAATTGGATCTTGGCCTCTACTGGCCGCCCCCAAGATTCTTAAGGTCTCGGGTGCCCTCGGACCCTCAGGCTGCACAGGGGCTCCTGTTAGCAGTGAAAAACCTTCTGGACATGGGGGTTATATGCCCGGTGCCTCCGTCGGAGAGAGGCAGGGGTTACTACTCTAACCTTTTCACGGTCCCCAAAAAGGGGGGTTTGGTGAGATCCATTCTAGATCTCAAGGTTCTCAACAGGTTTATCAGAGCCAAATAGTTCCGCATGGATACTCTGCGCTCAGTTATCAATTCCCTTCGCCAAGGGGATTTTATGACATCCATAGACATCAAGGATGCGTATCTGCATGTTCCGATTTTTCAGGCACCTCAGAGATTCCTCCGGTTTGCGGTGGAGGATCATCATTATCAGTTTGTAGCTCTTCCCTTCGGTCTGACCTCAGCGCCGTGGGTTTTCATCAAGGTCTTGGCGGGCATAATGGTTCTGCTCAGAGCTCAGGGCATTCGCATTGTGCCTTATCTGGACGACCTGTTGATCTCAGTTCTTCCCTTCGTCAGCTGGACACCCACCAGGTGGTATCGACCCTGGAGAGGTTCGGGTGGGTGATCAACCGCACCAAGTCTTCTCTCTCCCAGTCTCGTGTGATTTCATTTCTGGGCATGAATCTGGATACCAGAGTGTTTCTGTCCCAGACCAAGGTGCAGGGGATTCTTCTTCTGGCCAGTCCTTGTCCCTCTATCCGACAGGGGATGAAACTGGTGGGGTTGATGGTATCCTCCTTCGAGGCGGTAGCGTTTGCACAGTTTCACATGAGATCTCTTCAACTTCACCTATTGATGCATTGGGACAGGTCATTGGATCAACCTTTCAGGATGTCTCCCAGAGTTCGGCAGTCCTTTTGGTGGTGGCTGGACTCGAGCAATCTGGTGAAGGGCAGATCCTTTCTGGTCCCTTGTTGGGAGACGGTTACCACGGATGCCAGCCTGTCGGGCTGGGGAGGTTATTGGTAAAGTCATCAGTTCAGCGGGGTGTGGGGTCCCCAGGAGGCTCACACCCCCATCAATGTCTTGGAGCTCAGAGCCATCCGACTGGTTCTGGCTCGGCTGACCTCACATTTACGCGGTCTACTGGTTCAGGTTCGTTCGGACAACCGAACGGCGGTAGCTTACATCAATCACCAAGGAGGGACTCGCAGCAGGAGTGCTCTCAGGGAAGTCTCTCTGATCCTGCACTGGGCGGAGAGCAATGTTCCTTGCCTTTCGGCAGTCTACATTCTGGGAGTGGAGAACACGGAGCCGGATTCCCTGAGCAGGGGATCCTCTCGCCACGGAGAGTGGTCTCTCAACCCCCGAGGTTTTTCTGGATCTTTGCCGCAAGTGGGGGACTCCGGAGGTGGATCTCTTTGCCTCGAGGCACAATCACAAACTTCCGGCCTTTGTGTCTCTTTCTCAGGATCCTCTGTCTCTGGCAGTGGATGCCTTGTCACTGGCTTGGAAGGAGTTGGGTTTTCTGTACCTGTTTCCACCGGTCTCCATGCTGGGCAAGGTAGTTCGCAAGCTGGTTCTAGAAGGGGCACCAGCGATTCTGGTGGCCAAGAAGGGTTTGGTACGCAGACATCGTAAGGATGGCCGTAGACCAGTACTGGCTTCCCTTGTTGCCGGACCTGCTATCTCAGGGTCATCTACTTTACCCCAATTTACAAACGCTGGCTTTGACGGCTTGGCTGCTGAAACCTTCATCTTGAAAGAGGAAGGTTTGTCTGAGGCTGTTGTTCAGACCTTGATTAGGGCTAGGAAGCGGTCCTCTTCTGGCATTTACTATAGGACTTGGAGGTCCTATATTGATTGGTGTGAGGCTAGGGCCTTGCCTTGCAGGGTTTTTTCGATACCCAGGATTTTGGAGTTTCTTCAGCATAATCTGGATCTTGGGTTCCAGCTTAGTAGTTTGAAAGGACAGGTTTCTGCTCTGTCGGTTTTCTTCCAGAGGTCTTTTGCTGTACACCCGCTGGTTAAGACCTTTTTCCAAGGGGTCGCGCATGTGCGGCCCCCTCGGAAGGCTGTAGTTCCTGTTTGGGATTTGAATTTGGTACTTTCGGCTCTGCAGGGTCCTCCTATTGAGCCGTTACGGGATATTGCTCTTTCGGTTCTCACTCAGAAGGTTGCTTTCTTGGTGGCTATTACCTCTGTTCGGCGTCTCTCTGAGTTGGCGGCTCTGTTGATTCAGGCCTCTTACTTTGAGAGACACCAGGATATGGTGGTTTTTCGTTTTTAGCCAGATTTCCTTCCAAAGGTGGTGTCTGCTTTCCACCTCGATCAGGATATTGTTCTCCCTTCCTTGTGTCCTAAGCCTAACAATGACAAGGAGAGGGTTCTGCACAATTTGGATGTTGTTCGCTCTGTGAAGTACTATTTGGTGACTACTTCTTACTTCCGCAAGGAAGGGTCACTGCGCACTCTACTCGTGCTGTTGGTGCATCCTGGGCTTTTCAGCACCAGGCTTCTGCTGAACAAGTTTGTAAGGCTGCTACTTGGTCTTCCGTTCATACTTTTCCCAAGTTTTACTAGGTTGATGTGCAGGCTTCAGCGGATGTTGTTTTTGGCCGCAAGGTTCTGCAAGCTGCAGTGGTTTGAGTTGGTACATTCTTTACTGTTTCTGGTTCCCACCCATGACGGACACTGCTATTGGATGTCCCATATGTCATGAACATCGAAGTGGAGTGTATGGCACACTTAGAATAATACCATTTTCTGAGTACTCACCTTTAAAACGGGTATTATGCGTGTGCCATACACTCCACTTCGCCCCACCCCTTTTTTCAGGTATTCTGGGGCTTTTATATGGTGAACCATTGGTTTTGATTGTTAGGTTATAATTGGTTCTTCCTGGTCCCTTTACTGCTTTTATACACTAGGGAATTGGTGGGAGGTCCCAGGTATATATGGACTGGGAGGGGCTTTCTTTTTTTGCATATTCATCTCTGCAGAAGTTCGTCCTCTACTGGAGATTACCCATATGTCATGAAGATCGAAGTGGAGTGTATGGCACACTCATAATATCCGTTTTAAAGGTGAGTACTCACAAAACAGTATTTTCTTGTGTGCAAGTTGTTTATTGAAGATAAGCAAAAGTAGACCATTGTTCACACATTCAGATGACTGGCATGGAGGCTAGGTAATGGTACTGAAGCATTACTCCGTTTCCCCCAAAATAAGACTTTCCCTGAAAATACGCCCTGGCATGATATTCTAAGTATACAGCACGTCCCGTTCCAGAATATTCCTTACACATGGGTAATACATCCACAAGATGGCGCTGGACTGCAGAAAACAGCTTGTGGACCTCCCACAAATTCCCCAGTTCTTTTCTGCAGTCTGCGCTGAGAAGATAGAAGCTAGCTCTCTTGTGGCGCAGGTGAGCGGGGCTTATTGCCTGCGGCCCTGCAGGTCTATTCCCACCCATTCCGTCCCATTTACTGCCTCCCAGCCCCGGCTGATAAGGTTCGGGTAAAGGTAGGCTATTGAAGCACTATGGTGCTGAGGAACTAGGCTCCTACCGCAGTCCCTGCTCTAACAGGGTAGGCGGTTTAGGCTAATGGTGAGCCTTTTGGGATGCCCCCACTGGCTCATGGTTTTTGCCAGGTTATCCTGTGCAGTTAAACCCTATTCCCATTTCCTCCTCCACCCTCACTCCTCATATTAGTCCCTGGGTGCCGTTTTTCCCTGAGGATCCTGCCGTTATCCTCCCTCACTCTCCCCTCGGAAGATCTCTGGGGGGGGGGGGGGGGTTGTCTAGTGTTTTTAAGAGTGTAGACACATGTTGTGCCTTGTCACTTTATTAAAATGCGCCGCCGCACGCTTGTACTGCGCTCCGCGGCTGGCAGCCCCATTCACCTCAAAGCTGCTGGGCCGCTACTGGCCGGCCGGATCACGTTGGCGCGTTTCACGCTCTTGGGGGGGGGGGGGGGCGGGCTCTGTGGATGATGCATATACCTCATATCTCCACGGCCCGACCCTCGAGGTTGCGGACGCCATTTTGTCTTCTTGTGGCCGCTGGCTCCTTGCGGTCTGTGAGTATCCCCGGTGGGGTGATTTGTTTTTTGTTTTTTTCTTATGCCTTATTCTCATGGGAATGTCTGATTATGTCTTTCAGGCGGGGTAAAGCTTCGGTCCTGTGGTTTCTCCCGGCCCTCTCCCCTCATTATCTCACCACTTCCCTAGCGGTTCATTGGGGCATCCCGGGTAGCTCTTTAGCATTAACCCTTACTGGCCTACTGTGCCTTTCAAATCACCATATGGAGGCTTCTAGGGATAATGGGTCTGGGGTTCCTTCGGGACAAGCCCAGCTATGTGTTGCGTGTGGGGTATCCCCGATTGGTGATGATGTCAGGATATGTGTATCATGCGCCCAGCAGGTGCTTGCACTGCAGTCTGGGTTACCTGTTGCTGGGCCTGCGCCCCCTCGGGCTTTGCCTACCCCCCCATACCTGCATCTGACCCCCTAAGAGGAGCATACCAGCGGGGAGCCTCAGCCTGATTTGGCTGCACGGGTGGCCAGCATTGAGAAACATATTGCTGGGTCTGCCTCGCGTAAGGCTTCTGCTAAGAAGCAGCATTTATCTTCCGCTGTCTCCCTTTTTCCTGTGGAAACTGAGGAAAATTTTGACACTACTAGTTTTTCCCCCCTGGAGGAGAGGTAATTGTTCTCTGATTCAGAATCATCTGAGGAGCAGCTTAGGGCTTATGGTGGTACAGAGTCTCCCTTTGGGGAAGATCTATGGTCCTCAGATGACACTGACAGGCTTTTGGCTAATATTTTTGAAGTGCTCTGTATCTCCCATCCTGCCGTGACTCCACAGCAGCAGGGTGAGCTATTTCATATGGTTAAACCACGTTTGGAATTCCCGGAGCAGTCTCACTTTAATAATCTGGTGCTCAAGGAATGGGAGCGGCCTAGCAAGCTGCCAGGGGTGCCCAAGTGTTGGTACAAAAGGTATCCCTTTCCTGCTGTTGTGATTAAGCGTTGGTCATGTCCTCCCGAGGTGGACGCGCCCGTTCTGGGGCTGTCCAATACATCTGTCATGCATTCTCCTGTCACTACTACCCTGAGGGATGGTGAGGACCGGAGCATGGACCAACTGGCTTGCCATGCCTTTGCCTGTGTGGGGACCGCGCTACGCCCGGTTTGTGCCTCTGCCATTGCAGCTATTGCTATTAAGGGTTTGCTTAAGAATCTCTTAGAGGGGGCCTCTGATGACGTGGGAGGAGAAGAGTATAGATCTCTCCTGTTTTGCTATGAATTTGTTGCATATGTTCTGTCTGCTATGGATGATGCCATTAGAATGTGTGGTAGAACTTCTGCCCTGTTGGTGGCTATACGCCGCTCCGTCTGGCTACGTCAGTGGGCGGCTGATAATGCTGCTAAGAAGGCTCTCACTGGTTTCCCTTTCAAGGGTCTGCGCCTTTTTGGTGAACGCTTGGATTTGTTTGCCAGGGGCGGTAGGTAACCTCAACATAGGAGGATGTCCCGGTGCTTTCGGGGGATGGGTGCCCTTTTCCCAGCCTTCTGTGGTTCCAGAACTGGCCGAGGAGTCTCCTTTGCTGGGGCCCGCGGAGATCACTGGGGAAGGGGCAGAAGACGTGGCTGTCCTGGCCTCTCCTGGGGTCCTAAGCCAAAATCCTCACCCAAGCCCCCTCAGGCATGAAGGGGCGCCCTCACCCATCCGGGTGGGGGGATGGCTTCGGCTCTTTGCTCATGTCTGGAGGCTTCACGTCTCAAACCGGTGGATTCAGGAGGTAGTGTCCTCCGGTTACAAGATAGAGAGTTTGCAGACTGACCGCCCCCAAGATTCATCAAATCCCGGATGGCTCTAAACACCCTGTCAGCTCAGGGTCTGTGCCTTGCTGTCTAAAACCTTTTGGAGTTGGGGGTCATTTGCCAGGTGCCTTTGAGGGAAAGGGGCAGAGGTTACTATTCCAATCTTTTCACTGTTACCAAAAAAGATGGGTCCATCAGACCTATCCTGGATTTAAAGTGCCTCAATAAATTTGTCAGATTCAAACACTTTCGCATGGAGACTCTGCGCTCAGCTGTCAATTCACTACGCCTAGGGGACGTCATGACCTCTGTAGACATCAAGGACTCTTACCTTCATGTACCAATCTTTCCAGGCCATCAGAGATTCCTCAGGTTCGCTCTGGAGGATCAGCACTATCAATTTGTGGCCTTGCCTTTCGGTATCACCTCGGCTCCCAGGGTATTCACCAAGGTGCTGGCGGGCGTACTGGCTCTGCTGAGATCTCAGGGCATTCTCATCCTTCCTTACTTAGACGACATTCTCATCACGTCTCAGTCCTTCCAACAAGCCGAGCTGGATACCCAGCTGGTGGTGTCCACATTGGAGTCCTTCGGCCACCCCAAGTCTTTCCCGTCTCCGTCAATGGTGAAGTCCTTTCTGGGCATGACTCTGGATACATCTCAGGTCAAGATTTTTCTCCCTCAGCAGAAGGTGGCGAGTCTTCAGGCCCAAGCCAGGTTCCTTATGTCTTGCCCTCATCCCTCCATCCAGCAGGGGATGCAGCTGGTGGGCCTGATGCTGTCTTGCTTCGAGGCGGTTCCATACGCTCAGTTTCACATGAGACCTCTTCAACTTCACCTCTTGTCAGTTTGGGATCGGGACCCTCGGTCCCTGGATCAGGTGTTGGTTCTGTCCCCTCTGGCCAGACAGTCTCTCTCGTGGTGGCTGGACTCAAGAAACCTGTTGGTGGGCAAATCCTTTCTGGCCCCGTGCTGGGAGACAGTCACCACTGATGCCAGTCTGAGAGGTTGGGGGGGTTTCTGGAAATCCCTGAAATTCCAAGGTCAGTGGGACCCTCAGGAGGCCCACACCCCTATCAACATTCTGGAATTAAGGGCGATAAGGTTGGTTCTCGCCCAATTGACTCCACACCTTCGGGGTCGGGCGGTTCAGGTCCGCTCGTACAACCAGACGGCGATTGCCTACATCAATCATCAGGGAGGGACCCGGAGCAAGAGGGCCCTCAAGGAAGTGTCCCTGATACTGTCTTGGGCGGAGGAGAATGTTCCCTGCATCTCAGCTGTGTACATCCCGGGGGTGGAGAATCTGGAGGCAGACTCCCTCAGCAGGGGGACCTCAGCAGCAGGGTGTTTCGCTCCCTGTGCCACCGTTGGGGTCAGCCAGATGTGGATCTGTTTGCGTCCTGTCACAATCACAAGCTTCCAGCCTTTGTCTCTCTGTCCCAGGACCCTCTGGCCTTGGCCATGGATACACTAGCAATGTCTTGGAAGAGCTTTCAGCTTCTGTATGTGTTTCCTCTTTTTCCTCTGCTGGGCAGGGTGCTGCGCAAGATTGCCCAGGAAGGGGTGCCAACAATTCTGGTGGCCCCCTGTTGGCCAAGAAGGGTGTGGTTCGCAGACGTCGTGCAGTTGGCAGTAGATCAGTATGCTCTGCCCAAGGATCCAGACCTGCTCACTCAGGGGCAGCTACGCCATCCCAATTTACAAACGCTGGCTTTAACGGCCTGGATGCTGAAACCTCCATCTCGATGGAAAAGGGGCTGCCTGCCTCTTTTGTTAATACCATGATTCGGGCTAGGAAGAAGTCCTCGTCATCCATCTACTATAGGGTCTGGCATGATTACATTGACTGGTGTGAGTCTAAGTCGCTTCCCTGTAGGGTGTTTTCTATCCTTAGGATTCTGGAATGGTTTGGATTTGGGTCTTCAACTTAGTACCCTCAAAGTCATGTTTCTGCTTTGGCCATTTTCTTCCAAATATCCTTTGCTCACCATTGTCTGGTCAAGACCTTCTTCCAGGGGGTTACTCACGTGCGTCCTCCATGTAAGCCTATGTTACCATTCTGGGATTTGAACTTGGTCTTATCTGCCTTGCAGGGGTCTCCCTTTGAGCCTTTGTGTGAGGCCTCTTTGTCCATTTTGACTCTTAAGGTAGTCTTTTTGGTGGCCATCACTTCTGTTAGGCGTGTTTCTGAGTTGGCGGCACTTTCCATCAAACCCCCTTACTTTGAGAGACACCAGGACAAGGTGGTGTTTCGTTTTAAGCCAGATATTCTGCCTAAGGTTGCGTCTCTCAATCAGGACATTGTTTTGCCTTCTCTATGCCCTAATCTTAGTAACACTAAGGTGCGGGTTTTACACTCTCTGGATGTGGTCAGGACTCTGAAGTTCTATTTGGTGGCTACTGAATCCTTCAGGAAGACTGATGCTCTTTTTGTAATCCCGTCTGGACCTAAGAAGGGTCTGGCTCCAGCTAAGTCCACTATCAGCAAGTGGATTCGTCAGGCTGTGGTACAGGCCTATTCTGCTAAGGGGAAGGAGCCTCCCTTCCGCCATACTGCTCATTCTACTTGTGCTATTGGTGCCTCTTGGGCTTTTCAGCACCAAGCTTCTGTTGAACAAGTTTGCAAGGCCGCTACTTGGTCTTCTGTTCATACTTTTTCTAAGTTTTACAAGGTTGATGTTAGGGCCTCAGCTGATGCTGCTTTTGGTCACAAGGTTCTGCAGGCGGCAATGGTTTAAACTGCCCGCTGTTGCTTTTTGGGGATCCCACCCTACCTTACGGACACAGCTATTGGATGTCCCATGTGTAAGGAATATTCTGGAACAGGACGTGCTGTATACTTAGAATAATACAATTCTGTGATTACTCACCTGTAGAATTGGTATTATACGTATACAGCACATCCTGTTCCATCCCACCTTTGTTATCATTATTCTTAGTTACCTCTGTATGGTGATTGTTCATATGTTCATTTTTGAATTCTGGTTATTATTATTCTCCCGGCTTCTTTTTAACTGCTTGTCAATACTGGGGAATTTGTGGGAGGTCCCTGACTTTTATATAGGGCTTGGAGGAGCCAGAAGCTGTTTTCTGCAGTCCAGCACCATCTTGTGGATGGTGTATATATATCTTGTGTAAGGAATATTCTGGAACAGGACGTGCTGTATACGTATAATACCAATTCTACAGGTGAGTAACAGTCACAGAATTGTATTTTTTCAGGGTATTTGAGCATGCTTTAAATATAAACCCTACCCCCAAAATAAGCCACACAGAGGTCAAGGATGAAGTTTTAACGTTTAGCTCTATCAATGAATACAGAATATTGTTTATGAAAATAAGCCCAATTGTATCTTGAGCAAAAATGTATATAAGATGCTGTCTTATTTTTGGGCAGTATTGTAGGGGCAGATGATGTGGAAGGAGTGGGTATGCCATCACAGCCATGATTGTTAGAAGTTTCTTTCCCTGAATAGTTGGGAAAAGGTGAGTATACCTTAGCTGCAGAAGCTGGGTGTCCAGTAGGGTTTAGGTCTGCTTACATGTAGATGTTTTTTTATTTTGCTATATTGCAATAATTCCTGGTTTTAGACAAAAAGTAACGGTAGAGCTAAAATTCACACAGGTGGTTATCACTTACTAAGTTTGACTGGTAGGTCACATGATCATGATCATAAAGACTCAATACTGCATGAAGACTCATTCAAAAGCCCATACCCTGTGCATAGTGATTAGAAGCAAAATCAACTTGCCATGCCGGAATTCGCATTGTGCCTAAAGAAAATGATCCCGGTGGCCAGACGAATGACTCCATCTGTCTCCAAATGAGCACCCAAGGAATGAATTGTGATTGATTGGTGTGTGGACAAAACGTTAAAAACCTAAAAGCTCCAACTGTAACTGAGGAGCATCTTAAATGCCCCAAAATGTGACACCAACCAGGTTCTGGGATCCTACAGCCACCTGATGATCTCCTGCCAGCTGCACAAAAGGGGGAGCGACGCATTGTGCTGATTGACAAATATGACCACCATGGGTTCCAGGGACTGCAGAGGGGCTTCAGCTGGACCTTTCCAGATGATGAAATAAGCCCAGACGAAGCCAATTGGATTATAAGTGTTGATGTATAAGCCTGAGGGGTACTTCTCACCCAACCCTTTGGATGGATATAGTATGGAACCTCTGGTCATCCAGTTGTAACCTGATTGCACGGAAACATTTTCTGGGTTATTGAGACTCTTGTCTGTTAAAATAAGCCTGTTTGTAGATTGTAAAATAACTGGGAGGGCCCCAAAGGGTACTTTTTTCCAGGCTGTTGTCTCCTGGCCAAGAAGTTGGTGGCTTTGGTGAGAGTGTTGACCAATTTTAACTGTTTTGTTGTAAATATGTATATTGTGTATTTAGTGTATTCATTACTTAATTGGTTAATTCAGTTTCTTAATGGCTTGATTAGATTAATTGTAATGTCTTAATCATTAGCAAAAACCTTACATATTTAAGTATTAAGTGGTAGTAGTGTTTTTCCTGTATGGTTCAAAACCACCTTACAGTGTGGGCTCTATGGGTATGCTCCCCTGCTGTACATTAGTGAGAGAGGAGATTCTCTCATGACTGAAGGCGGGTAGAAGGGGGGGGGGGGCGATGTTCCAGTACAGCCGGAGTATGTCCTAATTATCTGACCACTGACATGAACATCACTAGTGAAAATATTTCTAACAAACTAAATGCAAAATGGTATATGACATAATGCTTCTTGCTTTGTGTTTCTTGCAGAAGTGTTGTTGTTCCTGTGAAGAAGCCTCCTCCTGGCAGTTTAGCTGTGAACACAGTAGGCACTGCCACTGGTGGAAGTTTAACCCCCAGCACCACGCCAAACATTTTTGCTGCTACTGGAGCAACTCCCAAAAGTATGATCAATACAACAGGTATTTGTTCCCTTCATTTCATCTTTCATCAAGTTTGTGTACCCAGCAGTGTACTTCCCTCCTGTGCATTCAGCATTGTTCTACAGTTCATGTTTGTCTGTACTGGCAATTTTTCCAAATTTGGTCTACTCAACAGTAGTGCAGGGTTATAAAACCAATCGAATATCATTTTGTTGTTTTTGGCCTCTCTGATCTCTTGATCACCAAAGACTAGTAAAGTAAATACTTTAGAACCTTTGAATGCTAATTAGGTTCCTTACATCCCACACTGATTTCTGGTAAACATCTTCATCAGATGGGTGTAGTTGTAGATTTTGTATCTCCTGGTCTAAGCAATACTGTCCCATGTTCTTTCTAGTATCTGTAAATGACAGACTGGCTGATTGTGACATTCAGTTAGTGAAGGGAGGATGTAGAATCTATATGCTCGGGTATTCTACGGGCCTGGTGTGTCACCCAGTTTGCGGCTCAAAAAAAACCCTGTCCAGCATCCAGTGCCGGGGTCTCCCATTTCCTTGGGGTGGTTTCCGATCCCCTCCCCTAGGGTCTTCAGCAGGGCAGAGAACACCTGTTTTCTGCCCCATGCAGCAGCTTTTAACATCTAGCTTGGCGCCACAGGGAGGGGCCTTTTATACCAGCAAGTGAGATGACCACTCACTTAAATGATATAAAAGGTCCCTCCCAGCAGCAGTAGTGAACAGAGAGGCCAGAGTGATCAACAGAAGCAAGGTGTGAAGCCAAAGGGCATCAATCCTCTGCCTTGCTCCCAGCTTCCATCAATCACTTCTGTTGATCACTTCCAACTGAAGATCGGTGGAGTGTGACAGCAGCAATTAAAGGAGGTGTGTAGACAGGGCTGTATTTAGGGTTCATGCTGCCCTAGGCACTATTTGTGTTTCACCCCCCTCCCCCCCTTCCCCCCCCCAACAAAGTAAAAAGGTAGAGTGGGTCGAAGACCCAGTACAGGAGGCTACAATAGTGGAATACATGGGGGATTGGCACTAGAAAATAGAGAGTTAGTGGAAACTGGTGCCAAGTCGGGAGTGATGAGTGTAAGAAAGACAAACCGTAATGCAGTGCTATTGACTATCCTGGGCAGTTTAATGCATGGCATAAAGCACCATTTGCATAAGAGGGGGGGGCAGGGCGAAGAGTAGGACGGGGCTGCATTTTATTCAGAGGAGTAGCTAATCTATCCGGCACCTGGGGAAAATATTCAGAATGGTGCCCCCCCCCCATCATGTGTGTGGTGCTGCAGTGGATAATTTTTTGGTCCACAATGGTAGATTAATATCCCTGCATCACAGCACCACAAAGTCCCCAGCAAGGACTTGTCAGAGGGGCCCCATCATTGTTGCTTCTCCTCCTTATTTATCATATTTGTGCTTATTAGGCATCAATTAGATAAAGGAAGCAGCATTTGTCTCTGCTGTTTCACTCTTTAGTTGTTTAGCTGCATCCAATTAAGTTAAAAGACAGAAACATGTTACTGTATGAACATTGACAGGGCTCCATTTAATGTCCACACCAGGGACCCATCACATTTATTACGATCCCCCCCCCCCCACCCCACTATTATCCATGTGCCTTCTAGTGCCCTTAGAACAAAAAATGAATAAACACAGTGTGAGCATATTCCCTAAAAGAACCTAAAAATAATTATCAAACAGATTCCACCCTCTTTGGTCTTCCTCTTTTTGTGGCACCCTGAGTTGGGATGCCCGCTTTGTGAAATCCCCTGATTCGCCTGATACTCACCTAGAGCCCGCCACCATGTCCGCTCCCGCTGGCAGCCATTCGAGTCTGCCTGCTGCAGATGACCATGGATGCCACTGGGGGCCCATGCATGCGCCGGATTGCTGACACAAGGTATCAGGTAAACTGAGGGGTTTCACAAAGTGGGCACCCCAAATCAGGATGCCCCTAGGAAGTGGAGCAAAACTCAGGGGAGCAAAGTCCTAGGCTCTGGCAACATTTTAAAGAGGAAATAAAGTCAAAAAGGACTTCCTCTGACCTCTGCAGCATGGCGGCATCCTGATTTCAGATGCCCCGCTCCACATTATTGTATGGCAAGACAGACCTTTCAGGTTCACCAGACAAGCAAACCTAAATGATTGCTGGCAAGCAGTCTGTGGGGAGAGAATAATGAGGCCAGTATCAGCTGCTTGGTATATGGAGCATAGTGGGGCATCCCAAATCAGGATGTTCTCATGCTGTGGAGAACGGTGGAAGTAAATAATTGTGTGATTTTACTTTCTCTTTAAAGCAGACCAAAAGGCACACATTATTATTTGATCAAGAATTTGTTCTGTCCCCCCTGGCCAGACAGTCCCTCTCGTGGTGACTGGACTCAAGGAACCTTATAGTGGGCAGGACCTTTCTGCCTCCGTGCTGAGAGACTGTCACCACAGATGCCAGTCTGACCGGTTGGGGGGGCTTTTGGAAGTCTCTGAAGTTCCAGGGTCGGTGAGGCCCCCAGGAGGCCCATGCTCCCATCAATGTCCTAGAACTGAGGGCGATCAGGATGGTTCTTTCTCAGCTGACCACGCACCTTCGGGGTTGGGCTGTTCAGATCCGCTCGGACAACCAGACAGCGGTTGCCTACATCAATCATCAGGGAGGAACTCGGAGCAAGCGAGCCCTCAAGGAAGTGTCCGTGATACTCTCTTGGGCGGAAGAGAATGTCCCTTGCATCTCGGCAGTTTACATTCCCGGGGTGGAGAACTTGGGGGCAGACTCCCTGAGCAGGGTGATGTCTCGGCTGGGGGAGTGGTCCCTCAACAACAGGGTGCTTCGCTCCCTGTGCCGTCGCTGGGATCTGCCGGATGTGGACCTGTTTGCGTCCCGCCACAATCACAAGCTTCCTAGGTTTGTCTCCCTGTCACAGGATCCTCTGGCCTTCGCCGTGGATGCGCTAGCAATGCCTTGGACGGAGCTTCGGCATCTCTATGTGTTCCCTCCTTTTCCTCTGCTGGGCAGGGTGCTGCGCAAGATAGCCCAGGAGGGGGTACCAGCTGTCCTGGTGGCCCCCTGTTGGCCGAGAAGGGTGTGGTTCGCAGACGTCGTGCAGTTGGCAGTAGTACCGTGATTTGGGCTAGGAAGAAGTCCTCGTCCTTTATCTACTACAGGATCTGGCATGCTTGCATTGCCTAGTGTGAGTCCAAGTCTTTTCCTTGTCGGGTGTTTTCTATCCCCAGGATTATGGAATTTTTGCAACATGGTTTGGATTCGGGCCTTCAACTTAGTACCCTCAAGGGACAGGTGTCTGCTCTGGCAATTTTTTTCCAAAGATCCTTTGCCAATCACCAGTTGGTTAAGACTTTTTTCCAGGGAGTTACACATGTGCGTCCACCACGTAAGCCTATGCTACCGGTTTGGGACCTGAATCTGGTGTTGTCTGCTCTGCAGGGCCCTCCCTTTGAGCCTATCCGTGAGGCTGCTTTGCCCATTCTGACTCTTAAGGTGGCCTTTTTGGTGGCTATTACTTCTGTCAGGCGAGTTTCTGAGCTGGCGGCGCTTTCCATCAAACCTCCTTATTTTGAGCGGCATCAGGATAAGGTGGTGTTTCGGCTTAAGACGAATTTCTTGCCTAAGGTTGTGTGTGCTTCTCATCTCAATCAGGACATTGTTTTGCCTTCTTTGTGTCCTAATCCTGCTAATTCCAAGGAGCGGACCCTTCATTCTCTGGATGTTGTCAGGGCTCTGAAGTTTTATTTGGTTGCTACTGAGTCTTTCAGGAAATCTGATGCTCTTTTTGTTCTTCCTACTGGACCTAGGAAGGGTTTACCTCTGGCTAAGTCCACTATCAGCAAGTGGATCCGTCAGGCGGTGGAGCAGGCCTATTCTGCTAGGGGGAAGGTTCCTCCTTTTAGGGTTACTGCTCATTCCACTCATGCTATTGGTGCTTCTAGGGCTTTTCAGCACCAAGCAGCTTCTGTTGAACAAGTTTGTAAGGCTGTTAATTGGTTTCTGTTCATACTTTTTCCAAGTTTTACAAGGTTGATGTTAAGGCCTCATCTGATGCTGCTTTTGGCCGCAAGGTACTTCAGGCGGTAGTGGTTTGAACTGCCTGTTGTTACTTTTTGGGGATCCCACCCTACCTTACGGACACTGCTGTTGGACGTCCCATACGTAAGGACTTCTTGAAGCAGGTCGTGCCATGCAATAGGAAAAAGACAATTCTGTGAGTATTCACCTGTAGAATTGCTTTTACTATGCATGGCACGGCCTGCTTCACCCCATCCTTGTTTTCGTTATTCTTGGTTGCCTCTTTATGGTGATTGTTCCAAGTTAGTTGGGGTTTGTTACCTTTTTTTACCCTTATTATCACCCAGCTTCTTAAATAACTGCTCGTCAACGCTGGATAGGTTTATTGGTGATCCTGTTTTTATATGGTACCAGGAGGAGCCACAACTCTTCTGCAGTACACTGCGCCACCTTGTGGCGGAATATCCCATACGTAAGGACTTCTTGAAGCAGGCTGTACCATGCATAGTAAAAGCAATTCTACAGGTGAGTACTCACAGAATTGTCTTTTTCTAAGGTTTAGAATCCTTTTTTATTCTTAAAAAAGAAACTATATTCGTAGATCTAGATGTTGGAATGATTTATAGCTTTGCCTGGACAATTACTTTATAAAGTATGTCCAGTGAAAAATGGCTTTATCAGGAGGCTTACATCAACACTTTGTAAGCCGGGGAACACGTCACTGATACTCATCTCTTCCTGGATCCTACCATTGCATGCCAAAGGCAGCCTATCAGTCAGGTGTTTTCACAGTGCACTACCTTGAACAAACCTGTTGGGCTGCTTATGGTCACGTGGGGCATAGATCTAATAATATATCTTAAAATGTAGGGTTCTAGATCTATCTAAATTATTAGCATATCTATCTTTAATTTGTAAAATTAACAACAAACCTCAAGCCACCACTCCAACATTTCCAACACTTGACATCGGAGGAGCAAAACAAATACAGCTTTTAACAAGCTTCTTGCATGATGGAAATATAAAAATCAGTACACCCAGTGAAATGATAACTATTGGCTGTAAGCTTATAGGATTCATGTAGTTTCATAACCTTAAATATATTAAAATGTCCAGATTGATTTTAAAGATCATAAATATAAGTAAATCTAAAAATATATGTCAATGTGATCCAAGGTTCAGAAAAGCACTGAAGATTTGTTACTATTTTCCCCACGGGTCGATTATCTGCAAGATTTATAGACTCTCTTGTCTATCAAGATGTATTTTTCTACAACATACACACACAAATAATGATTTTTAATTTGAGGTTACAACTTCTTGCTCTTACCATTATTTATATTTGTGCCCCTGAATGTGAGCCAAATGCTGTATCTCCATGTGTTTTTTTTTTTGTGCTGTGTAATGTTCCACATTGTCTTGTTAATTCTTCCTGATATCACTATGTCTGATCACACCTACACTTATCACTTTATATGTGCCATGCTGTTGCATTGGTGTGTTATCCTGTGTAAGTATTACTTGTGTTTTACTTTTATTAAAGAACAGCTATCACTGTCTATTACCTGCCAGCCTCTCTTAGACATACAAACTGAGTTGGCCTGAATGGCATATGTGCAATATAAGCCTCTACTGCTATACATCAGAGGTGGACAATTGTAAAGATCAAGTGCACTGCCTTTCTGCTAATCAACTAAGGAGTCTGTTCCTACATTATTGGTAGAAAGAACGTACCCAGAGAATAGGTGGGGAGTGTGCTGTTAGCACAGGAGCCAACAATGCCAAAACTGGGCTGGGGCAACCCAAACATCCTGTGGGCTGGCAGGGACAGCATGTAAACACTGTTTTTGCTTAAAAACATGACCAGGAACATTCAATTTAATTGTATTTATTTTATTTATTTGATTACCACTCCCCGTGTACCTGGTCCCCTGGTCTGCATGCTGCCTGCTATAAAATAGCATCTATGTGCATAGTAAGAGCTGACCATGCTTCAATCAGTACATTATTTACTTTGCTTTTCCCAAACAAAACCATTCTTTCCTAATCCCACTTTTTGGGGATATGTGTACATTTAATCTGCATGTGGCTAAAGCTCTGGTATCTTCAATGTTCACTTGTCATATCACCGTTTGGGGGGAGTGGGGCTTTGTTTCTCAATTCCTAGAAAGCAGGAACATGCACCCCTGTTAACACCAAAAAGTTGTTCTCTACTCCCACAAAGCTCCTGATGAGCATTTTGCCTTATCAGTGCAGCCCAGGAAGACTGGCTTTTGTGACCCGCCTGCCTTTCTTACACTATAGAGTGTTACCTGAAGACTCTCTCTTTCTGCAGGGAAAGAGCAGGCCTGAGACGTGCAACTCCTGTAGGTCCATTTGCTCCTAGTTTAGCGATGCCCCTTCTGCTTGATAGATGATGCAGATTAGTTGGCATTTGTCGAGTGTGATTTCAGTGTTATATTGTCAAATCTTTTCTGTGGCAGCCACCTTCGCCTTCAACGGACACTTGATAAGTCAAGGTTTTTGTCAGAATAAATCAGGTACATGCAACCTCCATCCAGGTGATGATCTTATTGTTGCCTGGTATTTCTGACTAATGCTTTATTCCTGCCTAAATCTCATCATGTGATGTTCAGACAGCTGCCAGTGCGGGTCTTCTGTTCTTTCATAATTTTGTCCTTTTCCATTTTGTTCTTATCTTATTACATCAGCATTGGGTGTACCTTACTATGCCCTTCTCTTGTCATTGGTCAGGTATTTTTTTGCTTAGATCCTGTGTAGCAAGCCTGTGATGCCATACGTTTACCGTAGGTTTGGAGTACTGGAATCCTCAGTGTAATTTCAGCTGGAAGACATCACAGTTTTTATTATACATACATGGGGTCCTTCAACATTTCTCATATGGCCGATGGTTGGTACCAGCTGGGGTGTGGCTTTTAGGGTGCCAGTAACTGTCCAGCTTAAATTTAGCCTCCCCTTTTGGGAAGTGCCTTGTGTTTTTTCTCTGTTTTATATAACACATTGTGGTTATTTTTATCACCCCTTTTATTTACTCTTTCACCTTTTAATTGGCCTTTGGGTGTTTTGTCATAACCCAGTCCCCGTTTCCCGGTTCTTGGGGTTTGTTTTTCTCAGTCCTTTCTATCCACCATTCTGTGATCTTTTCAAGCCTCTCCCTAATCTTTGAAATGGTTTTTGTGGACTTTCTGTTAAGACTCTTGCCCCCTAAAACTGCTCGAGATGACTGCTTGTTCTTTCTTTCTCTCTTGGCCTCTTTCTTGGGTTCTGGAATCATGTTGAAGACATTTCCCCAAGAAGACCCATGGTCTTGGGTAAAATTCTCTGGGGATTAGTTTGCTGTAGATTTTCGTAGTTTATCTAGTAATTTTTCTAGCAAGGGCTTATGGCTTCCATGGAGCAGATGTGTGTTTGTGTCTGTTACGGTCCCCTAATTCATCTGAGCTTCCTTGTACCATTAATTGTCAGTTTGTTAAGTCTTTAATGCAGGGGCATAACTGTAGCCATAGAAGTCTATTCAGGAAGGAGCATAAGCGCAAGAATGTCCATTTAGAATTTCTGTCCCATCTTCAAAGACATGTCTTTTCTCCTTAGCTATCTGGATTTCTTGGGCAGTCAACAAGGCTCCTGTCTTGGGAATTTCTGTAGCTATAATCCAAACATGGTTAGGGCGCACTCATTTGTAATCACATTGTATCCCACCTGAAAAAAAGTTTAGCTCTTTATTTTGATTGAATAGATCAAGCTTCAGCAGAATGTGTTCTGCCAGTGGTGGACACATAACTTGTGAGTATTTTCAGAAAAAGTCCTGAGAACATCGGACACCCAACAACATTTTGTTGTGAAGTTTATATTCCTTAGTTCCACTATGTAGCCCAAAGGGTAAACTCCCATCTTTCTTGGTCAGAACTTTATTCCGCATCATGTTACCAAAGGTGTAATTGAAGACTTGATGATCTTAAGGATATTGCCACATATGACTTGATAACTATGCTGTAGAAACCTGAAGCATTTTAACCAAGAGTACTTCAGGGGATCCTTTCCCCTTTTCTGGCCCTCCAAGGTTCAGTCCTCCTAGGCATTGATACTACTATGTTCAGTGATAAAACACACACTCTCTCTACAGAGAGCTGAGCAGAGTTGGAGAGAGGTGACCCTTAACAAGCATGGAAGCATCTTCTCATAGAGTAGTCACCTCTTTCAGTGTACAGGCTGCCAGTTCTGGACACTGTGTCTTCAATGGACAGGCAAGTATTTTTAATATTCAAATCGGGATCAGGATAAAGAGAAATTGGTCCAATTATGTTTCTCTGGATACCATCTAACTTAATGGTATCAGTCAAATGCCATTGTACCAATTTACTTCTACATCACCCTCCAAAATGAAAAGATGTGTTCTTTTAAACCATTTGAAGATGTTGTGTTTGATTACATCACTGCTGTCTTCAAAAGGCACCCTGTCATGGTTACTAGTCCTAAAATGAATCCTGCATTACTTGAGAGTGCTATTACTATTGCAAGCCACAGCTTGTCAGGAAACCCATGCATCTTTAAACAATAAAAGATAAATGCATGTAAACCTTTCCAGATATATATTTAGGGTATCACAAAATATTATTTTGTTGGTCACATCTGACCTCTTTTTAGATGTTTACGTTTTTTTCTAATATGCACCACCCTATTTATTATCCAGCATCTGGATTGTAGTATAGATTTGTATCTGCATATTTGTTGGTTTTAGGGTCTGTCTTTGCGTCTGATATAGGCATAGACAAAACATTTTTATGGCTTTCTAGCTTAGTACTCTAAAGTAAAGACATGAGTCTGCCGATCAAGAAACTAGACTTGCTTTGGAAGCCAAACAAGTGACATGCAAAATGCTTGTACTGCAGCTTTAACTATGACCTACACATTCTGGCTTGTAGGGTAAAAATCGCAGAGTTAAAATGTTATGCTCGGCCATAAGGTTCTTGTTAAGGGCTTCTTTAAGAATGTATGCATCTAGAGTGCTAGAATATTTACTCACTGCCTGTAGAGTTTTATTCATTCTTAGCAGCTCTGTCGTAAGTATTGTCCTATATAAAAAATCCATATAAAAATACTAGGTGCCATATTTATGATGGAGCTCCTCATAAGCACATTTAAATGATCAGCTGGTTGGCTTGCCTGCTCTCCTGGTTTTAAAGTGACAGTATTGTTCTCCACGCTTTGTTCTGTATTACATTTTTGGTATAATAGTCCCCTTAGACAGACTATCAACCAATATGTGTTATTTTGAAGGGCCACCAAGAGGAAATTTCAAGCACTACTGTTGGGTTTCCCCGGTAATCTTAAGAAAAAACTGTGCCATATAAACACACACACGGTGGGTTTTACAGATCAGGGCACCCCAAATCTATTTAGGTCCACTTTAATTGACATTATTTTATTTTGCTTTATGTGCAGACCATGTATTGTGGAGGTTTGTCTCACTTGCTGAGGTTTGTGTTTTTTGCAGGTGCTGTGGATTCCACCTCCTCTTCCTCCTCCTCATCCTCTAGTTTTGTAAATGGTGCTACGAGCAAAAATCTCCCAGCAGTGCAGACCGTGGCTCCTATGCCTGAGGATTCTGCAGAAAATATGAGGTACAGTAACTTTAAAACAAGTGGACACAAATTAACATTTGATTTGTTAAATACCTTGTATATGTTTAAATACTGTATATTATAGCCCACACTAGAAAAATGTCCGATAAATGATAGTAGCTTTAAGCATCACTGGCCATGTTCCTTCCGTATTGTTTTAGGTCCACATTCCAAGGCTATAAAACCATACTAAACTCCACAACTATTTTCTAATAGCCGCTTGTTTTTTTTTTACACAACTTGGGACCCAGACATTAGATGACCAACATCTCAGCATCACCTTGAAAGCAGACCTCTAGTCAGGGGTGTAACTTGAGGGGTTGCGAACGCAGAAGGTCAGGGCAGCCCCATCATTGTTGTTCCTCCACCTTATTTATCTTTTGTCTTTAGTTGTCTAGCTGCATCCAATTGAGTTAAGACAGAAAAAAGTTTACAGTGTGAGCCGTGAATAAGCCCGTTTTAATGTTCACACCAGAGCCACATGGCATTTAGTTATGCCACTGCCTCTAGTCACAAATGACTTTAGGTAATTTACCCCCCCCCCCCCCCCCCAGCAGGAGATCCTGATTTGGGATGCCCCTAGAGTTAAAGATCATTAGAATGCCACATGGCTCATGAAGGTCTTTTGGGGGGAGGCAGGAAATAGCTGTGCAGTGGGGTAAAGCTTGCCTTCTACTGAATGAGGTGCTACTGCTACATGTCTATTGAATTCTGGTTTAGACATAGTCTAAAACACTTTGATTCCTCAATTCTTTTTTCCCATCATCCTTCAGGACTGCCATGAAGATAGAGGAAACACAAACTGGGACAGGTTGAAAAGCCCTATCCCCCCCCCCCCTCATTCCTCGATATTGTGTTTCCTTGCTAGGAAACCTCTGGAACTTTCTTTCATCATCCAACCCCCTGACTATACTTCCACATGGGCAGTGTATCTTTGGCCAGCGCGGTCCAATGAAGCACCACATCACCTTCCCTGGCTGTCTCCTGATCTCCTGCAGTAGGTAGCAGGCTTGCGGTCCAGTCCGCGTGAACCTCCCTCTCGGCGGCAGCACTGGCTGCGTTAGCGCTTTTGTTGGTCTACCCAGGTCTCCCCTCTGATTTTCCAGTGGCAGATGAGTGCACATGCTCGGGTGCGCCCCAGACACTTGCAGCTGGGGGACAGAAGGGCGAAGCTGGTTGGGCACATGGTAATCCCTAGACTCGTACGCTAGCGGGCTTTGCTGTCCAGTCAGCATGCTCCTCCCTCTCAGGGGCAGCATGGGTGGCACTTTTTTGTTTTGTGTTCCCAAGTCTCCCTTTAGGATTGCTTTTTAGTAGATTAAGTCTTTTGAATTTTGGTTTAAGATAACTCTTCTGTACATGGAGACATATGCTTGTTTGTGGTTGCTGAATGCTGAAAACAGCTTGTATTGTAATTATAATGTAATTTGCACTTGTGTTTCCTCTTAATTTTACAACACCGTGACATTTTCCTGACATACACATTAAATAATTAACCATGTACACAATGGCGTCCTCCAGTTTCATCAGATTCCAGACGGCTACTTGAGAATCACCTGTGTAATTGACCATATAATGTATGCACGCTCATTTGTGCGGCACGCCTCCTTCCCTTCTTCTAGCTTAGATAGTGCTGCGCCTACAAGGAAACTCGGGATGAGCTTTGCTAGGCCAACCATTAGTCAATATGGGCAAACTATAGGCCAGCAGCTCGTTGCATCAAGTACCACTTTTTATTATATATCTCAAGTACCACTTGAGTGATGCACATGTGTGGACAGTACCTAAAACCGTGTTAAAAATGCTCAAAACGAAATAAAATGTATGAAATACTCAAAATGCACATACATAGTTCACATAACCTTTTGGAGCAGTTTTCTATGTATAGAGCAAATTGTTCAGGTTGGGGTACAAGTCAGTTTGCATAGGATTTCAAGTACCCATCAGTACCATTGGTTGGGGACCCCTGCCCTAGGGTAAATGATTAACATACAGAAGGCTTTTCTGTACCTAAAAATGCATGCTCACGTCACTCAGCATTTTTAGATCAGCTTAACTTCAATCTCAAGTGTGCAGGGTGGGTGTGGCTACAAGCCCTATTCACAGAAGACAACACAATGGAGAAGGATCACCTCCAGATATTTAGGTCGGGGGCTGAGATAGGGGACAGGACCTATTTGGGGATCCATTTTATAAGTTTTAAGAAAATGCAATTAACAAAAATTCTTTATTCAAAGAGGAGCATCCACTGGCCTAGAGTCTATACGAATCTAAGGCTAGTTGTCTCCCTCTTCTTTGAGGCACCCCAATGTGTGTGATACATGTGCAGGCCTTGGCGGAATCCCTGGCATCCCTTCTGCTGATGCTGCAGACCTATCTTAATGGTATGTGCAGTCATAAGGAAGCTGCTTTCTATGCATGGCATCAGAAAAATCCAACAAAATAAAGTGAACCTGTTTTGGGTCACTGGTCGCCCAGTAAGTTATTGTTAATGTTGGGGTGGAATGGGCATGCCCAGTTGTCTCACTTCTAGTGGAAAAATGACCTTTCATTTGTTACTGCAGTTTGTAGAGTCATTGAAGTCTTTCCCAGGGCTGCGGCTTTACCTCTTGGTAGAGGGGAAGCGGTGAACGTTGGGTTGGTTTTTCTTCAGCTGATCACAGAGCTCTGGAATTCTCTCTTGATTAGTCTCTGCTGCTGATTCAGCTCAAGCCAAATCCACAGGTCATGTTAAGCTTTAATAATAAGCAACACAATTCAAATGTACTAACTGTCATCTTCTTCCCCAACCTCTGCCTACAGAGATCACTCTGTCTAAGCAGCAGCCTGCGGAATACAGATTACATGTACATTCTATATACTAAAAATAGCATTTTCTGTATCCACCTTATACTGGTATAAAGGGATAAATCATTCTATAGGGATGGAGGAGTCAGAATACTTTGCCGATAAGACTAATGTCATTTTTTCTCATAAGTCATTAAATGCTAATATACCAGCTTGTATTTTACTGTTCAGGAGAGGGGGGTATATACACTTTTATACAGTTTGGCCCCAGTTTTCTTATGTGAAGTCCTTCAGTGTACAAGCATTTTGGGTCCCCCATGGGTCTCCACAACAAAAAGATAAGTATCCCTTAGAGGAAAAGTCCTTCATCTGAGCTAAGTTTCGTCCTTCTAATCACCACAGTTATTTTATTCCTGCCGGGGATTATTGGAATGTGGTAACAAGGTCCAGCCACATCTGCAGGGAACATAGGAGAACCACAAGAATGGTGTGAGTCTGTTTTTTATTTTATTGCCTAAGTCAAACTTGGCACAAGGAGAGGAAGGGGCTGAATGGGGGGGGGGGGGGGGGGCAAACCTCCAATCAAAATTGACTTTAGGTTCCTGGGGATCCTGATTTCGGATGCCACTGTTAAAGATTTTAGGAACTTTATACGATGGGAGACTTCGTTGAAGCATGTCTCCTATTAGAAGAGGGGTGGCTGCCACATGGGTTTGTAGATGTTCATGCCCCCGATAATATGGAACTGGAGAGTATCTCTGTAATGCAGAGCTCACTAATGGCATACAGGGAGACTGTAGGTATGCTTTGGACCTCCAGCCTTTTTTCTCCTTAGCAGGCCAGATTTGAGATGCCCAATCTTCAGTGCCCTACACCGCCTATTGGTGGGGGACATCCATACATTTGTAATATCCTTTCTGCAGACCCACCATTGGAACAAGCTCTTCAAGGAATGGTTATGTTTCTCTATAGGGGGTGGGTGGGTATACAAAATCAGGATACAGTTTATTGAGGCTCAAGTTGGCCTAAGGCCTTTTTGATCTTCGGTCCACTTTAATTGCAGGGTTTATAAGTGCAGAAAGAGGGGGTGGTTAAGGGCACCACAGACCAAAACCCCCTTATTAGATGGAATTTTATTTGGAAACGTTGAGAAACCCATTAATGTGGGCTCATTGATGGCTTAACTGGGTAGGTGAGGTTAGTTTAGTGTCCCTGTAATGCAGCACCCTACCTGGCACAGAGTTAGCAGGAATAGCATGCCATCTACTGTATTTAAGTGGATTTTTATTACTGGACCATTTTCTTAAAAATGGGCTCATCAGATGCATAACTAAGCCTGGTGTGGACCTTAAATTGGGCCCCTTCATGGTTTATGGTCCAATGACCTTGATGGGCTTTATGCAGTTGCAGCCTCTGCCTTCCCTGTAGTTATGCCCTTGGTGCTCCTTTAAATGGACAGCCCAAGCAATGGCAATAATAAGTCATCAAGGTGCTCCCCTAAAGCCTGTCCCATGTGCCTCTCCTCCATTTCTTGCAGCATGCTGTATATGCTTTAACAGGTCTCCAGAGTCTGCCCCTCCATTTCTTTACTACCACACTCCAAGTGTGGTCCTTGAAAGAAAGAGAAATGGAAAGGAGAGCAAACAACCTGCCACAATCCACTTTAGTGAGCTGCAGGAAATAGAGGAGAGGCATGTGGCACAGGTTTCAAGCGAACTTCTTGCTGCCTTATTGTCATCGCCTGGACAGTCCCTTTAACGTAAACTGAGCATTCTTTTGGGGCCCCAACATGAGACACAGAACAATTTACAGGGTAATGGGACAGCTTCCCCATAATGTCAGAAAAGTGGGACATGTCAGTTTACTTTAACCCTTGCTACCAGGTACCTGGTAAAACCGAAGGCTATGAGCACCAGAGGTAACAATGTCACACTCATTTGGGAGGGGTAACATCTGTCTTTTAAGTCACTGCAGAAATCTTGTAATATTGAAGAGTAGGTGAGGTTAGAGTTGACAGGGAGAGCTAGGTCCACTTAAAAGGTGACCTCCCGCCTTTACCTTGCAACGTTTCTTGTCCACTTGAATAATGGGTAAAGGATCAGGTATCTAAATATACATAGAAAGGTATGCTGTGATAGAAAGGTGACAATAGGTCAAGGGCAGCACTGCCTTAACAAAAGATTTCTAGTTATTCTTTCCTGGTCTGCTTTGTAGAGTTGTAGCTCCAGGTTTACATGCACACAGCTGCCCTTTTCGGTCATGGAAGAAGGGCAAACTCTGAGAAATCTGCAGCATATGAGGTAAGGTAAGTATGGTTTGCTAAGGCAGCTATAGTCGCATCATTGTGTTAGTGTTATGTCTTACCCAGAAAGTGCTTTATGTATTTAAGGTTCATGAAGCAGGTTTTTCGGTTAATTCAGTATAAATGCTGTTGTGGATATATTGAATGTATATTGCTTTTTTTAACATAAAATACACTTGCATTGGAAGTGCTGATGCTTGCTACTACAACATCTGACAAACAGCTGTATAGTTCTATGTCTAGACTTAAGAACAGAATAAAAGTGATTTAATTGTTTATTGGTATATAAACGCCAAATGACTTCGTAAAGCAGGCCAAAAGTCAATAAAAAGCAAAAATCGCACCCCTATAGCCCCACTCTGGCAATTAGTGACATAAACTATTTGAGAGGGCTTAACTCCCTGCAGATGTTATGGAATAGCAGACAGATCCCATACTGCATAACTGCATGGCAGTGGCCATCTTGCCACAAACATGAGTCCAGCTTATATAAAATCCCAATCCCACAGTCACAAATTGCATCACATATCAGTGCAATCCTCCTTTATTTCTAGTAGAAAGCCATCAGCTGTGGCTCCCCTGAACAGCTGAAATGATACATAATGTTTACACTGACTAAATGAGTGTGGTAAATCCAGAGTCCAGTGAACAGGGATAAAGATACATTGTTGCAACTCTCCCCTTACAGGCTCACACACACTCCCTCTAGCAGCTGGTTATTCAGTGTGTGTATTTATATAACATAATACACAAGCTGTCTGTGTTTCTCAGGCATTTATGTATGTTTGGTGTGGACTGCTGCTGGCACAGCTTTCCCCTTATGCTTATGTGTGTAACAAGGTGGCCGCTCCCATGCAGTTCTGCAGCAAAGAATCGGCCTGCTAATCCATAGCATCTGCATGGAGTTACACCCTCTCAAATAGTTTTTGCCAGAGGGGGGGTTTAGGGGAGCAATTTACTAAACTTTATTTTTTAATGACTTTTGGTCCACTTTAAACTCTAAAGGTGTCTTTAATACTTTTTTCTGCTCTTTCTACAGTATCACTGCCAAATTAGAGCGAGCACTAGAGAAGGTGGCTCCACTCCTGCGGGAAATCTTTGTTGACTTTGCCCCATTTCTCTCCCGGACGTTGCTTGGTAGTCATGGACAAGAGCTGCTTATAGAAGGTATTCACAGCCTCTTATTTTACACATTAATTTGAATGAAGTTATTCAAAATTATCATATGTTCCAAATACTAGATTACTTGTGTGTATTTAAATCAGACATAAAGTCAAATTGACCCATAGGGCTGTTTCATTGTGCCCCCCATGCATTCCAGTTTGGGATACTACTATTTTAATCACAACATGAAGCCCAAAAATTTAGAAAAATACTGTCCCTTTGGTTGCAGTAGCCACGTCTGTATAGGGAGCCCTAGATTGGTGACTTGCACACCAGAAGAACCTAATTGGCTGTGTGGCACTAGAGTATGTACTAAGTGAGTTTTCCTGTCTGATTTTGGAGGATGGATGCAGACAATTTTGGATGCCTTTTAGGTGGGAGATGCAGTGGTCCTGAGGGGCGCGGAGGGTTAAGATACTGGAGGTCCACTTTTTAAGCAATTTGAACTTTCACGCTACTTAATTCTTGGTGCTATCTCCGAAATTTATCTCTAGAGATAAAATAGGCTTCTGCTTTCATTTAAAAAATGCATTAGTTTGATCAATCTGCTATCTACAGATGAATCACTTGAAGATAACAAGGGGCTTCTGCTTTTACTCCAAAAATAAATTAGTTGGCTAAAAGGGAACTCCCTTATTAGTCATCAGTGCAGCACCAGCAGGACTCCAGCATGGGCCCTGGTCACAATTTTAAACCTTTCCCTAATTCAACTTCACAGTTAATGGTACTGTTCTGTAGGAGGTCACCATGTTGCATACATGGGCACTGGAGAGGCTCCAACAAATGGGTTGAATATTGGATTGGGTGTGACTGCTATGGGCCCAGCCTTCATATATTATAGGTTGTGTTGTGAGGTTGTGGTCCAGTCTATATTACACTCCTTGCCACCTCCCATACTTAAAGGAGCAGTATCGCAAATTTTTCTTGGTGACTTAAATGCTACTTTGAATGTAGGTAAGTGTTGGAGTAAGAATTACAAATTTAGAAAAAAATGATGTCTGTGTTGAACAGCTGGAGACTAATAGCTCATGTTTATGTCTTCTGAGTGTCAGAGCCCGACACTCTGGCCTGTTCCATGCTGAGGAGAGGGGTGAAATAATGTATCAAAATATCAGCTGTTCAGTGCTGGCAGCCGTCCAGCATAAGATGATAACATTGCAACATTGCCAGGCCAGAACTCATATATCTAAAACAGAGAGAAAAGCTCTAGAAGTCATTTAGCTGATTTTTCCCTTCATGTTGGCTCTGCTGCAGAATCTTTCAGTTTACCATTTTCTCTTTCATATTCTTATTTTTCATTTTTCCATATAATCTTTCTTCCAGCTTTGTGTTTTTTGAGCAAAGCCCAACCCAGGAGTTTCACTATCGGGAGTTTTCTTTTGTGCCCCTAGGGGCATCCCGACTTGGGATGCCATGATATGTGAAATCCCCAAGTTCGCCTGTGAAAACGTACCTTTCCCTGTCCCACAGCGCATGCGTGGGCTCTCATCCAATCAGCGCTGTTTGCACACAGATGGGGAGCCTGAGCAGTAACCTTCCTGGCCGCCCGGCCTGTCTAAATGACTATCTGCGTGAGCGCGCCAGAAAAATGGGGGGATCTGTGGTTATCCAGGGGTCGTTTCACACAGTGGGCATCCTGATTTAGAATGCCCAAGGGGGAAGGTCAATGGCCGGGTCTTATTGACTTCAGGGTCGGCAACTCAGGGTTTTGTTCCACTTTAATACCTTTAGATTTTCCTGCACAGTTATTCAAAGAAGAATTTCAGTTATTTTCAGTCAGTTTAGTTTATTTTGTATAGATTTTACACATTTGAGTCACCTGGTCTCATAACAAAAGCAGCACCTCACACACACACAGCTGTTACCACTGATTACAGTGTCAGCCTCTGAGGTAAAGTGTTGCTAGGAGACCAGTGGGCTAAATGAAGCAGCTCACTAAATACAACCCAGCAGATCCCCCTATTCAGCAAATGAACTGAGCCACTGTAATTATACAATTTAAAAGAAAGGCATATATTTTTTCCTTTTTCTATCGCCAGATTATTTATACACATGTTAGAAGCTATTGTGTGGCTATTTAATTATTTATCTTTTTTAATGCAAATTTCGCGATACTGCTCCTTTAAAGGAGACTATGTAATATTAAAACTCCATTTAAACATGTCGGCTAATGAGAGCAGGGGTCATTTATACACCCGAACTGAAAGCTCCAGCCAAGCTCCAGCCTGGTAGGAATAAAAATCCAGGAGTGCCATGTTTCAGGACTACCTCTACCTTCCAAGAGAGAAGAAAGAAACAAACCTGGCTGGATATTTCTTTATGCCGGGTGTAGAAGTGGCCCCTCCTCCCACAATCCAACATATTTATATGGACTTTTCTCAGTGGGCCATTTTCTGCCATAGTGCTCATTTAATGAGCCTTTATTTACCTCCCTTTATGCACCAGTTCTATTTTCCTCTCCGACTTTTTAACATTTTAATGAGTAGCTCAAAAAGTTGCAGCTGATCCACTTTCTTTTGACTTCATACCTACAGGCAGTCTGGTTACGCAACCACTAGGTAGTCTAGTCAAAGCAATGTAATATGAGGGTCTCCCCTGTTTCAGTCTCATTCTGCCTCCAGATCTCTGTTCCTGTCTGTCGGTTTAGGAAATTCTATAGGGTTGCATAGAGCTCTGCTAATTTTATTACAGATGCAAAGTGCTGCTGGAATTCAGCTCTCTGGTGCTAATTTTTTTGCAAAGGCTGCTGTCAGTACCATGCTCCTTTTTTATTTACTTAGTCCTTAGCATTTTGTTATCCATTTCATGTGTTTAAAGTAGAACCAGCTAAAGTCAATAAAATGCATAATGTGGTTTTAAGCATATATATTGGCATCGAGTATCGGTCACAAATGTTATAGAAGATTCTGGTGGATGCTAAAATAATTGAGTTTTCATTTTTAGCTTTTACAACCATCATCAATTTGCAAATCACACTCTTCAGTTACTGCAGCTGGTAGTACAGCGTCTAAGCCATTAGCCAAGCTACTAATATTATTAAGAATATTGACACTCGCAGGCCAAACTTTTTCCTATTTTTTTGGGTCAGACATTAAAGCGGAACAAAACCCACCAGCAGCAGGCCTGGAATCTAAAATGTTTGAGGGCCGGCTGCTGTATTTCCTGAATCGGGACCCCCCAGGAAGCACCAAAAAACTAACCTCGCCTCGCTCCAGTGGTGCATGTGCAGGCTCTTGTCCAGTGAGTGCCATTGAATATGATAATGGAATTCAGCGGGTGGCTCTGATTGTTTACAATGGGGATCGTGCGCTGCCGCATCCCTGCCGTCGTGCGGCTGGGTTGCTTGAACAGGGTAGGCATGCCTTAAAGTGGATCAAGATCCATGATTTTTATTATTCCATGTTTTGTTCAGTGCCCCAGGGGCATCCTGAATTTGGATGCCCCGCTGTGTAAAGCCCCCCCCCCCCCCATAACTTACTGTACAGCTCACCTCTTTCCGGTCCAGCTACTCATGCGCAGGCTTTTGTCCAGTCAGACCTGTTTGCCGTGACTATGTCATTTGGTAGACGGCTCTGATGTTCTACAATGGGGAGTGCAAGTGGGCGCATCCCTAGCGGCCGGCGCTTCCGTACAAGCCTATCTGAATGATGAATGAAGATGCTGGGCATGCGTCCGCTCTTGCTCTCCATGTTAAACAATGATAGCGATTTTCTGAATTATATAGGCACGGCAAATGGCTCTGATTGAATAAGAGCCTGCACATGCACCGTTGAACCGGGGAAAGGTAAGCTGATACCAGCAATCGGCCCGTTTCTCTAACTAAAATTTACACAAGAAACACTGGGGAAAAATGACTTTGATCAAAATGATTTCACAAGTTTGGTGGGTTTTGGCCTGCTTTAAAGAGCAGGATCAGGTCAGTGATGAGAAATCCAAAAGCAAACTTCAGGGTGCAGGGATCCCACAGCTAGGTGGCAGGATTATTCACGGGGACAAACCAGCACTTTCTGAATGTCGGAGCTCTCATTTTAGGGGGTCAAGGGTACCTGTATCCAGGAAGCCACACCAGCACTTCCTGGATGTCAGCCCACTTCTTTTTAAGAGCCAAAGAAAGGAGCACATGCTTTCAGGGGGGTGCAGGCATTTGCGCCAACGTATGCACCAAGGATTGCGTGTGGATCCTGACATGCACTGATCAACTATTTGCAGTTTCCTTTTTGGACAGAGCACCACAGGGAGGAAATGAGTCTGCATCAGGGGGACTGGGTTAGGGTCCCATCTGGCACAGTCACCAGGGAGGGTGTTGGACCGCTTTAAATATGTAATTCAAGGAATCTTTCGCCTAACATGCTTTTCTCCAAGCGCACAGTTTCTTGTATTAAAGTGATCTTTCCACGTTAGAAAGAATTTTGGGGTTGGAGAGATTGGTGAGCAGGGATTTATGAGCACGTGTCACTATTTTATTGCACAAATCAGTCCCTTTCCTAAGCACCCATCTTATTATGTCCAGTATGAAAGATCTATTACAGCTTAAAACAGTTATTCTGCATGTCATTTGTCAGTGGGTTAATCTGCCTGTTTTTACATTCTTGCTAAATACAGTCTAGCCTGACAGCTGGAAATAAAAAATGCCATAAATCAGGGTCTTGGCTTAAAATTATTGCTATATTCAATAGCTCCTAAAATCAAAGAACCCCAATAAAATTCCCACCGCTAAAAGCAATTTACTGACCCAAGATTGGAGAATATTCTTGCTGTGCCACATGCTTAAAGCGCTGACCTTCAGCATGCTTTAATGAAAAGCCCAAACCCTTAAAGAACTATTCCCCAGCATCTAAAATAAATATATTTTACGTTTTTATTATTCTTTCCCCCTCCGGGCTGCAACTCTGTGCAGGACTGTAGGATACGGGCACCGCCATCTTGACTCAGAAGCATCGAAGACTGAGGACAGGAGAGCAGGATAAAGTACAAGGGGGCAGGGGTTATAGCTGTGCTTTGCACAGACAGAGCAGAGCTGGGGTCAGGAAAAGGTCAGCAATCCTAGAATGCAGAGCGACACAGTCAGAAGACACTTCCTGTTTGCAGGCTGCCTGTTGCTTTATGAGCTGCCGTCTTGGATGTTTAAAGGCTCATAACATGCGGTAGATGCAGGTAGGATGACACATATGTATGTATACCAGAAAGTGGAGCAACATTAGCAATATTAACAAACATTTCCTTCCATCTGCTTCAGCAACATGAGAGCCTGCTTAGTGTATATGGTGCTTTGTTTACACTAAGCTTTAGGGGGAGAAGAAATGTCAGCCATTGGTAAACCATTCATTGGCAAAGTTTCTTTGTCCCCCAAGCTATATTAAAAGATGTCTGCTCTGCAACATTAGCTATCCTTTATGGAAGTGTTTAGCAGCACAGTAAGGGATCTTCTTTTACTTGATCGCGTGTCAGTGGACAATGAACATGTTTTCATTAGATAAGGTGGTCTCCTGAAGATGCCCCTATACCCTCTATGGGAGTCTGCCCTACAGCCAGACTTCCCTTCCCTGGCATATGCACATCACCCATGCTGCCCCGCAGTACTTACCTGGCCCAGAGACATGTTTACCTGCCATATTTACGTGTGATGGACCACCATCAAGCACAGACCTGGCATAAGAGGTCAGTAGTTAGGTGCCTTTCTAACTTTAAATAATGTAATATTCATTTAATATTTAATAAGATTGTCCAGCTTAATTGTAAAAACAAATCAGTTTTCCTGCCATGAAAAGGATGTATCTTTTTGTGTTGCTGAGTTTGGAGGTCTAGCCCCAGATTTTATTTATTAATGTCCACCTTTTCTTAGCTTTAAGAGGTGGACATATCTTTAATCCTCTTGCTTCAGACTATGTGGGGCACATCAGTGCTTGTGCTTTCAGGGGAGGATAACTGCCTCCTGCTTTGCTTGTTTGTTTTTTCCCTGCTTCCACCTATAGGTCCACTTTTCAGTGATGATAAAGGTGGATATGAATCAATAAAATCCAGGGGCTGGGCTACATCTCAGACAGCTAGCAGATACACAAACAAGGATTTGTTCTTACACTAATCCTGGACAATCTCTTTAAGTATACTTGGCTTCAAAGCTACCAGTGCTTTGTTCCCCGGCACTGTACAAGGTAGAAATTACAGGGGGATGAGGCAAGTAAAATTACAAATGACAACAATGTATATAATGCACATGGTATTATGAGTCAGATGTAACAAAAGATTAGAGTGGAACAAAACCCATGAATTTGACCTTCCCATGTTCTGTTCCATGCCCCTGGGGCATCCTGAATTGGGATGCTCTGCTGCTGTGTGACCCCCTCCGAAAATCCCACTAAAACTCCACTCCAATGGCGCATGCACAGCCTCTCGTTCAATCAGAGCCCTACATCATTACGAAAAGGGGTTTGATTTAAATCAATAGGGAGCTAAAATCACCCCTCGAAACCATGGACTTGTGCAAGCTCCAGCCCCATCTAAATGGCCTGGGGCGGGAGTGCACACACCGCTGGGGATACGACAGTGTGTGCTTCCCATTGTAAACATTCAGAGCTGTTTGGGATTCCTCTGTGAAGTGCCTCAGGGAAAAAACATCGTCCAGCCCTGGTATTTCTTAGATTCCAGGCGCTTGTGGGTTTTGTTCTGCTTGGTTTTGTCTAAAGTGACTAAGTATGTTTATAAAATGTGGTTCCAAAACCAGGATCAGAGAAATGAGGAATATGCAACTGATCTGGATTGGAGGGACATCCCAATTGGAGTTGCCCCTTGTTGCATAGCTCCGCAGCAAGCCTAGTCCCCAGAGCCTTGATACTATGTTTTGTGGCCCAACTTCACCGTCATTCAACCAGCGGTTGGTGGATGGGATCCATAATGAGGTAAATATCACCAATCAGGATATGCCCCCCCCCCCCAGTGGTTCTGCCCTAAACAGAAGGGTGTGGGACCACTTAAAAACAGCCAAGGCGAAGTCTGTCCCTGTGTCCCTCCTCACCCCACAGTGAGCCATGCTTATTACAACACCTTGTTGATAGTAGACCAGAAACCATAGCACACTGATGGTGGGCAACACCCTCCTATTGCTGTGATTTGTGCTTCTAGTTATTGATTTAATGGTTATCCAGTGGTTAAATAAGCTAGTGTGGCTCATCGTGGGGTGGCTAGAACCCCAGAGTTAATCATAGGGAGCAGTCCTGGGTTTCTGGTCCTCCATTGCACAAAGGAAATGGTATAGGTGCAGATGGCTCACTATGGGGACATCAAAAGAGGTTGGTTAAGGGAAGTCTATCCTACAAAAATAGACCAGTGTGTAGGTCCATCTAAAAATCTTATAAGTTATATTATTCAACAGGACCAACACCCTTACAAGAAACAGTGCTCATATGCACCCCTCCCCAGTGCAATTCAGATTGCTGCACATAGAAATTCAATCACCTTTTTGTAAATCCTGCCGTGGTCAATTTTACCACCAAAATGGCGTCCTTTGGCTTTGCAGTTAGATGTGTCTGGTATATTTGTGTGCTCCCCAGACGTGTGTGTGTTTGTATGACGTATGTGTATATGCACACATAGATTGCTGCACATAGAAATTCATTCAGCTTTTTGTAAATTCTGCCGTGGTCAATTTTACCACCAAAATGGCGTCCTTTGGCTTTGCAGTTAGATGTGTCTGGTATATTTGTGTGCTCCCCAGACGTGTGTGTGTTTGTATGACGTATGTGTATATGCACACATAGATTGCTGCACATAGAAATTCATTCACCTTTTTCTAAATTCTGCCGTGGTCAATTTTACCACCAAAATGGCGTCCTTTGGCTTTGCAGTTAGCCTGCAAAGAGGAAGGGCTGCTGGGTTTCCTGCAACTGTGCATTGTGGGTTAGTCCGTTAAATCCAGGCAGCAGCAGAGCTGGAAAGCTGGAAAAGGAAGCCTCCGGGGTGCTTCAAGTTGGCTGTGACCAGGAGAAAATCAGTGAGGCAGTGTTTCAGCTTTGAGTGGATGTAGGAAATGTAAGTACGGACAATGATTCAGTATTATGCATGGTAATGGGCAATGAGTCTAGTGGTGTTTTTTTTTTCAACTGTGCAAGGTTGTTGGTCCGGTTTATGGCATTGATACGTGTTAAAATCCATGTCTGCAACAACTATTACATTTATGTGTTATAATTGGAGTTCATTTATCAAAGAACTTGTGAATATTGCACAATATGTGTAGCTTTACGTGGCCCAATCCAAGCATGTGTGTTTTCTCTAATCTATGCCCTTGTAAGTGTGCTTATTTATGGATCGTAACATCTTTGATTGTGTGTGTGTTTTTGCTGCAGCCCGTGAGTGTGTATGGATATGGTAAACTCGGTGTGCGCAGCTCTGTTGTAAGATGTGTGAAAGTATATGTTTAGATGTGTCTGGTATATTTGTGTGCTCCCCAGATGTGTGTGTCTGTATGACGTGTGTGTATATGCGCACACACACTATGAAACAATTTTCTTTTCCAATTACTCCCTTCCAGGGGAAGGATGCCGGCAAGTGCAGGCTTCATAAATTAGACCAATTTTAAAGTTTCTTTTTCTAAATTAATCCAAGCAAACAAAACATTATAATTTAACTTTCTGCTCTTGCATCCGAATTGATTCCATTTGTGAGCAGGATTTCTGCTGGGTGCAGTGGGGAAATCACGATCAGTAAAATGTAGACAAACCTTGATAAAGACCAGACGGAGTGACTGTGGTATCCTGCTAGACTCCGACACATATTGGAGCAATAAAAGTAAAGCAGATCAAAACCTCGCTCCTATTTCATAGGAAGCTTTTTTTTTTTTTAAACCCTTTAACTACTTCAGTGCCAAGGGACTCTCTAGGAATTATATGGCGGCTCCCAGTGGAGTAGGAAGGTTGTTTTTAATTTATGCCCCGTTTGTTTTGAGCAGGACAGCTAACCCCATAATTAACGGAAGCTCTACTTTTAGGAAAACAAGAGAAGTTTAAAATCTCAAAATCATTCCTGTGTTTGGAGTTACGGTAGTTCCCAACAGTAAGCTTGATCGTTATATTCAAAGGACAAGCGAAAAGACAGAAGTCTAAATGAGCCTCCATTTATCAGTTTTTTACAGACTTGCCTGGGTCAGGACCTCTGTGCCCCTGGATTGAGTTTTGCAATCAGAGGTCATATAGACTCTGTAATATTGGATTATATTACCTTTCTTAGGCGACCTTAAAAGCCGGCGTGCTGTTTTGTGTGTATGTGTGTGTTTTCCTCCACAATTGCGGATTCTGTAAAGTCAGATGTACTGAAATGAACTGATATATATTGTGGCGATTAGCTCTGGTAGCGACCGCGTGTCAGCAGTATAGAGGCGGAGGCAAACAGTTCAAGGTAAAGTCTGTGTTTATTTCACACAAAAAAATCCACAAAAGCATATGTCCATACAGGTTACATCACCTTTTCAGGAAACCGCAGCATAAATGATACAGTCAGGCAAACAGCTTTTAGTCCTTGAGCAAAGGTCCTGTTTACAATCAAATAGGCCTCAGGTCCGCATGAACAGCCTCCACAGGAGATTTCAGCCAGGCTCACAGAGTCTCACTCCCATGTGAGCTCTAGACAAAGGACAGAGCACAGCTGATTCCCCAGGCTATTTAAACAGCCCGCAAAACCCGGACCTGGGTAGTGGGATGGAGTCCCACCCTGCTCTACTCCATCCCAGTAAAGCCGTCCCAGGTTAGCCTTTCGGCTATTCTAAAGCAACAGCAGCAAACTGCCACCAGCAGCTGATGCTGGAAATCAGACTACACGACTTTACTGCACCAATGCCAGGTACATTGGTGCTACATACCTGCCCTTGCACCACCTTACCACAATATATATATATATATATATATATATATATATATATATATATTATATATATAGAGAGAGAGAGAGTTTTAGGGTCATCCTGAACCAAATGTGCTAAAACACGCCCCCCCAGAACCACAGAATCCCCCTATTACAGGCAGGGTGGCGTCCCACCCTCCCATTCCCCATTACAGACAGTGTGACATTCCCTCCTCCCATTTCCTGTTACAGGCAGTGTGGCATTCCCTTCTCCCATTCCCCACAGGCAGTGTGGCATTCCGTTCTCCCATTCCCCACAGGCAGTGTGGCATTCCGTTCTCCCATTCCCCATAGGCAGTGAGGCATTCCCCCCCATTCCCATAGGCAATGTAAATGAACCCTGCCTGTTGTCCCCACCATGGCTGCCACTGCCACTTCGGGCGGCGCAAGCGCTCAAACACACCTGGGTCCGTGCAGTGGGTGGGAGTGGCCTGTGTCCACATCCCATGTCCTCAATGGACGCAGACCACGGCCACCCGCTGCATGGACCCGGGCGTTTGCGTGCACCAACCCAAAAAGTGGTGGCAGCCACAGAGGGGACAGCAGACAGCGTTCATTTACCCTGCCCTCTCCCTGTCTGCCCACCCGCCGCTCCTCAATCGGCTAGCATCCTAGTGGCAGGGGCATGGGAGCACAGATTCTGGAAGTTTACTTTTTTCTTGTGAGGGAGGGTTTATTCTGCCACACTGCCTGTGGGAATGGGATAGGGGGAATACCACACTTCCAGTGGGAATGGGATAGGTGGAATGGCACACTGCCTTCAGCACCTCCCCTGATCCTGACCATAAATCGAAGCCTGAGTCTTGTGTAAGATTAATTGAAATATTTAGTGAAATATTGTCTATAACTACTCTGGCAATAGAGCTTATAGCCCATTTCCATGAACAGATTAATTAACTATGTATGACTCTTATGAAAGGGGAGGACTTGCATTTGGATGCGGATGATTTGTCAGCAAATTATTCGATAACGCAATTGTAATTAAGATTGTTCATACTGTGCGAATTCAAGTTGTTTTTCATAGTCTTATTTGCAATCAATGTATGTTTTCACATGCCAGCGGTAACGAAAACCTAGATAATTGCTTGATTGCAGCAGGCATTTCCATGTATCGATTGACTAACTGCATGGCATTAGGCTTGCTTTAGTTTGCAAATCGTCTGGTGGAAATGGGCCATTCATTTTCAAAAAGACAATAAATTAGAACATTGTCGAACATCCCTACACAATGGAAACACTGGACCTATCAGCTGGTATGCTTGCCCTGCGGCTGAGTTACGCTTCTGTGCCCAGCGGCCCCAACCATTCGGACAGGCTTGGGGCTGTCGCGTGGCCGCTCCCCTTTACCTGTGCCATGATATGATATATCCAATGATCTCAGTATTTCTAGCGATCTAAATATAGTGCATCTTGAATGAATGTTATAACATGCTCCTTTTCTCTATTTTGTCCACTATTCTATTTGTAATGTTCAGTGAAACTCAATAAAAAAGAATTATAGGGCTACGCTGACCTGGATGAATTATAGGGATACACTGACCTGGATGAATGAGAACACTCACAGCCATATTGAAGTGTTGTTGTAGCCACGCCGCCGCTCGCATGCCGCACAGCTTTTGGCAATGCAACACTCGGTACCCCTTCCTGTAAACATAATTACACAAGGTTTTCTTTAAACTGCTGTTTAAAAATAAGCAGCGCAACCAGTCGGCATTTTATCCTGTCTGTTGGCGTGTAAACACTTTTGGTAGGTTGTGTTTAGAAGGCGCTTATTTGTTTTGCATGAAAGAAATTTGCAAAACAGAATACCAGACTAGCGGTGATCACACACATCATACACACATCATACACACATCATACACACATCATACACGCATCACAAGGCCACATTATCAGAAGAAGCTGACTGCAGATCTGCCCTGAAACCCAGTGTTATGCTTTAGAAGGAAAAGATCTCCCTCTATAATCACACGTATGACATGCAGAGCTCACCAAACTTGGGGCTTTACATGGTGAGCTGATGATTTGTTTGATCCTAGACAATACCCTTCCCAGTCTTGTGATGTCTGTGGTCATCTTAAACCTGTCAAAATGTCATCTCTGGCACTTGCCTTCTTAAAGCAAAATAAAACCCAGGATTTTGACTATCTTGTTCCCTGCTTCGGGAGTATCCCGAATTTGGATGCCCCATTGTGTGAAACCCCCCAGATCACCCAGAATGACTCACCTCTTCCAGTCTTATGGTGCATGCGCGAGTTCTTGTCCAATCAGAGCCATGTGCCATGCATATTAAATGTTCTGCAAACTGCTCTTGTTCTTGGCAATCTGAGTGAGAGTGGCCACACCCTCTGCAACAAGTGCTCCTGCTCCCAGCCTATCTGAATAGCTGGGTGTGGGAGCGCACACTCACTGCCGGCTGCCGAATATTTAGATCAGCAAGGGACCCTGGAAGCAGGTGAGTGTAGCAGGGGGAGGGTTCACACAGAGGGACCTACCAATCTGGGATGCCCTGGGGTAAGGCCAGGGGCTGGTCCTGGAATCTTTAAGAGGGCCATGTTTCACTTTAAGGAAGTGCTTTCCTTACCTTAAAGAGAAAAACGGTCACTTATCTTGTCTCCTACGCAGAACATCCTGGCCGGTCCAATTCTCAGAAGTCTTCAGTGTCTGAGAACGACGCTCCTGGGGCCTTGCACCCCGTCCCACCCTCAGGTCACACAGCACCATCCACTCATTGCAAAGGAGGTATGGGCCATGCCTGCCACTGCCATCTAGAGATGGGCAAGTTGCTGATTACAAATACAAATTACAAGGGGACATGATTTTGTGTCCATTAGAGTGGGCGTACCAGTAATTTGGAGGCGTCAGTGATTTTACATTAAATAGAATATAACATTGGTAGGGGTCTTTTAATGGAAAAAAAAAAATCAAGGGGTGACAGGCTTGTGAATGTACCATTCTGATTTTACAGGGGAGGACTGCTTTGTTTTAAGGGCCTGTCCTTTGACACAGCATGTGCTGGAATACAGCTTATTTGCCTTTATCATGCTTTATACCTCATCTAATAAGAGACCTGCTTCACTGCACTGTGCAGCTATTTATTGTCCCTTGTCATATATGGGACATTGCCTGATTTTTGCTTCCCAGGCATCTTTAGAAACCTCAGAGATTTTCCAGGAACTGCTGCTAATACATGTCCTCAGTTGTCTTTTTGTTTAAACAAAGTTTGTCATGCAGAATAAACTTACTTTAGGTTTTATGTTGATTTTTTACATTTCACTGGGTGGTGGACGTGTCCTTTTTTCTGGGTTACAGCTTGTGTTGTATTATTAGCATAAGGCTTTCCTTCAGAGAGCAGAGAAGGAGAGGGAAGCTCAGAGGATTGAAAAGAAGGGAATTGGAGTGGTTGATTAGCAGCTGGGGGGGGGCAGAGACATTATTAGTGGACGGGAGTCCTTCATCCAGGATGATCACCTCGATTAGTAGAAAATGCCCAGAGGTAGGGAAGGGGGGAGGGGGGTTGCCAAATGGAGCCCAGTGGTCCTCTGCCTGAAAGTGAAAACAAACAAGTTGGCAGCGCTACAGGCAAGGGACCTACATGATAAATTTTAGCCCCTGTCTGGAAGATAACTTTTAATTTTCTTAAAGTCACTTTTTTTAGGTCGGTTTTAAAAATGTGGGAAGACATGGTAGATTCTGAAAATATAATATGGTACATGCTGAGTATGAATATATATTTCACATGACATTTTTTGGACATGCCATTATTCTCAGATAATGTAAATCCCAACAGAGGTATTGGGCTTGATTAATAGGGTTAATCAGACACTGTCCCTGCCAATAATTTGGATTTCTGAAGAAAGTATAAAACAATGGTTTCCCATTGTGCAAGCGCAATAGTACGATATTTTAGCAATAAAGTATTACCAATACTTGTTACTGGCTTTTATGCTGAAGCATGTGGCGTTCACCCTATTGCTCCAGACTTAAGATCATTTGTAAGAGATCGTTAATACCAGCAACTAACCCTGAAGTCCCAGCCCTTTGGTGATTACATAATAATCAAATAAAGAGAGTTAAAAGGTTAAACCACCAATCTGACAGTGTGGTTGGCCTGTAGCATAAGCTTTGACCTAGACCAGTGGTTCTCAACCTTTCTAATGCCGTGACCCCCCAATACAGTTCCTCATGTTGCGGTGACCCCAAACCAAAAAATAATTTTGGTGGCTACTTCAAAACTGTAATTTTGCTACAGTTATGGTTCGGAATGTAAATACCTGATATGCATTATTCTCATTGCTACAAATCAAACATAATTTAAACATAGTGATTAATCAAAAAAACAATATTTAATTATATGTTGAGAAATATTTATTACTAATTCCAATAAATAACATTTCACCATGGCATAGCATGTGTCGGAAACTGTCATTTCTCCGTCTCTTATTGAAATTAATAGAAGGCTGCGGCAGATTGTGTGGTAACTCGAGATTCTCGGGAGCTCTCTTCCACAAAATCCTCCGCACTCACAATGAAATCAATAGGAGGCGGATTCAATGTTGGAAACCGCTGATTTCAGCAGTTTCCTTATTCAGAATATGGGAAAATAGTGGGAGATAATTATACATTGGGGAACAGTGTGAACTACATCTTATAGTGGTGTCTTATAGTATAAGACTGATGTAGTTCACACTGTGTAAATGTATGGTGCTTTGTGTACTGTGTAATGATTACACACAAAGCACCTTACACTTACACAGTATTGTGTGTATGGTGTGTGTACTGTTTTTACATTATTACCCTTTTTTATACCAGCAGGCTGTCTCGCAGGCTCTCTTGCCTCTCCGCCTCCTAGGCTTCTGTCCTCCGGCGCTTGCTGCGTCCGCCCACTGATGTCAGCAAGCGCCGGACACGCGTAATGCGCTCCTATGGACTGTGGAGCGTTCCCCTGCACCTTAGGCCCGGATGGATGATGCAATCACGTCTGCGCATGCATGCAGGCATTCAGTTTGGAACGCGCATCCATAACGGCGTGCGTTCCAGCTGAATAGCGCTGCTGCGGCTAAAGCCATCGGAAATATGTATTTTCCAATGGCTTTAGGCGACCCCTGTGTTTTGTTCCGGGGTCCCGACCCACAGGTTGAGAACCGCTGACCTAGACCAATGTGTACGCTCTTCCTGCTGCCACCCGCACAACTGAATAATCTAGAGTGGTTAAAGGGTTAATATAGATAGTTAAGATATCAAGATAAATGCACTTGCAAAATAAATTTGGGTTCCATAGCAGTGTTATCAGAAGTGATTGCATTTCTCTGTGTTTCAAATGCCTATTTATTTTATTATATTTTATTAATTGTTTTAATTATTTCATTAAGTTGCCAAACTACTGTTTCTCTCTTTTAGGACTTGTCTGTATGAAGTCCAGCACATCTGTGGTAGAGCTTGTTATGCTGCTTTGCTCTCAAGTAAGTCAACGCATTTTTAAAATTGTTTTCCTGCATACATTTGGGGTCATGCTAAATATCTGGTAAAGCAACTTTACCTTTGTGTGAGCTTTAAAAGGACTGAAGTTTACATCTGAGTGAGCTCTTACTTGACTTAACACAAAAAAGCTATAACACTTTTCTGTTTCTAATAAGGTCCATCATTTCCCAGTGCGGTATGGGCTATGCAGAACGATTTGGCATATTCTTTAGCATAGCCCATAGTGTGCCGTTTTTTCTTTTTTTTCCAAGCTTTAAATCTATACCCATCTGTCATTGGAAAAATCTTGATGGGGTCTGTATTTTATTTGTTTGCCTATTCTCAGATTGATTAATCATTCTTAATTTAGTGTAGGAAATCCCTATATTTCCTGTTTAAAGTTGTTTGTCACAGAAGAAGGCGGCCACTGGATGTTTGCTCCCTTCACATTAAATAATTTTATACCTGAAATTTAGTACATTAAACAAAAAATTATTTTACTTACTGACATAAAGGAAGTGTATCACGAAATTGTATAATATTAAAAATTCACATAAACACATTGGCAAATGAGAGGAGGAGTCACTTATACACCCAAACTGAATACAAATCCTGCCAAGCGTGTGGTTCTGGTAGAATTAAAATCTAGGGGTGAGAGGTTTGAGTGTATCAGGGAAGACAGAACCTGCCCCCCCCCCCCCCCCCCGATTCCCTCTTCCTTCTAGTAAATAAAAGAAACAAGCCTGGCCGGAACATTTTTTATGATCCTCCTCCCGCCATCCAGCATATTTACATAGATTTTTATCATTAGGCCTTTAAGGACAACTGCAGGTAATTGTTACTTAAAGAATATATTGTTTTTGAAGGTAAATGTTTTCTGGACTTGCTCAGATAATATTGGCATTTTACAGCAGTAAACACAAACTGAAAGTGCTTCCATGTGGGAGTTTATTTAACCCAGGGAACCTTTCTGTAATTTATTCCTAATCTGCACCTCATTTAGCCTTAAATTGCCCTGTTAGGGGATGAAGTCAAAAAGCCCTCCAAAAAGAGCCATGGATTCAAAGTGGTGGCTGGTGGGGCCGCCACTAAAAACCTAGAAAGGACCCCTCCACCTGGAGAAAACGTCCATGCACTACCAAGCTCCAGGAAGAGATCCAGTGGCAACACCTTTTCTCATCGATCCACTTTGCAGTCATCATGATTCGTACACATTTATTAACATTGCGCTGTATCATTTATAAAGGAAATGTAGAAGTAAAGTGATACCTTTTGTAGCCTTGAGTTAGAAGGCAAGCTTTTTAGAACATAAGATAAGTCTAAACCATCAAACTCAGCGATAACATCTTAAAAGTCCATATAGCTTCTTTTAAATACCAGCACTAGTGCTCAACACTCCTTTAATTCAGTGTATAATCCTTCACCCAGTGAATTACATACCAGATCACAATGATAAAATAGGCCGTCTCAACCTTTTAGTTTAGATCCTCTTTAATCAGCTTCTTTCTTTCAATCTCAAGGATTAGAACAGACGCTCTCAACCATGGCCCATGCTGGTATTTAAAAGAAGATATTTGGGCTTTTAAGATGTTATCGCAGACTAGGATGTTATAGACTTTTCTGTTAATTGATGAACCGATGTGACTAAGGTTATAAACTCTCTGCGTTTATTTGATTAATTTGGGCACAAATTTAAATGTGGTTAAATATAATATATTAATATTTATAATAATATATTTTAGTGCGCTTTTAGTAGGAATTGTTCCTGTTTTGAAGCTTTTGAGAACACTTTTGAGTTTCCTTCGTCAGATGTAATGTTAACTATAGGGAAGACACTCATTTCTCTTTCACCGCCGCTAAGGTTAAAGGACATCCGTCTCAAAAATGTTTCATTTTCATGGCACATGACACACTTAGAAGAAAAATATACTTAGCTCACATGGATTGAAAAAAGTATCCCATTTTGCCACCTATCTTTTAATTAGATGTACACGTAGCTGTCCCAAGAAATTTCACTTTGGTGTACTAGCTGGCTAGTTTCATTGCAGTAAAGTATCAGTAATTGTTAGAAAAATTCAGCACAATTTAAAAAAGAGACCCAGTGCCAGCTACCAGCCTTCCCACCCCTCTGTTTTTTTTCTTTTTTTATGTGTGTGAAAATGTGATCACTTGTTTTAGTTTTTTTTTATTCTCTTAATTATCACTTGATCTCATCATCACACAAAAAAAGAAATTCAGAACAGGAAAAGAAAAGGTTTACATGGTGATGCAATCACAACACAGAATATTGGAGTGTACTGCTCAGAAACCCACACTGTCAAAGCAATAGTAAATCAGGGCCTTATGCTGGGTTTACACAGAGCAATTATCAAGCAAGAAATCGTGCGAGTGGCCACAATTTATCTATAATTGCTCCGTAAAAACAGACACTGTGATCAAGCGATGAACAAGAATTGGTTAATCGGTCGGGTGTCGTATCATTTTGGCTGACCAAAAATTTCTCATTCATCTTGATAGTTTGAATGTGTAAACAGAAATAGTGTTTTTGCTGTAAGAATGAGCGACATAAGCGATCGTGACCGATTAACCAACAAAAGGTTGAAGTCTGAACATAGTCGCTCAGTCGCAGAAGATTTGTATGGTCGGTAGCTCGCTGAGCGAACAGTAAATGAATCTACTTGAGTGCACCCAGCATTAGTCTCTATCATTTGGCCATCTTGTATGCTGAGTATTTATCCAGGGTCCTTTAAATACATCCTGATCCCAGCACCCAACCCTACATCCTAAATGTCCAAGACATAGAATCAAAAGTTCTGCCCCTGGTTTTTTAAATACACTGTTGTGACCACTTTTCCCTTCTCCTCTATTTAATTTAAGCTAAACTGTGTCCCTTTCTCTTAGATAATAATTAACAAATTGCCCCACATCACTGATTTTGTACTATTAAGTAAGTTCTGGTGTATGGCATAGGAAAACTATGGTGAACCTTCAAACAGAGCTGTGTGAATAGCACACAGAATCTCCTGGTACACCCTTTGCTATCTGTTGTTCCAGGATGAGGTGGAGGGCTATATTGGGTCCCTCAAGTCCCATGTCTCTCTAAATGCAATGCTCATAATAGCCATGTGAGTGCTCCATCTGCACTTCACACCTGCCACCCATATGACATGGCTGAATAAGGTTAAGGTTCTGCTGTCCATGTCCTCATAGGGTAAGTGTGGTTGGTTGGAATCTATGTTGGGACACTGGCTGTTACAGATAGCGTTCGGAGATTGGACATGTCACAATGCTGAGCAGCTGGTGGCCCTATCCCCTGATGGCAGTTGTTTATTTTTTTCATTTGACATTGCCAGGGACAGAGATTACATGTGTGCATTTAATGATGAGTAAAATTTAGTTCTGGTAGGCCTTTCAGCAGTGTCGGACTGTGGCTCACCAGTAGAACTAGCTCTGGGGGCCCACCCCACATTTAGTATCGCAGCAGTGCAAGTATCACAGCTTGCATTAAGGGCCCATGCACTGAAACATTATGCCAGATTGTATTGTGTATGGGTGTGCATTTGGGATGCCACAAATAAGCAATAGATTTAATTTAATTTAAGGCCCTCAAAGGAGTCCCAGGGACCAGGGGCCCACTGGAGGAATTCCTGGTAACCCTGTGGGCCAATGCAAGCCTGCCTTTCAGATTTTTTTAGGAATATAATCTATACAACTTTATTGTATGGTAACTGTTTTCATTATTTCCTAAATAAATGCATTCCTTTTTTTCGTCATATGACACTACTGCAGTCTTTTAAAACCAAATTATAAAATGTGATACAACAGGCAAAAGTACCAGGCCTGTGTATAGTGTACACCCTGCCAGTAATTAAAATTATAAAGCACCTAAAGCGTATGGTTGTTGCTTTTGTTTTATTTTAGTTTGTGTCATTGGGGTAGCCATGCATGTTCAAAAAAAGCATATTTCTATATTTCAGAGATATGTATGTTTTTGGATGCTTTGATTTTATTGTTTATATTTCGTGATGCTGTACAAGGCGGATCAGCCTTCCAGCTTGCATGTTATATAACTTAGCACAGTGCATGTACAAGACCCATACAAATGAGCAGAAAATTAAAATGTATAGTAATTGAAAGCTATTTTTTGCTTAAAATTGTATCCATATTATGTCAGGGTTTGATCTTTCCATGCTTATATGGTCAATCAGATTAGATCTCAGCTGTTTACATGTCCTAGCCCTGGACTTTTAGAATTGGCAGTATTTCGTATTGTGGCCGTTTTAGGATGTGTTACGTTTTTGTTCCAGGATTTTAGCATAGGTACTTTTAGGTTCAAAGGTCTTGATGCTAACTTTTTTTTTTAATTATATATTTAAATGTACACTTTTAACCACCTTCAAGTGTACATTAACCCTTACATTTCACTATGTTAACCCAAATACTAAAATGAAGCAGTGGACACTCTAATCTAACCAATCTAACCATATTCTAAAGCTTACATTAGCCCCCAACATACTGTAAATATTTTCCTTGGTATTATACACCACTAAAAAATGCTACCTATAAAACTACTTCTTTTATAGAGTATTACTTTGGGACTCTATATATATATATATATATATATATATATATATATATATATATATATATAATAAATAAAGCCTTTCAGAAGTTAAGATTGGGAACGGTTATTTTATGAGTCTTGTCAATTTTAGTTAGCCCTCTGAGTGCGTGATTAATTTAAAAGGGCAAGCTTTGATCAACTACAAAAAAAAGCCTTTGATCAATATATTCAATAAAAAGTATAATGTTCCTAAGACCATATTTAACTTAATATTATACTATTAAAGGTTAAAAATGCATAACCTAGCTAAATCTATCTTTTCTGAGTATTTGACTTGTGATAGGTCCCCTACAAACATTGATACTATAGAGATGTATTTCTTTTATTTTCGTGCCTGTTATCTTGTGCTTTGGCAACATTTGGATCTGAAACTTATTAGGGTCATTTTCAACATACAGCTGATTGAAGTGCAGTATTTTTCACTTACCTGCTGTTTTAAACGGCAGCGTCCCTCCACTCTGTCTGGATGACCATAAGGAAGTCATTAGAGTCTGTTCTCGCCTGGACGAATGTTGGTCAGAAAGACATTACAGAAATTCTCTCCTTGGCAGGAATCCCCAGTGGGGTTCTAACTTCAAACTTTTCCTGCAGGGCATCTTGCAAAATTTGTTGCCTAATGGAGACGTCCCAGGTTCAAGGCAAATTCCTTAAGACCTTTTGTGGCCTCAGAGGCTTGTGTCATTCTGGGCTTGTTTTGTAGATCTTTTGCTGGAAGGGGAGGAAGGAAAAATACTGCATTGCCTCCTTCACCTTTCGAATTTTACTGAAGTTCATGAGAATAAAGCTCAGTGTAACACAAGGTTCTTGATGGCCTCATCATCTAATCAGAGGTCTAGCATTACTCATTTGCTGGCTCCAGCAATTCCTGCCATTAGCGGCCCTAGAGATGAAACTTTGCCTCGCTTATTGATTGAAGGAAAGAGTGAGAAATTTAAGCCCTATCACTGCTCTTCTAACAACATTTAGCAGAACCGTATGTACCATACTGGCCTAATGGCTCTCCCTATTACATGTTTTGAAGGCACAAGAAAGCATCCATCGCATTTATTTTCCATATCCTTGTCTTGTTCTTTTAGATCAAGTATCTAGCGGATTATAGATACACAAATGAGTCCCTGTTATTTGACACTTCTGCTTGATGTTTGTGCAAGGGTAAAAGGTTACTGTCTGCAAAACATCTCTCCTGTTACATATAAGACCCTATTAAAATGGCCCTGAAAGCTTTCACTTAAAAACATGGGAACAGAAAAATGCATGAGATATCTCAAACTATATTTCAGGGCTGTCCTTAAATTATGCCCTTCTCTGAAAATCGGAATAATGCAAAGTGATATGAGATTTCAACCGCCAGTCTATGCCTGCTCCAGAGACAACGATTTTATTGGGAGAAGGATCCTTCTGTTTTTCATTTTATTTAGGTTTATGGTGACTTAAATAGGAGAACTTTGTCTAGCTGTGTAATACTTTCTTTTAATATACAACCCACATCCCTGATCTTCCAACTTCTTTTGCAGTGTGCCAGTACGTACCTCACCCTCTCCCGATAACTGAATGGTACTGACAGCCTAAGACAATGGAGCAGCTTGATTCCTTGTTCTATTATCCGCAATCAAATATTCTATAAGGCCCTTAATAAAGGCCTTCTTGTAGTGGCTTGCTCACATAAAGGAGAATCCAGCAGTCCCACTAAATTTAAGATGAAGGGAAATTATTTTAAGGCATGGTGGCTTTTAAGGTATTGTTCCCCATCAACTGGCTCATGTAAGGGATTCCCTGATATTATTTAGGTTAAAGGAAAACTCACTTTTTTCAGGTTTTTGGTGTTCTGCCTTATTGTTTTCCTCTTTTGTAATGTCAAAAAAATGTGGGCCAGGGTTGTGCCCTCAGACCTGTGATTTATTTATCAGCATGCTGTTTCCATGATTCTCATATTCCCGGGGTTCTGTTTTGTTGCAGTGGGAGTGGGCCTTGAGTAAAAACAATGGACTAAAAGTCCCACAATTCTTCCAATGTAACAGGTGAACCCAGCTATTAACCCTTGCTACTGTACCACAGGACTGCGAGTGTTCCAAGCTGAAGTTGAATTTCAGCAGAATGGGTTAAAGCGGACCTTCACCCCTAAGAGCATATCTTACATGTTTCCCCCACCCTGATACAGATACAGACATTAAAAATCACCCTACCTGCATCTACTGCATTTTCTGAAACTTTAAACATCCAAGATCGCGGCCAATGGGGTCTCAGGCTGCCTGCAAACAGGAAGTGTCTTCTGTTTGTGCTGCTCTGCATTCTGGGTTTTCTGACCTGTTCCTAACGCCAGCACTGCTCTGTCTGTGCAAAGCACCGCTATAATCCCGCCCCCCCTGCACTTTTGACCCCTCTCTCCTCCTTAGTATGTGAAGCTACTGAGTCAAGATGGCGGCTCTCGTATCCTAAAAATGTTAAATATATTAATTTTAGATGCTAGGGAATAGTGTTTTAAAGGGTTTGGGCTTTTCATTAAATGATGCTGAAGGTCCACTTTAAACGTGTCATCTATGCCTTATTCAATCAGATGATTAGCAAGTCCATGATATGTACTCAAAATCACCACTTTGGTGTACATAGCTAAGGTAAACACATTGAAAATAGTTTTCTTTTAAAACCCAGAGTTGCAAACAAACAGAAAATTAAAACAGAAGATAAGCTTAGCACATTGAAGACCTCATTTTGCCACACAATAATGGGAACCTTTAAAAATGCCATTGAAAGTGGAATTACCCTTTAAATGCCAGTGAGGGTATAAACCAACTAGATTTTAGGGGATGATAGGCTATATTAAAGTGGACCAACAGTCAAAAATGAATTAAACCAGACCAACACAACAAACAGTGCTCATATGCATCCCTCCACAGGACAATTTAGATTGCTGCACATAAAGGTTAATTTACCTTTTTCTAACGCCTGCTGTAGTGAATTTTAGAAATAAAATGGTGGCTCATGCATTTGCAGATAGGAACATTGTTAGTTACGTCAGTTGAATCCAGGCGGCAGTACAGCTGAAATGCTGGGACAAGAAGATTCAAAATGGCTGCTCTCTTTCTATTCCAACTGTGCCAGGCTGTTGGTCCAGTGTAAGAGGTCTTTATATTGCCCTTAACCAACACTGTTTTCATTTTTCATTTGTTCCTAAATCATGTTCTTAATGTGAAAACTGTAGGCCAACCCATTGGTGATTGAGAAACTAAAGTTGCATTGTAGTTGCTGTAGTGTTTCTATGTCAAAGTACATGTAGCACTCTTTGACTATCGCCACCATGGATTGACACCAGATCAATGATAGGAGAAGCCAGCTGGGGGAAACATCAGTACACCTGTCACTGTGTACAGTCAGTGTTGCAGGTACTGTATGTTTTACATTTACAGTACAGTGTGACTACTATCTAGCATCCTTCATACTTGGGATGACACATAAAGGCAAGTTTGTTCTCAGATCTGTATCTCATCAAGTACAAAGGCAAGAAAGGGTTAGGTTAAATCACACATCCTCCATTTGTAGCCTCTTTTTTAGCTCTACAACTAGAATGTGAAGTTTATCCTCATCTATAAATAATTTCAAAGGAATCTGAGTCTGTGATATGTTTCCAGGACATGGATGCAGGCGTAAGAAGTATTTGATCAGATTCAAAGTTTGCTCAGCTGGCCAGTAGTTTTGCCTGTAGATTCACACACAGATGGGTTTTAACTTTAGCTAATCTTTGAACGCTTAGTTACGTTCATGAATTAAAATGAGGTAGACACTCGTGTTTACTGGTGATATAAGCTTTAGACTTCTTCTGTGTTTTACTTATAATCCAGTTTAATACAGCTGAGGTTTTTGGTTCTATTTTGAAGGAAAAGTCAGGTTGTTCTGCTACATATTTTACTACTATACTAAGTTCATTTCAATTTCTACCTGAATGTCCTAAAAGATTTTAGATAATTAATGAATTCATTTAAATAACAATTATTAAATATTTTTTAATATAAAAATATGAAAGACAAAATATTTCAGAATGTTTTATGGTCCCTTATAGATTTACCCACACTCTTTTCATAAAGGAAGTCTAAAAGCCAGTAAGCCAATATTTTCTCTACATTGGTGGTCCCAAACCCGGTACTCAAGGCCCACCAACAGGTCATGTTTTGTGGACATAGCCGGTTTTATAGCTCTGTTGCTACATGCTGCAAAAATCTGCAAAAAAACGACTAGGAGAGGTTTGGGGGTCCACTGCTCTACTTGACACATTGCAGGGTCCTATATTTCTTTTTAGATATATATTGGAGACCTATTGTACATCATTTAGGGAGTCCCAAATATTTAAAATAAAAATACCACAAAAATGCAAGTCCAAAATTATCCAACAGGGTGCAATGGCTAGCGGTGGCGCTGCAAGTACAGTCACAGAGAAAGCTAGCACTCCTTAAATTTTCAAGCATGTATTAGCATGTAAGCATATTCCACAACAGCGCCATAAAGTTCATGTCTATATTGTCCAACTTTTCGGGGCCCGCGTCCCCCTTCATAAGGGACAGACAATCAGCAAAAACAGATAGCAAATGGCAATGAGAGTCGATATAAGTATAGTAGACTCCATATTGCAAATGTTGTGAGAGTCACTTAGAAGAAAGTCTCTGACAATTAGGGTTAATAGGTAGCCATAGGCAATATCTCAAGGAAGGGGAAAAGGGGTTGTGCAGGGACTGTGGTAGTCCCATGATAAAGGAGGGAAAGTGCTCCTGGGTTGGTTGGGGTCGCATGGTGCTTCTAACTTGGGAAGTGAATTAGAGGCTACTGATCCAGATCAAGGACAATAATGGAACCAGTGCTGAAGGCAATCTTTCCCTGCCATCTCCTGCAAAAAATAAGCAGAAAGCCAATGGTCAAAATATCCATGTATCACTTACTACAGATCTGGAAAGAGGACTGAGGGTGGAAGTTTAGACTCACCATCGCACCTATACCCTCCATGGTACAGACATCCCAGAAAAGGGTCTATGCCCACTGCCTAATTAAAGCTTATAATATGTTACAGCTTTGCTGTACCAAAAGGGGGCCCAAAATGAATAATTTATTCAAAGTGCCAACACTTTAAAATATTGGTCTAACTTAAGAAGAAGATCTTCAATTAATACTTCTTGTTTAGTTTCCTGGGTTACTAAGATGTCTTACCACCATGTCAGTAGCCAATATAATGATTTACCTTTTATGTATCTACTTTACTGAAGGTAATTTACCGATGGACCAGCATAAAAGGATCTGATATGGCTGCTCCCATACTGGACCTGCAAGAGTGGGTTGTATCAGGATAGGTTTTTCAGACTCTATAACAGTGTTGTCCTCTTAGGATGGTACATTAGACCAGAGTTTGGCTCAGAGAATCTAGCAGAGATAAATTGAATTATTTCGTTAAAATATTTGCCAGGATTTGGCAGGAAAATATTTGCAGGATTGTGAATGATCAGACAGAAAACTGTAGCAGAGCAGTGCAATGGTTCATCTCGGACCTTTTTTTGACAGTAAGCATACGACGCGGCTTGTGTTTACTTTCTCTGGGCTTGCCTTGTCTTTGAGCAGACACTGAAGTCCTTGGGCCATTTAATTAATTTTTTTTTCTAGATTATAAACATAGGAATTAGATTATTGTATATGCGCCGAGAGGAAGAGGAAATGCCAGATTTGTTTTTCTTTAATTTACTATATCAAATTAGATACTTTTATGCCCTTTACAATGGAAATTCCATGTTAACGACTGTAGATTAGCAAAAATGTTAGATTTGCTTTTCCCTCTTATCTGAGCTCCTGAATAAATGTACCATTGCCAGGGGCTCCTTTTCTAAAGTATGGTTCAAATTTACATGAACTATCAGATTACGGGTGTCTGAAGGTACATGTCAGAGATAATTCATTTCATATGGACTCGTATGGACTCTACAGTCAGCATGTCTCTTCCCCGTGGAGCTTGAGGTGAATGAAAAATCTCTTTGCAGTATTTCAGCCTTCTTGTATATGGTGAAGAATCATGGATTCAGCCGTTCCTTGTCATTTAATCCAGAGTAGATCACAGCATTATTAGATTTATAACGTTGCTTAGAAAGCATAATCTCTAGTTTACTAATTGTATGGTCTCTTCAACATAAAGCAATATTAAATAAATTAAAGGAAAAAAGATAAATGACTCTTGTTCAGATGATAATTAACAGGGATAATGAGGGGTGAAATATCCATTTAATTTCTCCAGTCAGGGATTAAACCTTAACACCCAATTTTAACAAAATGGTGCCCTCCCCTGTGCTGTAACGCGCCTGGTAGAATACAAAATGTTACTATTCAAATTGCACTTCCGGTGTAATCGAGCCCCACATTTGGCCACTGGGGTCTGCAGGTCTCCCCTGTATATCTGTCCACCATCACTGAGCTCAATTTTACTGAGGGAGCAATATTCTAAGTATACAGCACGTCCTGTTCCAGAAGATATTCCTTATTCTTGGGTCATACATCCAGTAGGAGGCGCTGGACTGCAGAAAAATGGCTCCTCTCGGCCCCATATATACCAGGGACCTCCCACAAAATCCCCAGTTCTTCTCTGCAGTCTGGGCTGCGATGACTAGAAGATGGCTCTCTCTACTCGCAGGTGAGCGGGGCTTATTAGCCTGCGGCCCTGTAGGACTGTTCCCACCCGTTTCCTTTTACTGCCTCCCAGCTTAGGCTGCACTGGTTTGGGCGAAGGTAGGCGGCACCGCTGTCAGGTGCTAAGGAGCGCTGCGCTAACCGCAGTCCCCCACCAAAGGGTAGGCGGTATAGGGCCATGGTGAGCCTTATGGGATGCCCCTCCCGCGTCTTGCCCCTCGCCCCCTGTCCCAGCAGTTGGCTCCCTTTAGGCTGGCCGTCGCTTCCCCTTCTCTCTCCCTGGTAGATCTCGGGGGGGGGGGGGGGGGGGCATGTCTTGTCTATATGATTTATGATTCCTTTTGAATTATTTGCACTGGTTTCTTTTGCCGCTGCAAGCTTGTACTCTCGAGGCATATGCGGGTGCCATTTTAGCTCTCTGCTGCGTGTGTCTGGCATCTCCCTATCGCGGTCTGTAAGTGCCCCTGCGGGCTGATTTATTTTGTATTTCTCTGTATTGCATATTGCTTATGGGATCTTTTTGCTTATGTCTTGCAGGCTGGTCAAACTTTTGTGGTTTCTCCTGGTCCTATCCCCTCTATTTAGTGTTTACTCTTGTTGGAGGGCTATTGTATTCCTTTTCCTCCCACTTCCATAGCGGGCTATTGGGGCATCCTGGGTAGCCTTATTGGCGTCAATCCCAATTGGCCTATTGTGCCACAATAATCACCATATGGAGGCTTCTCAGGATAATGTGCTCGGGGCTCCTTCGGGACAAGCCCGGCTGTGTGTGGGGTATCCCCTATAAGTGATGATGTCAGGGTGTGCGTTCCCTGCGCCCAGCAGACACTTGCGCTGCAGTCTGGGTTACCGGTAGCTGGGCTTGCCCCCCCTCGGGCTTCGCCTACCCACCCACGCTTACATCTGACTCCTAGTGAGGTGCATACCAGTGGGGAGTCTCAACCAGATTTGGCTGGTCGGGTGGCCAGCATTGAGAGACATATTGCTGGCTCTGGCCCGCGTAAGGCTTCTGCTAAGAAACGGCATTTATCACCTGGTGTTTCCCTCTTTCCTATGGAGGCTGAGGAATTTTTTGACGTTACCGGTTATACCCCCCTGGAAGAGGGGGAATTATTTTCTGATTCAGAATCATCTAAGGAACAATCTAGGGTGTATGGCGCCGATTCTGGGTCTGACCCACGGGCTTCAGATGATACTGACAGGCTTTTAGTTCACATTTTTGAAGTACACTGTATCTCTCCTCCTGCCATGGCTCAGCGGAAGCAGGGGGAGCTGTTTCACACTGCTAAACCACGCTAGGAGTTTCCTGAACAAACTCATTTTAATAATCTAGTGCTCAAGGAGTGGAAATGGCCTAGCCGGCTCCCCGGGATGGCAAAGAGTTGGGATAAGAGGTATCCCTTTCCTGCTAAAATGGTTAAACGGTGGTCATGTCCTCCCGAGGTAGATGCACCAGTTCTGGGATTGTCCAACACATCCGTCATATATTCCCCTGACTCTACTACACTGAGGGATGGGGAGGACAGGCGCATTGATCAGCTGGCTTGCCATGCCTTTGCCTGTGTGGGGACCGCGCTGCGTCCGGTCTGTGCCTCCTGCCATTACGGCTGTTGCTATTAAAAGCCTGCTCAGAAGTCTCTTAGATGGGGCCCCTGATGATGCTGGTAGTGAGGAGTATAGAGCTCTTCTGCGTTGTGAGGAATTTGTTGCATATGTCCTCTCTGCCATGGATGATACCATTAGAATGTGTGGCAGGGCATTTGCCATGTTAATTGCTATACGCCAGTGGGCAGCTGACAATGCTGCTAAGAAGGCTCTCACTGGGTTTCCCTTCAAGGGGCTGCGCCTCTTTGGGGAATATCTGGACTTGTTTGCTAAGGGAGGCAAGTTACCTCAGCGTAGAAGGCAGACCCGTTCGGAGTTCAGGTGCCTTTTCTCCTTCCTTCAGGGGCTCCAGAATTGGATGGGGAGCTTCCTTTGCTGGAGCCCGTGGAGATTTTTGGGGCAGGGGCAGAGGACGTGGCCGACTTGGCCCCTCCTGGGGTACCAAGCCTAAGTCCTCCCCCAAGCCCCCTCAGGCATGAAGGGGTGCCCTCACCCATCCGGGTGGGGGGACGGCTTCGGGTCTTGGCTCATGTCTGGAGGCGTCATGTCTCAGACCGGTGGATTCAGGAGGTAGTATCCTCCGGTTACAAGATAGAGTTTGCAGCCTGGCCGCCCCCAAGATTCATCAAATCTCGGTTAGCTCAAAACCCCCTGTCAGCTCAGGGTCTGTCCCTGGCTGTCCAAGGCCTTCTGGAACTGGGTGTCATCTGCCGGGTGCCCTTGCGGGAAAGGGGCAAAGGCTATTGCTCCAATCTTTTAATCGTCCCCCCAAAAAATGGGTCTATCAGAAGCACCTCAACAAATTTGTCAGATTCAGACACTTTCGCATGGAGACTCTGCGCTCAGCTGTGACTTTCCTAAGGCCAGGGGACTTCATGACCTCTGTAGATAACAAGGATGCTTACCTTCACATACCTATCTTTCCAGGTCATCAGAGATTCCTCAGGTTCATTCTGGCGGATCAGCACTATCAATTTGTGGCCTTGCCTTTCGGTATCACCTCGGCTCCCAGGGTATTGGAAGGAGTTATGGCTCTGCTGAGCTCTCAGGGCATTCGCATTCTTCCCTACTTGGACGACATGCTCATCCCTTCTCAGTCCTTTCATCAGGCAGAGCTGGATACTCAGAGGGTGGTGTCCACACTGGAGTCATTCGGCTGGGTGATCAACCACCCCAAATCTTCCCTGTCTCCTTCCATGGTGAAGTCCTTTCTGGGCATGGTTTTGGATTCATCGCAGGTCAAGATCTTTCTTCCTCAGCAGAAGGTGGAGAGTCTTCAAGAGAAAGTTCAGCTCCTTCCTTCTTTCTTGTCCTCATCCATCCATCAGGCAGGGAATGCAGCTGGTGGGCCTGGTGTTCTGCTTCGAGGCAGTTCCATATGCTCAGTTTTACATGAGGCCTTTTCAGCTTCACCTTTTGTCAGTATGGGATCGGGACCCTGTGTCCTTAGATCAGGTGTATTCTTGGTGTGCCACACACCCCGCTTCACTTCTTAAATATTCATCACTTCATGGGTTAATCCACCGCAGGTGACGTAGTGCAGAGAGGAAGTCTTGTAACGAGCCCCCTTCCGGCCTATATATACCTGGTACCTCCCTTCAATCACCAGTATTTTTTCTCTCTGCTTGCTGACAAGTCAGAAGATGGAAGTCTCCTGCTTACAGGTAGGCCGGGGTATTCTAACCCCGCCACCCCCCTTTTGGTCTATTTCTGCCCGGTTTGAGTTTGTATACCTTTATGGTGAAATGGAAGCCTCCCAGCCTTGGCTGCTCACCGGGCAAATGGTAGATGGCACTTTAAGTGCCTAGGAGCTTATCTCCTACCGCTCGACCTCATGCGTGGGGCAATGCGGCTAACCGGCATGGTGATCCGGAAATGGGATGCCCCTGTCCCGAGGGTCCCCGTAGCCCCTTTCTCTCCCGTTCGGTCCCTTCTCCCTTCACTATGGGGGGAGGGGGGGGTTGGTGAGGGTGTGCTTTTAGTATGTGTGTTTCACTGTATCACTGCATGTTAACATATATGTCATGTTTATACATTCACTGTAGCATGTGTATATTTTGGGTCTGCTTTAAGGGCAGCTTGCGCTGGGTATGGGCTGGCCACTTCTCTGGCAGTTTGTTGCTTTGTGGCCCCCTACCCCCTCTCCCCTCTCCTCGCCTGGCATTCATGGAGCTTTGTCAGCACATGCGGTTTTTACCCTCCCCCCTCCGCCGCCTGGGCGCACGTGCTGTGATCAGCTGTAAGTGTTCCAGCTGATCGGCGTAGGGGGGGGGGCGGGTCCCGCTGACGCGGCGCCGGGGGCGCGGCGCCAACGTCATGCGGCGTCAGCGGCGGGCCCAGCGTCCTTGCTTCCTTCAAAACAGGAAGGCACGTGGGCGCATGGCCGCACTTTGTCTTCATGCCGGCTCATGGCTGCTGGCTGCAGGCTTACCGGCTGATTGCTGTACAGGTAAGCGGCCCCTCCCGTTGGGGCCGTTAAATGGGGATTATTTTTTAATAATACAGGGAGAAATCACTGTTATTAAGGGGGCGTCATTTAAGGGCACTTGGTGCCATACTTATATGTTATACACATGTGAAGGATCTGATGGTTGTTTCTTGCCTTGCAGATCCTGGGATCCCTGCTTATGCTAGCCCTCCGGCTATGTGCCTGGCTAATTATTGGGATTGATTTGAATGTTTATATACATAGACTATATATAAATATATATATATATATAGTTTCTATTAAAGGGGACCTAAACTTAAAAAAAAAAAAATTTTTTTATATAAATCCTCCCTTCCGGGACATTACTAAAATAAAGCGGGCATCCCGGGTCGGCTTATGCCTTAAAAGTCTCATTATTGCGAATACCATAAATCACCATATGGAGGCTTCCGTAGATTCCGGAAACGGTTCTGCTGTTCCGTTTGGGGGGTGCGTAGGTTGTGGGGTTCCACTCCCAGCTGATGATATCTTTATTTGCATCCCTTGTGCAAAACAGACTATTGCGCGCCAGTCCGTTGCTTCGGCTGCGGTGCCATCGCATCCTTCATCATCTCCTACCTCTCCATCCCTATTCCGGACCCCGCATGACACTGTCAAAAGTGGGGATTCGCATTCCGAGGCAGCAGCACAGCCCTGCCCCCGGAAAATGATGCCCGTTAAAGCAGCGTTTAAAACCGCTACAAAACGAAGGCACCTGACTCCGGTACCTTCGGCTCCACAGGACCAGTTTTGTGAACCTGTGGAATGGTCCGATGGATCCCCTGACGAGGATGAACTCCCGTCGGAGTCAGATGAGCCGACAGGTCAGAATGTGGCTGATGAGATCGGCGATTGGTCAGAGGGGGTTGTTTTTGACACCCCCTCCATTCTGGCTCAAATGTTTAAAATTTTGAGTTTAGATACGCCTGAGGCGGCCGCCCCGCCTAAGGGTCAGTTATTTAAAGAGCCTCAGCCGAGTTTGGTTTTTCCCAGACAGCACCACTTTGAGAGGGTGGTTCTTAAGGAATGGGAACATCCCACACGGTTATCTGGAATTCCTTCCAGTTGGGAAAAGCGTTATCCTTTTCCACCAGAATTGGTGAGGCTGTGGTCTGTCCCTCCGGACGTCGATACCCCTGTACTAGGACTCTCCAGCTCGGCTATGGTACAATCTGCTGAGACCACTGTCCCCAAAGATGGGGAAGATCGCAGGATTGACCAATACGCTCGACATGGTTTTATCTATTCCGGGTCAGCATTGCGCCCGGTATGTGCTTCAGCCCTTCTTCTATTGGCAATTAAGTCCCTAATTCAGGGGCTATATGAGGATCTTGATCCCGCTTGCAAACAGTTCACTGCACTTAAGCAGTGTGAATCTTTTGTGGCTTATGTCCTGGCCGCTCAGGACGATGCGCTGACTATGAGTAGCAAGGCGGCAGCTATGCTGGTGGCTATTCGCAGGTCAGTATGGCTGCGTCAGTGGTCAGCAGACACGGCTTCCAAAAAGGTACTCACAGCTCTCCCCTTTTTGGGGTTGCGTCTGTTTGGGGAGAAAATTGATTCTGTCGCAAAAGATGGTAAGATGCCACAACGCAAAAGGCCTCGTGGTCCCTTCAGGGGGACAAGTTCCGGTAGGCCTTCCTTTCAAAGGTTTGGAGCGGGCAAAGGTACGTCCTTTCCCGCTACCAGTGGCGCAGGTTGGACTCGGGGGAGGGGCCGTGGCCGGCCCACTCAGTCCTGGGGCACCAAGCCCAAGCCTGCTGATAAGCTCACTCAGCAATGAGGGGCTGCCCTCACCCGTGTGGGTGGGGGGGACTATTGCGACACTTCTACCATTGGAACCATGTGGTTCTAGGCAGATGGATCCAGGAGGTAGTGTCGACAGGTCACAACCTGGAATTCGAGTCTCACCCTCCCTCGCGGTCCATTCAGGGGTCGGTTCATCCCGGCCTGAACTCTCATCAAGACGGAATGTGTCTTTCTTTTGCCCGAATTCGCACAAGAAGACTTCAGCTATTTCTGCTAGCGTGTTGGGTCCAGCAACCTCTGTTGTTGGATCAGTCCTTCCAATTGTCCTCCCGTGTACGGCAGTTCCTCCTGTGGTGATTGGTCTCGACCAATCTTGTATAGGGCAGGTCTTTCCTGACCCTCCCTTGGAGAGGTGTCACCACGCACACCGGTCTGTCGGGATGGGACAGTTTCTGGAAGGAGCTGCGGCTTCAGGGGCAGTGGAGGCCCCACTTACCCATCAGAGAAATGTCCCTGATCCAGACATGGGCAGTGTTCCATGTTCCCTGTCTCTCGGCGGTTTACATTCCAGAGGTGATGGAACAGGTAGCGGACCGGTTGAGCAAGTGCTCTCCCCGTCTGGAAGAATAAGCTCTCCATCCTCGGGTGGTTCTCTTATTGTGTCTCCAATGGGAGACTCCGGAGGTGGACCTGTGGGCCCCTCATCACTATCACAGGCTCCCGAGCTTCGTGTCACTCTCCCGGGATCCTCTGGCTCTGACAGTGGACGTCAAGTCCCTGAACTGAGGAGCTCTGGGATTTCTATACCTGTTTCCTCCGTGGCCCTTGCTGGGCAGAGTTCTTCAGAAGTTGGCTCTGGAAAGGGTGTACGCCGTTCTCATGGCCCCAAAGTGGCCAAAACGAATAGGGTTCGCAGACATCGTTTGGCTGGCAGTGGACCAGTTCATTCTGCCTCTTCGGCCCGATCTGCTCACTCAGGGTCAATTGTGTTACCTCAATTTACCAGCGCTGGGTTTGATGGCCTGGTGGCTGAAACCTCCATCCTGAAGGAGGAGGGTCTTTCTGATTCAGTCATTAAGACTCTGATCAGTGCCCGGAAGAAGTCTTCTTCCGTCACCTACTATAGGACTTGGAAAGCCTATATCACTTGGTGTGAGATAAGATCTTTTCCTTGTAGGGTCCTTTCGGTCCCCAGGATTCTGGAGTTTTTACAATCAGGGCTGGACTCTGGTCTCCAGCTAAGTACATTGAAAGGGCAGGTCTCTGCCTTATCTGTCTTTTTTCAGAAGCGTGTTGCGCTTAAACCTTTAGTTAAAACTTTTTTCCAGGGGGTTACGCATGTGCGGCCTCCCAGGAAACCATTACTCCCTGTTTGGGATTTGAATTTGCTTCTTTCGGCTCTTCAGGCTCCTCCTTTTGAGCCTTTGCAAGATATTGCTTTGTCTACCCTGACTCAGAAGATTGTCTTCTTGGTAGCGATCACTTCTGTCCGGCGTGTCTCAGAATTGGCGGCCTTAACTATCCAGGTGCCCTACTTCGAGAGGCATCAGGATAAAGTGGTCTTTCGGTTCAAGCCAGGCTTTCTTCCTAAGGTTGTTTCTGCTTTTCATTTGAACCAAGATATTGTTCTTCCCTCCTTGTGTCCTAATCCTAAGAATGACAAAGAGAGGGTTTTGCATTGTTTGGATGTAGTACGCTGTGTTTAGTACTACTTGATTATCACGTCTCCTTTTTTGTTGTGCCCCATGGGCCTAAGAAGGGTTTGGCACCAGCCAAATCTGCCATTAGCAAGTGGATACGTCAGGCCGTTACTGCGGCCTATTCTGCTAAGGGAAGAGTTCCCCCTTTTCGTATTACTGCTCATTCCACTCGCGCTGTTGGGGCGTCTTGGGCTTTTCAGCACCAAGCTTCTGTTGAACAGGTTTGTAAGGCCGCCACCTGGTCTTCTGTTCACACTTTTTCTAAGTTTTACAAAGTTGATGTGCGGGCCTCAGCGGATGCTGTTTTTGGCCGCAAAGTTCTGCAGACTGCAGTCATTTAAGTTATGCTTCACCTGGCCTTGAGATGCCCTTCCCTTGTGGACACTGCTTTTGGATGTCCCATGAAGTGATGAATATTTAAGAAGTGAAGCGGGGTGTGTGGCACACCAAGAATAATACCATTTTGTGAGTACTCACCTGAAAAATGGATATTGTTGGTGTGCCACACACCCCGCTTCACACCCGCCCTTTTCGGTATTACCGAAGCATTTATATGGTGAAGCCCTTTTTTATTTATATCAAAATTGATTTTGGAGGTTACTGGTGGAATACTGGTACCTTGTATTACTGCTTTTTGAATATACTGGTGATTGAAGGGAGGTACCAGGTATATATAGGCCGGAAGGGGGCTCGTTACAAGACTTCCTCTCTGCACTACGTCACCTGCGGTGGATTAACCCATGAAGTGATGAATATTTAAGAAGTGAAGCGGGGTGTGTGGCACACCAACAATATCCATTTTTCAGGTGAGTACTCACAAAATGGTATTTTGTCCTGTCCCTTCTGGCCAGGCGGTCTCTATCGTGGTGGCTGGGACTCAAGGAACCTGCTGGGGGGGGGGGGCAGATCCTTTCTGGCCCCCTGCTGGGAGACTGTCACCACGGATGCCAGTCTGACAGGTTGGGGGGGGGCTTTTGGAAGTCCCTGCAATTCCAGGGTCAGTGGGGCCCTCAGGAGGCCCATGCCCCTATCAACATTCTGGAATTGAGGGTGATCAGGTTGGTTCTCGCCCACTTAACCCCGCACCTGAGGGGTCGGGCTGTTCAGGTCCGCTCTGACAACCAGGCGGCGGTTGCCTACATCAATCATCAATGAGGGACCTGGAGCAAGAGGGCCCTCTAGGAAGTGTCCCTGATACTGTCCTGGACGGAGGAGAATGTTCCCTGCATCTCAGCTGTGTATATCCCGAGGGTCGAGAATCTGGAGGCAGACTCTCTGAGCAGGGGGACCTCTCGTCTGGGAGAATGGTCCCTCAGCAGCAGGGTGTTTCGCTCCCTGTGCCACTGCTGGGGTCAGCCGGATGTGGATCCCGTCACAATCACAAGCTTCCAGTCTTTGTCTCTCTGTCCCAGGATCCTCTGGCCTTGGCCATGGATGCCCTGGCGATGTCTTGGAAGGGGTTTCAGCTTCTGTATGTGTTTCCACCTTCTCACCTGCTGGGCAGGGTGCTGCGCAAGATAGCTCAGGAAAGGGTGCCAGCCATACTGGTGGCCCCCTGTTGGCCAAGAAGAGTGTGGTTCGCAGACATCGTGCAGCTGGCAGTAGATCACTACGCCCTGCCCCGGGTTCCAGATCTGCTCACTCAGGGGCACCTACGCCACCCCAATTTACAAACGCTGGCTTTGACAGCCTGGCTATTGAAACCTACATCTTGATGCAAAAAGGGCTGCCTGCCTCGGTTGTAAATACCATGATCAGGGCTAGAAAAAGGTCCTCTTCTTCCATCTACTACAGGGTTTGGTATACTTTCATTGACTGGTGCGAGTCTAACTCGCTTCCCTGTCGTGTGTTTTCCATTCCTAGGATTCTGGAGTTTCTGCAACATGGTTTGGATCTGGGTCTTCAGCTCAGTACTCTGAAAGGCCATGTTTCTGCCTTGGCTATTTTTTTCCAAAGATCCTTTGCTCAGCATCTCCTGGTCAAGACCTTCTTCCAGGGGGTTACTCATGTGCGTGCCCCACGTAAGCCTATGTTACCAGTCTGGGACTTGAACTTGGTCTTATCTGCCCTGCAGGGGTCTCCCTTTGAGCCCTTGTCCATTCTTACGCTTAAGGTGGTCTTTTTCACTTCTGTGAGGCGTGTTTCTGAGTTGGCGGCGCTTTCTATCAAGCCTCCTTATTTTGAGAGACACCAGGACAAGGTGGTGGTTCGTTTTAAGCCAGATTTTCTGCCTAAGGTTGTTTCTTCCTTTCATCTCAATCAGGACATTGTTTTGCCTTCTCTGTGTCCTAATCCTAGTACTTTTAAGGAGTGGGTTTTACATTCTCTGGATGTGGTCAGGACTGGTGGCTACTGAATCCTTCAGGAAGACTGACGCTCTCCTTGTGCTCGCGTCTGGACCTAAGAAGGGTCTGGCTCCGGCTAAGTCCACTATCAGCAAGTGGATCAGTCAGGCTGTGATACAGGCCTACTCTGCTAAGGGGAAGGAGCCTCCCTTCCGCCTTACTGCTCATTCTACTTGTGCTATTTGTGCCTCCTGGGCTTTTCAGCACCAAGCTTCTGTTGAACAAGTTTGCAAGGCCGCCACTTGGTCTTCTGTTCATACTTTTTCTAAGTTTTACAAGGTTGATGTTAAGGCCTCTGCTGATGCTGCTTTTGGTCGCAAAGTTCTGCAGGCGGCAGTGGTTTAAACTGTCTGCTGTTACTTTTGGGGATCCCACCCTACCTTATGGACACTGCTATTGGATGTCCCAAGTGTAAGGAATATCTTCTGGAACAGGACGTGCTGTATACTTAGAATAATACAATTCTGTGATTACTCACCTGTAGAATTGGTATTATACGTATACAGCACGTCCTGTTCCACCCCACCCTTGTTATCATTATCTTTAGTTACCTCTTTATGGTGATTGTTCTTATGTTCAAATTTTTATATATTGGTTATAGTTCTCCCGGTCTCATTTTAACTGCTTTTCAATACTGGGAATTTTGTGGGAGGTCCCTGGTATATATGGGGCCGGGAGGAGCCACTTTTTTGTCTCTGCAGTCCAGCGCCATCTACTGGATGTATATCCCAAGAGTAAGGAATATCTTCTGGAACAGGACGTGCTGTGTACGTATAATACCAATTCTACAGGTGAGTAATCACAGAATTGTATTTTTAAAATCCAGCCATTAGTTAACCCCAGGGCTGTGTAGTCGGTAGATAAATGTTCCGAATCCTCAGTTATTTGTACTTCCGACTCCGACTCCCCGACTCCGACTCCTCTGTATTAATATGTGAATGTATTTTATACATTCCTTGAAGGAAAGAAAGGCAACATACATGTCATTACTTCTAGCAGAGAGAGGTAGTTGGGCAGAAGCTTCTCCTTTCTGTGTGCTGATCTTCTGCTGAAGATAGGGCAGTGGGAGGATCCAGAAAGGGGCCTTTATTATAAAACATGATTTCCCTAGTAGAATCCCATAGTCATGTTTAAGGTTTAAGCTAACAATTGAAGTTTACAAGTTTTTATAGCCTTTTGCTGAATGACAGCAGTTTTTCCAGTGGTACAGCTTCAGTCTTGAACTATTGATCCTCCATTCCCTTCACTTATACAAGTGTCTCTAGTCCTGCAAAAAAAATTTTCTTAATCCCTTATCAGTGAGAGGCTAGGTTACCCATGGGTTCCCGTAACATCAGAACACAACACTATGCAAAGTATAAGTATTGCAGCTTCTAATTGTGCGTTGCGTGCCATATAGTGAAGCACATGAAAAGCATGCTTCTTCACGGTCACCTAACGTGTTCATTTTGCGGTTACGTGAGGCACTGCATGCATTGGTCTTTATTCTTACAATAGAGAAGTCATTAATTATAACTTTTTGTGAATTGGGACATTTAAACTTGCTAAATCAAAATTTAGTAGGAGTCGGAATCGGTGCATTGTTTGCCGACTCCAGGTACCCAAAATTTCCTCTGACTTCTCGACTCCGACTCCACAGCCCTGGTTAACTCCCTCTGCCCTGCCACCCTCTCCTGGCATTGAGACAGAACGGGGGGGATTACAAAGAAAAGAAAAAACCTTACCACAGCCCAGCGCCATTCTCCCGGGTCCGTGCAGCCGCCACACAGAAAGACACACAGCGCTACCCCCGCATTGCACGTGTCCCCGTCTGCCCATCTTTACTTGACTGGGCAGATGCCTGAGATTTTTGGAGAACCACAGTCGAAGTAAGGATTTTTTCCTTTGTAACCCCCCATCCTGTCACAGCTCCGGGGGGACGTGTAACTCGATGACTGGACTTCAGCTTTAAAGGGACACTATAGTCAAGTCATCACTTCCTTCCAGTGCTTCCTCAATAAAACCTGTTTGGCTGTTAAATGCTTGGTTTCTTCCTCTGCCCCACCCCCAAGCCATGGATTGTATAAATCTTTTTTTTTTTTTTTTTTGCAAAACAAGCAGGATCAGCTGGGGAAGAATATACTGTACGTAGTTACTGGCTGCTCAGAATGTTTTATGTCTCCTCCTTCCTTAACGGCAGTTCTGGTGCAAGGAAGTAGATTTTTGCAAAATGGGTAGCTCTTTAATAATTGAATTTCACTTGATGTAGTGGTTACGTTATCATTTACGTCAGTGAAGATGTATTATTCTTGGCTAGTCTTTGCACTGCCTTTGATAGTGTCACGAAGGGGTGGAATTTTAAAACCAGTCGTGTAGAAAGTTGTTTCACTTTCCTCCTTCTGCTTTGATGACTAGCAGATCTAGTCCTCTCGAAAATGTAATATATATATATATATATATATATATATATATATATATATATATATTACATATTTATACCTCTGTCTTTTATCAGTTACTAGAGTTGTTAGTAATTGCTTCCAGGTTTTGCTTCATAGTTATCTTAACCCTTTTTCTGCTATAGCAACCAGCTGTTGTGCATCTCTATTAGGCAAATGACTGCGTGAGGATGATGACACAAATGTAGGATTGATGATTAAATGTTTGTTATCTCGGCTTCCATATGTCAGCTAAATAGTCCCTCATATTTAGATAAAAAAGTGTCTATGTTCCAATATAAAGGTATGGAGTATAATTGTTAGCAGACTTAGCACGACTGGCTGAAAACAGTCAAATATAGTGGAATTTTTTTTTCAAACTCAGCTTAACAAAAACCATTCATGCTGCAGGAACAATAAGTAAAGAAAAAATTATTTCATTTTTTTGTTTCGCATGTGCTGTGCATAATGAAGCAATTATTGCATTGCACGAATATTTACTAAGGGAGTACTGAACACATATCTGACACTTTTTAAATCCTTTATTTTAATAATACATTCATTCAGACGTGTAGGTTAAAAATGTGTGCTAAATCTATTTTTGCATGTAATTTTCTTATCCTTCAGAATCCTGCCTCCTTTGTGCACAAGGCCAGATTTCCCCAAATTCCTATTGAAATACCACATCCCGTTATCCTTTTAATGGAACACCCACTCTCTATTGCCCCAGAAATAAATGAGAAATTGTCCTTTTAAGTGCCAATTTGGAGTGAATGAATTGGACTCCTGCACCATGCTCGGACTAGCCCATAGGGTCACCCCGAAAAAAAGAGTGGGTCCCTGGTCCCAGTAGCTTTTTTGAGGGCCTCCATCACCAAACCCAAATTATGTATTGCTTATTTGTGGCATCCCAAGTGCACACACAGACAATACAGTCTGGAATAATGTATCTGTGCATGGGCCCTGAATGCATCTAAATGCCAGAGTCCTAATGGTGGGCCCCAGGCATCCCAGTACTGTAGACTGCCGCTGGTGTCCGCCCAGTACCCAAGGCCCAGATGATTATGTTTACCTCTTGGGCCAAAAGCTTTCCCCATTGGCAAGTGAAGGTGTGAAACTGGAAACTCTGCCTTCTGTAGCTTGACTATTATCCTGTTCATTAGGTGACAGCTTCCATGTTTCTTATTGTTTTTTAATTGGAATACATTGTTGACTAAATACTAGACCTTCATACATATTTCAAGTGCCTTAAGCTTTAATAGTATGGAAAAAACAGTAGTCTCTCAGGTTTTTATGGTAAGGAAACACAACTGTTACTCTTCTCTTGAGATATCAACCAAAGCACCACAAGCTAAATCTTAAAGCCTATCTTTCTTTGACATGCTTTATGGGTATACCTTCTAAAGAAAGCTAAACAACTAAAGACTAAACAATGAAGTGCCAGAAAGGGCTAGAAGAAGAAAGGCTGTATCATTAAAAATGAAAGTGCATTTACGAAGTGCCGTGTGAAAAATCCAACAGGATATTAGTTCTTTTAATGAAGGATGCCATAATAGAGCCTTGTTCCATCTATAGAACATGGTGATGGCAATATCATGGTTTGGGTCTGCCTTGCTGGCTCGGGAGCAAGACTTGTTTCTTTAGTGTTGAACTCAAAATTCTACAAGACAGTTGGATGGGATTATCCACAAGAGAGCCGGGTATGTGGCTTTTTAAGGCCTATAAATACACAAGCATGGTAAACAAATGGGAAAAATTTGGGAATTGATGAATACTATAATGAAAGGAGAAATAACCTAATTTTCCAACCTTTTCAGTTTGGAGATAGGGGCAGTTTAAGAAGCATAAGGCACGTAAATATTTGCCTACATTTGTCCTTTGAAGAGAAATTTTGAGATTATTTTGAACATAAAGGGCCATGGTTGGTAGTTACTGTTGCGTATCTGCAGGAGTTAATGCAAAATCTTTTGTGAGCATTGACCTAAAAAGTCCCTAACCAGGCACACTTTGGCTTCCTCCCATATTATCCTCCCTGGGAACAGTGTAATTTCAATTTAGGGCATGTCATGATGCAGCTTTATGAATCATGAGCTTGCACTGCTGTGGTCAGAGGCTGCTGGCAGATTACTGTGGCTTGCTGTGCTCTCTCACACTGAGAGCACCAAAAGACAAGAGAAGCGATTAGTTCACTTTGTGAGTGGCCTTAGAATAATGGAATTGAAGGGATTGACAATTTTGGAGCCCTGCCATGGCTTTTACCTGGTGCTACAGGAGAGGCACATGGGACAGCCTTCAGGTGAGTTGCTTGTGGCCCTAATATTGCTATCGGGTTACTAATTCCTTTAAAGCAGAAGTCCAAGTTGCCACAACTTCTGAGGCAAAAAAGGGGGTTACAACAAAAGAGACTCCTTACTTCAACCCTGCTATTCCCGCACTAGACACAGCCATCTTAGAGTTGGGGAAACCGCTCTGTGCAGCAGCTGTTTGTTGCCCTGTCGACATATTCACTTGAATGGGAAGATGGGCATGCTGCCACCCATATGCCACATCCAGGTGGTGCACCAAGAGCCTGTGTACTAAGCTGTACCCCAACTTGATCTGTTGCCATATATACCTTACTTAAGGCTGACTTGCTCAATAAATACAAAACTGTGATTAAAACTACTTATTTGCATCGTGTGTTTATGTACTTGTCATATTTTTAGGTGATTGACAATCGTATATGTACTTGGGATAGTTAGAAAATAGAAAGTGGTATTACATGGTCAATAGATTTTATTTAGAAATAAGCATATATCATTACAGACATCTGAATTCTTTTTGTATTACTCATAACAGAATAATGTTCAAATAGGGAACCAGAAACACAAGTACCACCGTGTTCCCTACCCTCTCCTCGTGAGTCACCAACAGACCATGGTTTGCAGATCTCCATACAAAATAGGAGGTCAAATAATTACCACAGCAGCAGAGCTATAGAACCAGCAATTTGGAGATTCACAACACCCGACCTGTTGGTGGCTTCCAAGGAGAGAGTTGGGAAACATAGGCATCACATAGCAAGAAAATCTACTAAAACATCAGCAAATGGCTAACATTTATTAATACAATACAATAATAAGTAAACATACATAAAAATCTGGCAACAGATAACTTTGGTCCCTCGTATGGCCTTATCGCCATATGGAGGAAAGTGATATTCAGTTTAAAAAAAGGGTTGGAATCCCTGTTCTAGAATAAATTGAAGTTAAGGGAAGCTAAGCTTTAAAAAATATATAAAAAATGATTATGGCTTTTACTAATTGAAATGTAACTTTATTTCTAGGAATGGCAAAATTCAATTCAGAAAAATGCAGGATTGGCATTTATTGAACTCATCAATGAAGGAAGGTAAGGCCAGTCTCCATTTTGTCTTTCTCCCTAAACCACTATCTGCATCTTTTGGATTTGGTTGCCCTGATAAAGGATTAGAACTGCAGAAAGCAATAGATGGATTCTGTTATTTTCTTACACTTCATTCACATTTTAGGTCTGTAGGGTTGCGTCACACTGAGAAGTTGGGGGGGACAATCTGAAAATCCATCTGCTCTTCCATCTGGTTTTCGGCAGAGCTGTCCTCTTGCCACACTCAGATGTCAATTTAATCAGTGCTAGAGAAGGATGTTATAGTGTAAAGACGTAGTGCTGTCCAAGGTGCTACTCCAATCACTCATTCTGCAAGTTTAGGCTTAGAAGAAGGTAAACAGAACTATTGTCAGCACCTGGAGTTGCGTAATGCCATTTAATTGCACTACATGTGATCCATTCCAAATAGTTTTATTATTTATCACTCAGAGTTACAGCATTACCATTTACCAAACTTCTACTCTTGTTTACTTTTAATTATTTCATCATGTGAAATTTCTGACCTTGAGGAATTTGCTGATGTTTTTTCCCCATACTATTCCCAAAACAACTAAATCTTAAATATGTTTCTAAACCTCTTGAAGCCAACTGTCTGGCCTCACTTTAATTTTAGTTACCTCTACATCCCCTGCAGGCTTCAAATGATTGTGGTATAAATAATTTGTTATGTTTTACATGTCGAGAAGACATGAATTAAACCATGAAGACACCAATCTAAGTAAAATTCAAGTCAGAGAAATGAATACAAGAAAATTCAGTCCTCAATTTGCTGAATACCCTTTAGAATAGGAGATATAATATTCGTAAATGATGGATACAATTTCAGACACACGCAAGAAACTATGGTCACTATAAATTATATAATTATAAGCCTTCAACTGTTACTAGTCACTGTTTTATGGTAAAAAGTTAACTGCTAACTAAAACTGACCTGGCTAGTACCCTACAGTTTCCTGAGTTTAAAGTCTGCTGGAAATGATCCTATGAGCCCATGATTGACCCTTTGGGCATCCGACTAGAGGCAAATAACCACAAAAAATTGCTAAAGCGTGTGTATATGCGAGCTGTAAATGATCAAACGATTTGTGTTTGCACATTTGCATCCGGCAAATATTTGTTAAAACAATCGGAATTAAGATCGCATTTTAGTTATTAGTATAGTCCTATTTAGACCCAATTTCTCTTCCCACATGCCAACATTAAAGTGAGGAACAAGAAATGTCATGTCCATCAAAACAATATGACTCGACCGACGAGTGAATTTTTTTAATTCACCTTGTGGAGATGTGTTTTAAGTGTGGTCATAACCTAGAAATGATTTTATATATATATATATATATATATATATATATATATATATATATATATATATATTTTAGAGGCATTCAGATTAGGAAGTTGCCCCACAGGCTTGAACTTCCTGGTTCCTGTTTAAAGACTAGCCTGAAACTGGTTTCACACTATTTAGTTATGATATTGCTCATTTACAAACCATGTTAACTCTGCCCTTTCTACAGACAAGCTGAGTTGAGGTCCACAGGTCTCCTTTCTAGTTGCTTTTGGTGATAATTTACTTTAACGATACAGTATCAATTAAAGTTGAAGTCTATCTGGAGCCTATTTCTTCCCCTCTTTCCTTATCACCCAGCATTCTTAGACAGACCATTCCCATATGTCCTATTTTTTTTGCTGATAGCAGATGCAGCCACTGCACATTGTTCTCAGCTGGGATCATTGTCCCTGCAGTTCTTTGCTTCCCAATATAAAGAACTGGTGCTCATGGAATGCAGTTGCCTGGATTCTAATCTCCTATGACATTGGTGTGTACTACAGCATCTGAAAAATGGCTATGGGGTGGTGTATAAGAAGGCTGGGTGGGGAATAGGAGGAAATTAGTTTACAGAAAATAAAGGCACGCACCTCAAGTGGCTCAACCGGCAGAGCCTCTAACCATGAGTGAGTGCCTGTGTAATTGTGGCACTTGGGATCTCTAGATCCCATGTGATTGGGATTAAGCTAATTATCGGATTATTGAAGCAAGGTGTCCATTGGATTATAGAAACTACTATCTTAGTACTTTTAGGTAAGACAATTGGTGCTGCTTTGAAAACCTCAAGAATAAGAAACTGACCCCACTTAGTTGAAGGCTGTAACGTCTCTTCAAGGCTGCAGTGGCCACTTCTTCCATTGCCCTCTGCTGTAACAACTCCCATATAGTACTATGGGTGAAGACCTCTTCAAGCAGTGGTTCAGCTAGGAATAGCCTTCCTAGTCTAAACTGTTAAAAAAGCATTAACATAGGTATTTTTACCATCTGCTGCTTTTGTTAAAGGCGGGCTATCAAGAAAAAACAGTCCAATGTTAAAAACCCATATAAATATGCTAAATGGCGAGAGGAGGGATCACTTATACACCCGGCATCAAGAAATTTCCAGCCAGGCTTGCTTCTTTCTTTTAATGGAAGGAAGAGGACTTCGGGGGGTGGCATGTTCTATTCCTCCCATGCACTCAAACCAGTCTCCCCTGGATTTTATTCCTACCAGTAGAAGAAAACTACAAGCTTGCTTATTAGCCAATATGTTTATATGGATTTTTAATATTACACAATTTTGCAAGACACCTCCTTTAAAGACCGAGGAGTTTCCCTTTAGAGTTACTTTTAGTAACCACAGAGTCCTTATCTTGCCTGGCTCAGGGTGATGACACCACTTCGTCTAGGGCTCTATGCAGATGATGCATTCTGTTTGCAATATCATAAAGTTTTTTGGTGTAAACATACGGAAACTCCAAAACAAGATTTCTGATGAGAATGTTGTGCGAGGACACGCGGCGTCCTCACCAGCTCTGTGTCTCGCTGAACCCTTCTGGTGAACTCGATAGGAATCTGAAGAGCAGAATTTGTTATAAATATTTATTCTTCTTGGCTACTGCTCTTGTGAATGCAGTTCATCAATCATAGCCAGGGTATGTAATTGTGCAGTTGTCAACAATTAACGGGACATAAACAGTTGATAAATGGGCAGTTAAATTAAAGTATTCCCAAGGACAGCCTGAAATTATAAACTAGGTCGCTCCAAATATTGCAACAAAAGGATCGCTATAATTAAAACAAAGCGAAGTTAATGAGATGTAAAATTGCATATAATGTCAGTACTATGGTGGGCAGATCCCACATTTCAAGCCTATAATTTCAGTAACAAACGTGTTCCAGGCTTTCTTAAATGTAACTCTTTGTAAGCTAAATGATTATCGCAATATTAATATACTGAATTGAACTATTTAACAATACATGTATTCTCCATCCATAGCAGACAATCTGTCTAGGCCCATTTACAGGGTTGAATTTGCAGTCCACAACAAAACTATTTTAATGGCTGAAAATATTTCAGATGGCTCTATACCCCAAATTCCCTCATCCACTGGCATCCTCCAATATGGGCAAAATCTAGCCCCTTCTACACTCTTGAGAGGGGGGTTCCAAGTGGGTGGGCATAGGGGTAATGGATCAGACCTGAGGTTCTTTTGTAGGGTTTAGGTCTGCTTAAACTGTGTAAAGCCAGTTTTCTTTATATTTTTTTAAGTAGCATTTATGAAAGAGAAGAAGCAGAATGCACTTTTGAACACAATGTATATTTAAAGCAGAACAAAGCCGAGTATTGGCCAGCCTCTGGCTTTCCCCACTCTGTGAAACCCTCCCCGCCCCCCCTTCCCCAGCCGCACCTCACCTGCTTCCTGGCTCCCTCGCCAATTTAAACATGGGGTGGCTGCATCCCTGCATCTTTGGGCTGTGAGCACGCTCCAACCCCTCAGCTATTCAGATCCAATGCTGGGGATGCGGTCGGTCGAGAGACTAAACCCAAGACAGTAAAATTCCATGGTGTTGTTCTGCTTTAAGTTATTTGTTATTGTCGGTGTAACATCGCCAGTTTTATTACACATATAAATTACACTAAAATTACCACTTACGGTAAGTTTAAGACCTTCTAAAACCCTATACACAATGTATAAAAACATATACCTATAAGAACAAATCCAAACCAATACACATTCACCTCCCTATCTCTCACACTCACCACTATTCTTACCCACTCTCTCATCATCTCCCCTGAATCCTCATCACTGTCTTCCTCAGTGCATGGAGAGTAGTTGGCCATCATCCTGCAGCCTCCAAAGCAATGCTTCCATAGGTGTACACAAGACGAGACGGTGTACTTGTAGATGGAGATATGTGCTGTTGGCCATGGATATATTGATTCCCCAAGATCCCCTATACTGTCAAGTACAACTGGTGGTCGCCCATGGACAGCACTTCTGAAGTACTCCTATGCCAGTGCAACACAAGCCAGGTGGTGTGAAAGAACTTAGAACTCCTGTGTTGCTCTGATGGTGGTCCTGGGTCCCTACTAAGGGCCCACCAGAGAGCCAGTCTGACACTGATTTAGTTAGGAATAAACTGACAACTTTTTTAGGGCCACAAATTGAGACACTGGGTGTGACGGGCGTGGTTTAAAGGTGGGGATATTCACAGGCCTTTGAGGAAAAAATATTTTTTATCACCCTGGAAATGTAAAAAGGTTATACAAATATTAATTGATAGAGTGCCAACAAATACTGTCCTCTGACCTAAACATTAATATGCAAAGAACCAGTGGATTCTGTCCTCTGACCCAAACAATATGCAGAGCGCCACCCAAAACCATGATTTGGGATGCCCTGCTAAGTGAAACCCCCCCTGGTTGGCCCAAAAACTCACCTAACCCCCAATCTAGTAGTGCATGTACTGCAGTGCAGCCAATCAGCACGCTCACCTCCATTCGGCTTCTCTAAGGACCTAACTGAGCTGCGCATGCTGAAAGCCACATCCCCGCTCTGCTCTAGCTGGGCGCATGCATGCGCCATCCATTTACAAGTGCCTGGAGTAGGTACGCAACTGGTTAAAGGTATAAGCAGAGAAAGTCCGATGTCCATACATTTGCCATTGGATAAGGGCTATGATAAGTTTACCTGGGAATCCAGAGGGGTTGCATGCAGTGGGATTTCCTGGGGAAAGGGAATCAGGTGGCCCTGGAGTCAAGAGAGCAGTAAAAGGTCTTTGTGTCCTAAATCGGTGCAGGGTTGGGGCAGAGAGGACGGCTCGTCTGTCTGTCTGTTTCCCACCAGCTACCCCGCCAGAGCTTCCCTCCCTGGCCTGCGCTCGCTCTCCCATCTTTGCCACACTGGACTCCACCACCTGCACCTCAGTCCACCCTGGCAACTATTGCATCCAGACTTACTTGACCAGTCCTGGCTCCTGCGCACATGTCCCCAGCCTCTGTGTGACCCAGGAAAATGACACAGGCTGTTATGTTATGCTGGGTCCAGCAGGGCAGCAGGGAGGAGCCAAAGCAGCGGCTGGACCAGGATAGCAAGAGATGGAAAGGGGGGACAGTATAGGCATGTATGAATTCCCTTCCTGTAGGCATTTTCTAAATTACGATTTTAGTTGGCAATGGAAACCATTAGGTAGATATACAATATATGGAATAGATTATTTATAAGCCGTTTACTATGCTGGTGCAAGTTCAGGTAATGTGTGCCTCTTTTCACAGCAATAAAGTCTAGACGCTAAACATGATAGAAAAAATAGCTAAGAGCACTTTATAAAAGTGCAAAAGCAGTCTACATTCCATATAAGAAAGTGGTTAATTGAGAATTTACATAATTGCATCACAGTCTCTAAATGTTCTCTTGCAGACTCCTGTGCCATGCCATGAAGGATCACATTGTGCGGGTCGCTAATGAAGCAGAGTTCATTCTGAACAGACAGCGGGCGGAAGATGTACACAAGCATGCAGAGTTTGAGGTAAGCACTGTTGAATGCCGTCTGTAATACATCTTCATGTATATTTTTTCAACTTTATAGTCTGTAAACTGTTTTAATGCAGGAATGCATATATTAGTCTCAGGTCATTTAGAAACACTGGTTCCTAAATTGATAAAGGCTGGCTTGACACTCCCTAACACACCTACTTCACTCATTGCAATGGAGGGGGCACACTGAACCCACTTTGGCATGCTGCCTCTATTGCAATGAGTAGATTAGACATGTGGGGCAGAAACAAGGCCACCAAGGGAGGCCACTGCACTGTGTCACAGAATCGCTGGATCCCCACCCTCGTAAAGTATGAAAATGCTAGTGCTGGATGGAGGGGCAGTGGGGAACAAAAGAAGAGTATTTTATTCTTAGTATACAGTACGTCCTGCTCCAGATAGATTACTTACACTAGGGTTATCCTCCACCAGATGGCGCTGCACTGCAGAGACATGTAAAACAGCCTCCTCCCAGCCCCTCAAATACCCGGGGACCTCCCACAAATCCCCAGATTTCTCTGCAGTGCTTACTGCGAAGACATGAAATTATCACGCTGTCGCAGGTGAGCAGGGCTATTAAAGCCTGCGGCCCTGTTGGACTATTCCCACCCGTCCTTCGTGTGATGTGCCTCCCAGCCTGGGCTGCGCTGGTCGGGAGAAGGTAGGCGGCACCATGCGTGCTTATGGAGCGCTGCTCCACCGCAGTCCCCCACCAAAGGGTAGGCTGTATAGGCTGATGCCTTTATGGGATGCCCCTCCCACATTATTGTCCCATGCCCTGTTAGCGGTGGTCCCTGTACAAAGGGCCGCCATCCTCCCTCATTCTCCCTGTAGCCTTCGGGGGGGAAAGAAAGGGGGGGTGGATGTCAGTGTATCGTGATTACGTGCATATGGCCTTTGTAATGTCTGTTTGGACTAGTATATGTGGTGTCAACCGCCGCGCTGACTTGTCTTTTTACACTTGCAAATGCCGCCGCTGCGCGCGCCTTTTTCTTCATTTGGATGTTCCGCGCCGGGCGGCGGCGTTACCTCAGACGCTTCTGCGTCCTCATTGACTGCTTGTCGGTTGGACTTCGCGCTCTTCAGGCGGGCGGGGCTTGGCCTGGCGCACCCTGCGTCACGGCTCGCTCTGGCCCGCCCTTCGAGGTACTCAGCGCCATGTTGTCTGGTTGCGCGCGCGTGTGACGTTCTTACTTACCGTGGTCCGTAAGTGCCCTCGCGGGCGGCTTTATATTCATTGTAGTGTGTTTCGGTTCTGACGGGTGAATCCATTGGCTTCTCCCGGCCCGGTGTAATTGATAGTCGGGCCTTGTAAAATTACTCCCACTTCCCTAGCGGGTCATTGGGGCATCCAGGGTTGCTTTATAGCGTCAATCCCTACTGGCATATTGTGCCTAATAATCACCATATGGAGGCATCCCAGGATAATGTGACCGGGGTCCCTTCAGGACAAGACCGGCTGTGTATGGCGTGTGGACAACCTCATGCTGACGCTGACAAGGCATGGGTCTTGTACCCTGTGCTGAGCAAGTGCTCGCTTTGCAATCTGGCCTGCCAGTGGCTGCACCTCGTTTCACTTCACCTACTCCCCCAAGCTTAAATCTCACTCCTCCTGAGTTGTATACAAGTGGGGATTCTCAGCCTGATGTGTCTTCTAGACTACCTACAGCTGAACAGATTATTGCGAGGTCCTTAGCGTGTAAGGGCATTGGTAAGAAGCGGCACCTGACACCTTATGATACTGTTTTCCCTATGGGATCTCAGGAGTTTATGAATCTGTGTGGCTATACCCCTTCTGACGAAGGAGAGCTCTTTTCTGACTCAGGCTCATCTGATGAGAGACCGAAGGGTCATGACGATTCTGGCTCTGACCCCTGGGCCCCGGATGACACTGACAGATTATTGACCCAGATCTTTGAGGTTCTATCTATCTCTCTCCCTGGTGAGGCTCCCAGGCAAAGAGGGGAGCGTTTTCATACAGCAACATCACGTTTGGAATTTCTAGATCAGGCACATTTCCATTCCCTTGTGCTCAAGGAATGGGAGTGCCCCAGTAAATTTCCCGGGGTTCCAAGCAATGTTCCCTCTAAGCCGGAGCAGCTGCTGTGCGTAGTAGCGAGAGAGCTGGGCAATGTCCCATGAAAGGTGGGCAATTTGGAAACCTAAGATAAAAACACTGGTATATCTACTAATAAACCAAAATAACGTGTTAAACAAAAAGATATGATAGAATAGTTAATTTACATACTAGAGTTGTACTTCACATGGTTTGGTATTATCCCTTAGAGTTCAAGAATTGTCTTATTCCTCATAGCATATGAACGTAGGCAACACTAAAAGACCCTTTTGCCCTGGGGGGGGTCTGATATTGGTGGTAGGGGGGTCGTGGTCTGGAAGAAGCATGGCTTCTTACGAGAAGCATACCTACGGACCAAAGAAAGCAGGGTAGGCGCGCGCTGGAAATTTTGTACAATAAGCCACGCCCTCTGGTCAATGCCATGCCACACCCCATACCTCACTAAATTTCCCACCCATCGACAACATTTCACACTCAACCTTCTTCAATGATATTGAGTGTGCTAGCACTGGCCTTCAGTTCAAAAGAATTGCATTGGTTTGCACGGCATACAACACTGATTGGATGAGAGCTCACAGTGGGAACAGCTGAAAGGTTGTGTGGGGGGTCTTACACCGCAGGGCATCCCAAATAAAGATGTCCTGGGGACAAGAACCTATCACCAGGATACAGTAAAAATTCCTGGTGATACCACTCCTGCTGCCTTAACGTATTACTTATGAATGAGAGCTTGCAGAGAAAAAAACACAGAATAAACCTGACCCAAATAAATCACAGAATATGCTGTATCCAGAGATAATGAAAAGGACCACTGTGAACAATTCACTAACCAAACTACCTTCTTTTTACCTTTTGTTGCATCAAGAGTCAAAACCTTCGAAGTCTGGCTGTTCGGCAGTTTTATGCTCCTGTTGCATGAACAGAGCTACTACCTGAATCCCACAATTACTTATCAGAAAGCCAAACAAGACTGGCTGGCAGCAGCCAATCAGTGCTATTCAGCTATTCAGCTTCTCACATTGATTAGCCAGTGGGGATTCCAAAAAACGTACCTTTTCATTGATCCCACAGTGCATGCATGGCCTCTGGTGGTACCCCCTTGCTTATCTGCTAGCATGGGCATGCACAGAAGGAGGCAAGCTGCCAGTGAGAGGTTCTGAGCCTTCTATTCATAGATTGCTTGGTGAAGCAGTCTATTCAGAAATGCTGGAAGCATTCACATGCAGCGTGGGAGCTGGAGAAGATGTTCAGCATTCCCTTGGGTTTCACACACAGAGGCATCACCAATCAGGATGCCCCTGTAAACGGGTACCAAAACCCAGGTTATGGTCTGCTTTAACCCCCACACATACAGCTAACCTCCCACACACACACACACACACACACACAACACACCATTACCCCCATTACCCCCCCCCCCCCCAAAACATTTTACTATCTACACACAACACTATTAACTCTGCACATTGTTAAAACAAATCAAAACCAGTTTTGGACATCCCTAAAGTTTAAAGGACTCCAGGCACAGCCAATTCCTCTTCTGATTTGGGCTGCCCCACTGTGTGAAACCCCCTGTGAAACCATCACTGGAACTTCAGTACGAATACTAATCTGAAAAGGATTCTAGTGGATGCGCAGGGGCGTACATAGGTTTCACAGGGTCCCATAGCAGATGTGCTGCCAAATGCCGGAGGGGAGGCGGGATGGGCACCAAGGGGGCAGAGAGCATGTGTCCAGCCCTGAAATATAAATTACGTGCTGGACACAATGCCCCATAGACTTCTATAGGATGTCAATCCGAATAAATTGTCTGACAGGCACCTTGGCACCAGCAGCTTGTTCCCCCCAGTGCTCTATAATCTCTGGTGCTCCATCCTAATGTAAGAGCCAGCATGAAGTACCCGGGGTACCAATCCCTGCTGCTACCAACCTAGGCCCAATAATGATGACTGGGCCCCACCATCACCAATCCTGGTCCTGCTGCTGTTGGCCAGACCCAGGTGGCCTGGGCAGCATCAGTCTCCCAACTGCCAGGGGCCACCAGAGGATCAGGTGTGCAAGATGGGTGGAAGCAGCTTGAACAAGCCCCCCTCTGCCATAGGCCCAGTAGGAGCTTCTTCCCCTGCAGCCGTTGTGGATGCAGCTGCCATAGCTCCCGAAGGCAGAAAATATTCTGCTCAACTTTCAGGCTTCCAGTTCTCCTGTGACCTGATACATTTAGCTGAGCCAGCATTCTGAATTTTATGTCACTTGTCAATAATCTCTCACACCAATCACCAGAGGCAACATTCAAATAATCTCTGCACAGAATATCATGTGAAATAACTGACAAGCCAAAAAAAAAGGTGAGTGTCTAAGCTAGTAAAAGTTTGGTGAGTTTGGTGACGATGACAGGAATGACAGGAATAAAGGCTAGGATGGGGACGATGGCAGGGATAAAGGCTAGGATGGGGAAGATGGCAGGGATAAAGACTAGGATGGGGACGATGACAGGGATAAAGGCTAGGATGGGGACAATGGCAGGGATAAAGGCTAGGATGGGGACGATGGCAGGGGTAAAGGCTAGGATGGGGAAGATGGCAGGGATAAAGGCTAGGATGGGGACGATGACAGGAATAAAGTCTAGGATGGGGACGATGGCAGGGGTAAAGGCTAGGATGGGGACGATGACAGGAATAAAGGCTAGGATGGGGACGATGGCAGGGATAAAGGCTAGGATGGGGACGATGGCAGGGATAAAGGCTGGCATAGGGATACAGGCTGGCATAGGGACACAGGGATAAAGTCTGGCAAAGGGACACAGAGATAAAGGCTGGCATAAGGGCACAGGGATAAAGGCTGGCAGAGGGGCATAGGGATAAAGGATGGCAAAGGGACACAGAGATAAAGGCTGGCAGAGGGGCACAGGGATAAAGGCTGGCAGAGGGGCACAGGGATAAAGGCTGGCATAAGGGCACAGAGATAAAGACTGGCATAAGGGCACAGGGATAAAGGCTGGCATAGGGGCACAGGGATAAAGGCTGGCATAGGGGCACAGGGATAAAGGCTGGAATAGGGACACAGGACCAGGCATGAGGGGCGCAGGGGGGTGCAGCAGCTGCTCTTGACACGGGTGACAGGTGACACAAACAGGACACAATGCACCATGACAGGACGGGGAGAGCCCTCATGTGTCAGACATGGGAGGGTGACAGGCTACACACACACATGGAAGACAGAAGACACACAGGCAAGGAGGACAGAGCTCTCTCTCTCTCACCTCCCGGCTCACAGTGCAGGTGCGGGTGAGGTACCTGTGCAGCCCCCGGGTCAGGGACACGTCAGCGGCCTCACACGGCCCAGCTCTTCTTCGGAGAGGAGCCGGGAGGGGGAAGCGTACCGGCCTCCTAACCACAGGCCCGGTTACCAGGCGACCCTAGCAACCAGACACCGTTATACATCGGGGGCGGGGACTATGCGCATCATCGTGCCGCTCAGCCAATGCTGCGGCGGCAGCGACAGATGGGGAGGGGGGATGCAGGGCCCCACTGAGCCACCAATGTTAGAAAAAAAAGGTAGCTGTGCGACGTGCGCGGACGCCGCGCAGAGCTGCGTGCGGGGGTAGCTGGGGGTGCGCGGACGCGCACCCGCGCACCTTACAGGGAACACTGGTTCCAAGGGATTGGGATAGGAAGTTTCCTTTTCCACCTGAGGTGGTTAAATGTTGGTCATTCCCCCCCCCTCCCCCGAGGTGGATGTCCCGATAATAGGGCTATCTAACACCCCTGTCATGCATCTACTACCCTGCGGGATGCTGAGGACCGGCGCATTGACCTGCTGGCCTCCCACGCCTTTGCATGTGTGGGGACGGCGCTGTGCCCGGTCTGTGCCTCTGCCATTACTGCTGTGGCCACTAGAACCCTCATCAGAAATATGCTTGATAGTGCCCCTGATGATCTCCCTTGTGAGGTGTTTAATGCACTCTCCAGTTGTGATGTGTTTCTAAATTTTGTCCTAGTAGCATTGGATGACACCATCAGAATGTGTGCAAGAACTGCCCTCGTGGTGGCTATACGTCGCTTGGTCTGGCTGCGACAGTGGGGTGCTGACAATGCTGCGAAGAAGGCCCTTACTGGGCTTCCCTTTAAGGGGCTACGTCTGTTTGGGGCCCGTCTAGACCTGTTGGGTAAGAGAGGTAAGTTACCCCAGCGCAGACGGTTGTCTCGGCCCCTTCGGGGCCAGAGTCCCCCTTCTACCCCCTACCATGGTGTTAAACAGGAACCAGGGGTGTCCTTCGCGGGGGCTAGCGCAGATTCCTGTCCCAGGAGCAGAAGACAACACCCTGGATCCTCTGGGGGGGCTAAGCCCAAATCCTCTCCCAAGTCCCCTCAAGCATGATGGGCCGCCCTCACCCGTCAGGGTGAGGGGACGGTTGCGGCACCTTGCTCAAGTCTGGAGGCATCACGCCTCAGACCGGTGGATTCAGGAGGTAGTGTCCTCCGGCTACAAGATGGTGTTTGCTGTGCGGCCTCCCCTAAGATTATCAGGTCCCGGGTACTCCTGATCCCTGCCTCTGCTCAGGTGTTGGCGCAGGCCGTGCAAGGCCTGCTGGGTCTGGAGGTCATTTGCAGATTTCCCTTAACAGACAGAGGCAAGGGACTCTACACCAACCTTTTCTCAGTTCCCAAAAAAGATGGGTCACTCTGGCCCATTCTGGATTTACAGATCTTCAGCAAATTGTCAAGTACAGGCGCTTTCCGCATGGAAACTCTGCGCTCGGCCATCTGCTCCTTGCGCCCCGGGGGCTTCATGCCGTCTGTGGATATCAAAGATGCTTACTTTCACATCCTTGTGTTTTCAGGACACCAAGGTTCCTCAGATTCGCGTTGGAAGATCAACACTGACAATTTGTGGCCTTGCCATCTGGCCTCTCTTCAGCTCCCAGAGTGCTCACCAAGGTGCTGGCGGGGGTGATGTCTCTGATGAGGCCAAGGGGCGTCCGCGTGCTGCCACTACCTGGACGTCCTCATCACTTCCCAGTCTCTACGTCTGGCAAAGTTGGATACTCAGCTGGTGGTGTCCATTCTGGAGTCATCTGGATGGGTGATCAGCCACCCCAAGTCCTCACTGTCCCCTTCCTTGGTAACTTAATTCCTAGGAATGCATCTGGACACAGTTCAGGCAAGGATATTCCTTCCTCAGCAGAAGGTGGACAATCTGCTTGCACAAGCTCAGTCCCTCCTAGCTGCCCCCGTCCCTCCACCAGGCAGGGGATGCAGCTGGTGGGCCTGATGGTGGCATGCTTCGAAGCGGCTCCTTGTGCTCAGTCCCTCTTGGGGCTTCTACAACTTCTCCTATTGTCTGTATGGGACAAGGACCCAGCATCCCTGGACAGGGTCTGTGTGTCTTCCCCCCTGGTGAGGAGGTCCCTCTTGTAGTGGATGGACTTAAGGAACCTGTTGGGGGGGGCGGAACCTTTCTTGTCCCTTCCTGGGAGACAGTCACCACGGATGCCAGTCTATTAGGTTGGGGTGGGGGTTTCTGGAAGTCCCTGCTGTTCCAGGGGAGGTGGGGCCCTTAGGAGGCCCATACACCTATCAATGTCTTGAAGCTGTGAGCGATCAGGTTAGTTCTGGCTCGCTTGACTACTCATCTTCAGGGCCTGCCTGTTCAGGGGTGCACGGTCACTCTGATGGCAGTTGCCTACATCAATCATAAGGGAGGGACCCGGAGCAAGAGGGCCCTCCAGGAAGTGTCTCTGATCCTGATCTGGGTGGAGGCCAATGTTCCCTGCATTTCAGCTGTATACATTCCGGGGGGGGGGGGTCCCTCTGCATCAGGGTGTTCCAATCTCTGTATCACTGTATCACCGTTGGGGCCAACCAGATGTGGATCTGTTTGCGTTCCGTCACAATCACAAGCTCCCGGCCTTTGTCTCCCTGTCCCAGGATCCTCTGGCCGTGACCACGGATGCCTTAGTTATGTCATGGCAGGACATTCCGTTTCTGTATGTCTTTCCTCCATCCCCCCTGCTAGGCAGGGTTCTGCGCAAGATTGCTCTGGAAGGGGTGCCAGTGATTCTGATGGCCCCCAGGTGGCCAAGAAAAGTGTGGTTCGCAGACGTGGTGCAGATGGCAGTAGATCAGTGTTTTCTGCCTGGAGTGCCAGATCTGCTCACCTAGGGTCCCTTACGCCATCCCAATTACAAACTCTGGCTTTGACGGCCTGGCTGCTGAAACCTCCATCATGATGGAGAAAGGTTTGTCTGCCTCGATGGTTGAGTCCATGGTGAAGGCTAGGAAGATGACTTCTTCTTCCATCTGTTATAAGGTATGGCGTACCTACATTGACTGGTGTGAGTCTTGGTCTCTTCCCTGTTGGGTGTTCTCAGTTCCCAGGGTTCTGGAGTTTTACTGCATGGGTTGGAGTCGGGTCTCCAACTCAGTACTTTGAAGGGTCAGGTTTCTACCCTGTCTGTCTTCTTTCAGAAGTCCTTTGTTCAGCATTCCTTGATTAAGACTGCTTTTAGGGGGTTACTCATGTGCGTTCCCCACGACAACCTATGGTCCCTGTTTTGGGATTTGGACTTGGTCTTGCCTGCCTTGCAGGATGTTCCCTTTGATCCTATTCAGGATGCTGCTCTCGCTGTACTTACCCTCACGGTTGTTCTTTCTGGTGGCTATTACGTCGGTCAGGCGTGTGTCTGAGCTGGCGGCTCTGTCTATCCAGCCCCCATACTATGAGAGACACCAGGATAAGGTGGTGTTCCGCTTTAAGCTGGTTTTTCTGCCTAGGTGGTGTCTGCCTTTCATTGAATCAAGATATTGTTCTTCCTTCATTGTGCCCTAATCTTAGCAATTGCATTCCTTGGATGTGGTCAGGTGTCTGAAGTATTACCTAGTAGTATCTGCGTCCTTCAGGAAAACTGATGTTCTTTTTGTGGTCCCTTCTGGTCCTAGGAGGGGCTTGGCTTCTGCTAAGTCTACTATCAGCAAAATGGATTTGTCAGGCTGTGATTCAGGCCTATTCTGCTAAGGGGGAGAATACTCCCTTCTGCCTTATTGCTCATTCTACTCGTGCTTTTGGTGCCTCTTGGGTTTTTCAGCACCAAGCTTCTGTTGAACAAGTTTGCAAGGCCGCTACTTGGTCTTCTGTTCATACCTTTTCAAAGTTTTACAAGGTTGATGTTAAGGCCTCAGCTGATGCTGTTTTTGGCCGCAAGGTTTTGCAGGCGGCAGTGGTTTAAAATGTCTACTGTTACCTTTTTTATTGGGGATCCCACCCTACTTTATGGACACTGTTATTGGATGTCCCAAGTGTAAGTAATCTATCTGGAGCAGGACGTACTGTATACTAAGAATAATACAATTCTGTGAAATACTCACCTGTAGAATTGGTATTATAAGTATACAGTACGTCCTGCTCCACCCCACCCTGGTTTTTGCATTATTCTGGATCCCCTGTATAGTGATTGTTATCATTGTTATAAGTTACCAGTTTTTGGGTGGTTAAATTCTCCCAGCTTCTTGTTCACTGCTTTTCAATGCTGGGGATTTGTGGGAGGTCCCCGGGTATTTGAGGGGCCGGGAGGAGCCTGTTTTACATGTCTCTGAAGTGCAGCGCCATCTGGCGGAGGATAACCCAAGTGTAAGTAATCTATCTGGAGCAGGACGTACTGTATACTTATAAAACCAATTCTACAGGTGAGTATTTCACAGAAGCCTCAGCCCAGCAGGAATTTAGGGACGAGCAGTCTCCCAGGCCTGGATTATCTGTTCTGGGCTACAGCCCAGGCACTGAGGCCGGCGGTTTGAGAATCCGTGCTTACTGCATTGACCTGGAGGCAAGCACTTTCCGGGTCGAGGCGTGGCTACCTAGGTGACAGCCCAGGAAATGGATGTGGCTGCCTTCCATAAGGCCTGCAGACCGGCCTGGCCATCACCAGGGGGTTGCGGCCACTTTATTTTTGTGACTCTTTGCGGGTAGACCTCCCTACTTGTCTCCGGCGGTGAAGGGGAGAGAGCAATAGCAGAGACCTTACCGGCTGCCATTTCAAACAGAATCCTGGCTGCAGTGGTTTGTCCCTTAGCAAGAAGGAGTGAAAACAATGCAGCTGGTGGAGGTAAACCTGCTTTATATTTTTTACCTCTTATTTTAGGTATCTTTTATCTCTGGATGCTGCTTTGTTAAAGTTTTGATTCCAAAGCTCGGACCCTAAGCACACTAATGAATACAAGTGGGATTCCAAAGAGACTAAGAGTTCCAAGAAATCCAGGGAGCATAAAGAAATTAAGGAAACCGGAACAGTTCAGCCTAGAGCTTGTGTTGACTGTATTTCCTGAGGGTTTTTCTTATCTCCTGTGTAATTCTGGTCTAGAGGAGGTGTCGGGACCAAATTTTCAGTGCATGATGAAGAATTTATTTGAGACTTTTGATCAAAGAATGGCAGAAACATTTTCAGTATACAGGGACCATATGACCAGGAGCAGGGATCTAGGGTAGTGGCAGATTACTCTTTTTAGCACGACCCCCCAGCCCTCACATCTGAGCCCGCTCCAGACAGAGTAACCTCTTCTAAGGAGGGGGACGCCTGTGCGTCTTCAGATTAATCTGTTCATTCTACTAGCACAGGAAGGGGTCTGGAACCATCTACCCCCTCCGGGGCCTCTCATAGCTGCAAATTTAATTTTGCTATTGCGGTTACTCCTGACCTTATTAAGGGTATCTTATCCTTGAACCAGAGAATACACCTCTTACTATACTCTGTACCAGGGGTTGTCTGAAAGGAAGCATCCTTGCTTCCCAGTACACCAGTCCCTTAAGGATATCAATGGTAGGGAATGGATAAATCCAGAGTCCTGGATTTTCATCCCTAAATCCCTCAAGAGACAGTTTAACTTTGAGCACTCAGATATAGAGGTTTGGTCTAAGTGTGCCAAATTGGATGTCTCCTTGCCACAGGTGTACCTGACATCAAACCTTTCCTTTGAGGACATGGGGGTTCCCTTAGAGATCCCCTAGATATGAGAGCTGACAGCATACTTAGATGAGCCTGGGAACCTGACGCTTTCTATTTTATACCGTTACTGGCTACAGATTGTGTAAGTCGAGTCCTAGATTTTTCGGTGGGAAAGGTCAAGGGTAGAAGTTTCCAGTGACACCCCAAGGAGTAAAATTTGAATGCCCTCTTGTTTATTTCAAGGGCTATCAATTTTAACTCAGATGCAGCATCAGAATCAATCAATCAACCCGTAGAGCCCTCTGGTTCAAGACCTGGCTGGAAAGCCAGTCTTCTAACTCCCACCTGTGTAATTCCCCCTTTGAGAGGAAACTCAAACTTTTTGGTTCAGAGTTCTTCTGAGCAGGGGAAGAAAGTTCCTATGAAAATGAAGAATACTTATCCTCCACGTGAGAAAAGACCCAGATTTCCTGATGTATTTCCTGTAGGGGCGAGTCTTCTGTTCTTTCTCTGAGCCTGGCAGAAAATCTTGGATAACCCCTTTATATTTCAGAGGGATATTGTCTGGAGTCCTCTGTGTGACCCCAGGATTCTTTCATTGTGACCAGTTGTCCCAGGGACCCTGTGAAGTCCAATGTCTTACCCTTAGTGATTGCTCAACTATGGGCTAAAGGACAGTGACACAGGAGGTATGCTGTATGCTGGTACCTGAGAGAAACAGGATTTTACTCCCATGTCTCCTTGGTGCAGAAACCATAAGGGGACTTTTGGTTGATCCTCAACCTGAAGAATTACCGGAAGAGGGAATATCTGAGGTTTTTTGTAAAGATAGATGGGATAGTCTATCACTGGCAGTCCCAAGCAATGACTTTCGCTCTGGCACTCTGCAAATCAGATTTTCACAAAGATCCTCGCAGAAGCAATGACCCATCTGAGACTAAATCAGATAAACATGGTAGCGTAACCTTCAGACCTAATCCATTGTATCCTCCAAAAATTGCCTGAATTCCATAGGTCTCAAAAGGTCTATTTGCCAGGTATTAAACCAAAGGGCTCGGACATTAATGATCAGATGTATCTGTTGGATGCTAGACAGATTGTCTAAACCTATTTAGATCGGACTTGATTGGCGAAGATCTGATCACCGGCTCCTTTTCTGTCATAAATAGAAAACAGGAGTTCGACAGGATGATCCTGCAGGCCATCTCCCCACCCTGAGGTAGACGGTTCTTTATTATTCGCTTATCCTTGGCTAGCCATCCTGGAAGACACTTGGGGAAAATCCCAATTAGCTTACCAGTAATGGAATATCCGGTAGTCCTCCAGGACGGCGTTCTACATCACGCCCTTAATATATTTGCGTTTATGTTTTTATAGATGTATGTTTTAATGTTCTTTCTAGGATTACTTGGTTAAAGCACTGAGGCCTGGGAGGAAGGGGCAGGCTTTTAATGTTGTCCAGTTGTGTTTCCTCTCCCAGGTTTCTAGTTGTCCTGGAGGACTACCGAAAATTCTATTACCGGTAAGCTAATTGGGGTTTTCAAGCGAATTGAGCCTACAAAATTGTAATTCTTTTAAAAACAATGCTGGTCAAGATGGGCTTTTGCTGTGTGACATCATCAAAGGGCCACACTTATCATTCACTTTTGATTGTAGTCCTGGTCTGAAGGGGCAATAAACGTACCCAACCCACTCCCTCATGCCACCTATGTACATTACATTGTCTGTCTATCATTTTCTAAGTGTATTCTCAATATTTTTGGGTGAAAATTGTGCAAAAAAAAAAACAATTTTTTACAATTTGTGGTGTTTTTTTGTAAGAAAAAATGTACGTTTGTCAATAAAATCTTATTGCGTGTGAAACCCCAATTTCTCCCGGTTACAGCGGTACCACATATGTATTGGTAGACACCCTTTCCTGCCCAGGAGACTCCCCCAAACTGAAACAACGCTTTAGGAGATTTTCAGATAAAATTCAACTATGCTATGCAATATGCGCACCTTGCAGTTTTTCAAGAAAAACAACCCTTTACATTTGAAATACCCCCAACAAACTATATATTCCCTAGAAGTATACACCTAAGGCGTTCTAGGTGCACCAGGCTTGTTGACATGGATGCAGTTTTCTGTAATACCTCAATGTATTCTTTGGCTGCACAGGGTTTCCCTAACATGCCCCGAACAGAACAATACCCAACATGCATAGGTTCTGTCAAGAAAAGAGTTGCCAAACACACCAAAGTAAAGCATGCGCATAACGGTAATTTTACTTCAAAATTTCAGCTCTGCAGACAAAGTGCACACCTTGTGCTTTTTCTACCAAAACAACCCTTTACATTTGGAATATCCCCGATAAACCATATACTCCCTGAAAGTACACATGTCAAGCTTTCTAAGCGTACCCATCTTGTTGTAGTGGGCTCATCTTTCTGGAAGTAATATCTCGAAGAATTCTTAGGTTGCACAGGGTTTCACAAAAAAAATTATAAAAAAGCAGAATAAAAAACACCTTTTCCTAAAATATCAATATGCAAATAAGAAAAAACATAAGAAAAAACAAGCTAAATCTGAAAGAGCAAGGTCCCCCGAGCAGAACAATACCCAACATACATAGGTACCTGTAACCTTTTAACTGCCAGCCTACTTGAGATTTTGTCACCCTCTGCTGACAGGATATTTTTCACCATTTTGCGTGATGTTTAACTGTGATTTTTGCAGAAATTTCCAAGAAAATGGCATATTTTCTTTTTGTGGCAGAGTTTAGGCTTTAACATGAAATGTCTTGTTTGTATTCTACTTTTTTTTTATCTATTTTTAAGTAAATAAGTAAAAAAAAAATAAAAAATATATATATATTTTAAATTGTCTCCTTTATTTTAACAAAAACATTTATTTTATTAAAGAAAACCATATTGCATGTGAAAGCCCCATTTCTCCCGATTACAATGATACCACATATGTATCGGTAGCCCCCCGTTCCTGTCCAGGTGATCCCCTAAACTGAAAATAGCACTTTATAACATTACAAATAAAATACAACTACTATCCACATAATAAAGTGTTAAAGAAAAAAAAAAATGGTGTGGGTTCCCCCCTCACAGGGGAAGGGGGCACCATTTCTTGGGGGAATTTTAAGGGTTTTTTGGGAGGCAGGTAATGGGGGGTCTCTGGGTTAATGGCAAGTCACCCGCTAGCCGCAGGTGACTTGCCAGACCCCCGAGTCTTGTGAACTGGTATAGGGGTAACATGGACCCCTTACCAGTTCACAAAGGGTTAAAAGTAAAAAAAACACAGACACAGTTTTTCAAAAAAACTTTATTAAAAAAAAAAACATTTTTTTACTTTACTCACCTCCGATCTTCATCTCCTGTGTCCCGCGGCGATCAGATGCAGGTGACGGCTGGGCAGAGGAGGGGGGAGGCAGGCGATCGGAGGAAAGCCTACCTCCCTCCTCCTCTGTCCAGCCGTCACCGGCATCTGACAGCTGAACCGCCTGGTGCCCCGATGACATTTCAAGACGAATTCAAGATGACGCCCGCCATCGGCAGGAGGAGGGCTGTTTTGCCCCCTTCAGAAGACGGAAGAGTAGGGGGGGGGTGATTGGAGCCCCCCCCGTGAAGAGAAGAGCCGGCGGGAGGTAATGTAAGTACCTGTCATTTTTTTTTTTTTGCAGGCAATCCCGGCTGAAACGGGGGGGCACCCTATTTTGGGCACTCCCCTGCAGCCGGACGAGCCCCAATGGGCGATCAGAGCCCCTCTGGCTGAAGAGGAGACCTGGCCGGATCGAACGAGGGGTCAGGTAAGTGACTTTTTTTTTTTTTTTTACTTTTTATGTTATTAGTGGGGAAAGTCAGGCACGTAAAATTTACGTGGCTTGTGGTTAACTGCAGGTGAGGCAGCCACGTAAATTTTACGTGGCTGGCGTTTAAAGGGTTAAACTAGGGGTGCAGGCATATAAGCGATTTGAAAACTGGTTGCGTGCCACAATGAATAGGTTCAGAATTTCACATTTTTTATTTTAAATAGCATACCAAAGATTTTCTGCAATAATTAGTCTCCACAATCGTCATAGTTTTTTTTTTTAATTGTTAGTCCTACCACCACCCCACACCATTATTACATTTATATCCAACAATCCCCACACCCTGCCAATACACATGTTGATTGTCTTACCTCTCCAAACATAAGGGTCTAATCCCATCCATCCCAAATCATAACTGTATTTCCAATACTCAACCCATCTAAATGCCTAATTATCCTAAACATACAATTAAAAAACTCTTATCTTGTTATGGTGCCAGAGATTTCACCCAGGGGTGGTGTCACTACTTTCCTCCAAGCCACCGCTGCCACTTCTATTTGGCAATAGACCCCACCTATATCACTCAGTTTGCAATCTCTCATCCTTACTGAGCCCCTATTACCTTTACACGCCTGTTCTATTTAACCCTCCCACTTTACCCAGGTCGGGCCATATCAGATGGCTCTGAGGGCCACATGTTGAGCATATGCGATTTAAACAGTAGCATTGCTTAAACTATTTGCAGTTGAGGAATGGATGTTTATTACGGGTACCCTAATTATACCTTAAAAAGCACCTTATTCTTCTTTTTTAGACATTATTAATTATATTTTTAAGAGTTAGAAGCCATGCCCGTGCTAAAAGTACTCTACACTGGGACTGGTTAAAGATTGTTTTCTTACCTCAAACTGATACAAATACCTGGAGACTGCAACGTGTTTGCAGTTGGGAGCTGACATGAAGCAGATTGTATTGAATGGATGAAATGAAATATAGAAGTGTGTCAGAATTCTATAAAGGTGTCCTCCAGCTGTATAACACAAGCCAGCCAGAGACTTGATGAGCTTCTTATCTCTTCCATACAGTTCTCTTAAGCCCACAGCTTGATGCACTAGTCCTCCTTGACCTACAAGAATAGATCAGAATGATAGACGACCGGTTGTGTTTTTTTTTCCCTCAATGGTGTAATTTTTTTTTTCTTTTAGAAAATATTTATATTTAGATACATGTTGTAAAAGTTATATAATAAACTACAATTGGCTGTATTCATTTGTTCAGTGGTAGAAACCTTATGCCAAGCCTTCTGAGTAGGAATGAAATCAGCTCAGGTTGATGGATACCATTAATCCTTTTTTGATGAATTTTTCAAGAACTCTGCTGTCTCCCCAATAGTGGGCCATTTAGTTTCTTCTCATACTGAGGTGGCCATCGCCTATTGTACTGAGTCCATGGTCCATAAGAATGAACTTCAATACATAATGCACCTGTTCTTCACTGAAGTGTCTTAGCAGGAACATTCTTTCAGATCTTAATTTTGCTTCTCCAAGGAACTGCAGTTCCCAACCAAGTGCAAGTAGAGGAAACTGGCTTCCCCAGTGCCAATTAGAGAAGGTTTTGGCCCCTGGACATTCTCTATGTTAACTGGCACCCTGTGTCTGATGGTGATGGTCAAGATAGGCAGCTAGATCTAATCTCCAACATGTGACATTGCTAGATATCTTTCAGTTTGTTTGCCCTAGGTATAGCTTGCCTTTTAGTGCCACCTGTTGTAGTGCATGGGTTAATTACCCCATTGTCACTGGTTGCTTCACAGAACCTTTCAGTGTCATTGATTGCAATTTGTTAGAGCTTTAAAGTGGATCAAAACCCAGCAGAGGACAGCCTGGAATCACTTTGTGAAACCCCCAAGGTCACGGTATTAACTCACCATTCCCCAGTCCAACAGTGCATGCATGGGAACGTATCCCGTCAGAGCCGTCTGCCGTGACAGGGTGGGTGTGTGCACGCTGCCGGGGACATTGGGGATGCGGCAGTGTGCACTCCCCCATTGAATTCAATTAGAGACATTTGCCGAAGGATGTAAACATGGCAAAGAACTCTAATTGGACAATAAGCCCGTGCATGCACCGTTGCATCGAAGAGAGGCAGTGCTGCTGCTTCTCGTTTACTGGGTCTCATCAGTATTTTGTAGTACACATGACGGCAACAGTTGGGTTGTACAACCATGTAGGCATTTTCCAGCAGTAGATACTTCATGGCAGACTTTCTGAACAGAAATTATTTAGGGCAGTAGGTTCTGCTTTCAGAAGGTGCAGACCTTCATAGGTCATACCAAGAATTATTACTAATATGCATGAACTCTTCTCTTTACTTGGTTCAATGTTTGCAGAGGATCAATAGGATGAAATGTGTCAGGATGATGCTTGCTCCAGACTTGTTTAGAAGGCTTTGTTAAGGAGACATGGTCAACATGTCACTGGGTGTTGCTGCTGCAAGCATAAAAATCCATATATACATTGGCAATGTGCTGCTATCTAGTCACCTTTTTTTGTGGATGGCAAATGTGAAGCCTGCATGCAGGATTATGGTATTACTGTAGAAAAGCCTCTCTTGAAGTGGCTCAAAAACATTGTGGTGCTGTCCTGGAGTATAAAAGACTTCTAAGCCGGTGGCTAGCCCTGACTTTGGACCCCTGCTATGACTTCTACCCCACGTTGCAGGAAATATAGGACAGGCACATGGGACAGGCATCAGTTAAGCTGCGTGCTGCCATATTATTGTGATTGCCTGGACTGTCCCATTAAAGTTCATGTCTTAAGCTTTCTCATAGCCATCACATCGGCCAGGTCTCTGTCACAGCTATTTGCTTCTTACTTGGATCCCAAAAGAAAAATGTAGCTCTATCCTATATACCTGGATTCCTCTCCAACTGGTATTGGCTTTATACAGCAAGAACATTATTTTTGTCCTGCCCCCATATCCGCCTAACCCACAACAGAGATGAAAATGTTACCTTCATTTTACTGCATGTTGTTTGCAAGATGGATTTGTCTATTTGATGACTTGATGGCCCACTATCCGTAAATTTTACTTCTGCAAACATTAAAGTCCCTGTCCAGACACACTTTAACTTTCCTGTTCATCCCACTTTGGGGGGACATAAAATAAGCCATTTCAAAGCAACTGCAAATCTCTGATTGTATGTAAATGGCACATGTATGCTAAGTAAAACGAATTTTTTTTAGCTTCAGTTTCTGTGTCAAGGCTGAGCCGTGCAGGACGTGTATGAAGCATGCTCTGCTGTGGTCAGGGACTGCTGCAGGACCACGGTGGCTTGCTGAGCAAGGGACAAAGTAGCTGTAGAACCACTTTTTTTGAGGAATAAAATTGAAAAAAAGGCGAACTTTGGAGCCCTGCTACAGCTTGTATCCTTTGCTGCTGCAAATGGAGGAGAGGCATAGAATATGACACAGGCATAAGGTCAGCTGCTTGCTGGATAATTGTGGCTGTTGGGTTTACTGCCCCTTTAACCATTCTTAAACTCTCATTTAATCAGTCCATAAAAAAAACGTAAAAAAATGTCTTCAGCTATATATGTTTTGTGTCTTTTTCAGTGGTGGTCATGTTTCAGGCTTTCCAACCTTGGCCATGTCTCCGAGCACTGAACACCTTATAATTCTGGGTACTGCATGAAGGTTGCAGTTTTGAAATATGATTGCACTTTATGATAATGGTTTCCTGGTTTATTCACGCTTGATTCTTCCCAAATCTTAATTTCTTAATTTGCTCCCTTTTAATTAAGCACACCTTGGTCTAGGACAGGGTTCTAGTAGCACTGAAGATCCTCTCAGGTGGTACTCCACAAGGTTGCAGACTTACCTGTACCCCAACCTGATCTGCTGCTACCTATCCTTCACTCAAGTGTGTTTTGCAACATAAATATGATTTTTACTTTACTTATGATTTTTTGATTGTGCATTTTGATTCTGGTTTTAGGTGAGTGCAATAACTAGGTGGTACTTGATATAAAAATAAAAATATATACAAATGGAAAGTAGTACTTGATAATAAAAAGAAAGGTTGAGAACCCATGATATAGGGCATTGCTCTTCTTAGGCTTCACCCTCCCTCATTACACAAATATACATCAACTGATATGTTTCAATCCAATAAGCAAAATTGAAAAATAAGCTTACAAATCATAATAAGGTAGGAATACTCCTTTGCTCACCAATTGTGCACACAGCATAATTACACATGGTGCATGATCACAATCTTGTAACTGAATGAATGCTCATCTATTTTGCTTGTATTATGGCTTATTGGCTTATTCCTTTTTATACCAAATTTTTATTAATCGCAACCCTAAAAAAAACACATTTCTGAATTATTAGGAGAAAGATCTATTATTTCTTCTGCCATCATTCAGAGTGAAGCATGATAATTTCATCTACAGTCCAATTAAAGGATGAAATATTAGCCTCATTGCAAGACCAGGCCATTGTGCTAATTGCTTATTTGCTTTCCAATAAAGGTATATTTGAAAAATGAATTCATTAGCAATGTTCTTTTTGGCATCTGGGGATAATGGAAGCAAATTATTTGACCTTAACAAATTTTGTAATGTAATATACCAATATATATGTTATTTTTTTCCTAATAGTCACAGTGCGCTCAGTATGCTGCTGACAGAAGGGAAGAAGAGAAGATGTGCGATCATTTGATCAGTGCGGCAAAACATAGAGACCATGTGACTGCCAATCAGCTAAAGCAAAAAATCCTTAATATTCTGACCAATAAGCATGGAGCTTGGGGAGCTATATCCCAGAGGTATGTGTCATGTCCTGTATTATAGAATATATTTGTTACATTCATTACTGCTTCAGTTACTTGCTTGACATTTCTTTTAAAACAATCTCTGAAGTTTTATGGCACTGATGCATTGACAGTCAGAAACCCCTTTTTTTTTTTTTTACACGTAGGGAATAAAGAAACATAAAATGCCTTTTTATTTTAAGGATCATACTGGCTTAAAGTGTTTATAGAGGTTAATACTGACCTGGCTGGACCATGAACATTTTCGTTGTACAACCACGGTCAACTAGAGGCTTTGTTTTGTTGGTATCTTTGTGCTAATATCCTTTATTTTTTATTGCACTATCCAAGACTAGACTGCCACTTTCCTAATCCTTAGTGTACAACAAGAATTTCTCTGAATGCCACATTGCCCTGAGAAGGGATTCTGCAGCCTAGAATAGGCTTCCCAGTTTGAATAACTCATGACAGGGGTATACATGGGTAAGGGGGGACCAATGCTATACAAATTTTACAGATTTCACACTGGAATTTCTTATTGGTATTTTACCGTACCAACCTGTTATTGCTCCTCTTTTTAATAGAAATCATTCAGTAAATATTGACTTAAGGTTCACTTCCGGTAATAGCATTCCCTTTTTGGGAATGCTCATCACCATGCCGCAGCCCGATAATTGATTCTTTCACGTTGTAGGAAAAGTATACTGACAACAGTGCCACTATGACGCATCCCTGGCATGTTGTTCACACGTGCACACACTCTTAATTGGCTGGGTGTGGGAGTGCACATGCCCACAGCGAAGCCAGTGATGATGCGTCAGCAGAGATTGCGCTGTGGGACAGGGATCAGGTAAGATCACCAGCGCCCCGGGGGTTTCACACTGCTGGTTCCCCCAGGGGTTTCATACTGCTGGTTCCCCCGGGGGTTTCACACTGCTGGTTCCCCCGGGGGTTTCACACTGCTGGTTCCCCCGGGGGTTTCACACTGCTGGTTCCCCCGGGGGTTTCACACTGCTGGTTCCCCAGGGGGTTTCACACTGCTGGTTCCCCAGGGGGTTTCACACTGCTGGTTCCCCCGGGGGTTTCACACTGCTGGATGCCCCAGGGGTAGACTAGCTGCCAGGCCTGAAATCTTTTAGGCTGCCACAAAACTCTCCTACTTCCTACCACCCCCCATAGTTGTCCACATCCGACAGCTGCATCCTTGCATCTTTGGGCTGTGAACGTGTCCCTGCCCTAGACATTCAGATAGGCTGGAGCGTGCGTGCTGCAGGACATGCGGCCACTCTTGCTTCTTATTCTTAGTATACAGTACGTCCTGCTCCAGATAAGATTCTTTACTCTTGGGTATTACTCCGCCAGATGGCGCTGGACTGCAGAGACCGCGAAATTGGCTCCTCCCGGCCCCTCAAATACCCGGGACCTCCCACAAATCCCCAGATTTTCTCTGCAGTCTGGCTGCGAAGGACAAGAAGATGGCTCTCTCTTCTCGCAGGTGAGTGGGGCTATTAGCCTGCAGCCCTGTAGGACTATTCCCACCCGTTCCATTGTTTATGTGCCTCCCAGCTTTGGCTGCGCTGGTGCGGGGGACGGTAGGCAGCACCGTTGTCAGGTGCTTAGGAGTGATGCTCCACCACAATCCCCCAACAAAGGGTAGGCAGTATAGGCATATGGTGAGCCTTATGGGATGCCCCTCCCACGCTATTGTCCCTTGCCCCTGTCTATCGGTGGGTCCTACATTAGGTGGCCGCTCCCCTGCCTCGCTCTCCCTTGTGGTTCTCTGGGGGGGGGGGGTGAGTGTGTGTGTGCTTTGGTGCATTCACTTGTATGTGTGCTTGGTTTGCCTTCAGTTCTGTCACCGCACAGACTTTGGTAGCACTGGTTACTTTTTTGAATATGCCACCGCGCGCACTTCTGCGGCGTTCCGCGGTTGGCGGAAACATTACCTCAGCCGCTGCTGCACCATCATTGGTTGCTTGTCACGCTCTTCGGTGGGGCGGGGTCTGTGGATGGCGCGTTCCGCATCACTGTCTCCGCGGCCCTCCCCTCGAGGTATACTCTGCGCCATTTTTTCTTGCTCTTCGTGCTGCGTGGCTGGCTACCTACCTACCGCGGTCCGTGAGTGCCCTCACGGGCTGTTTATTTTACATAATGTCATGTATGCATGTCACTTACGGGGTTTTTCGTTTATGTCTTACAGGCGGGTCAAACTCAATTGGTTTTTCCCGGCCCTACCCCCTCTATTTAGTTATTAAACTTTTTGAGGCCTAGTGTGCTAATTCCTCCCACTTCCCTTGCGGGCTACTGGGGCATCCCGGGTTGCTTTTATAGCGTGAATACCTATCGGCCTATTGTGCCGCTATAATCACCATATGGAGGCTTCTCAGGATAATGTGCTCGGGGTTCCTTCGGGACAAGCCCCGCTGTGTGTGGCGTGTGGGGTGTCCCCTACAAGTGTTGACAATGTGCGGGTGTACCTTGTGCCCAGCAGGTGCTTGCGCTGCAGCCTGGTTTACCAGCAGCTGGGCCTGCGCCATGTATGGCTTTGCCTACTCCCCCAAGCTTAAATTTGACTCCCCGTGAGCTGCATACCAGTGGGGAATCTCAGCCTGATGTGTCTACTGGACTGGCTAGTGTTGAAAAGTTGCTTGCTAATACCATGGCGCGTAAGGCCTCTGCTAAGAGGCGGCATTTGATGCCTGATGTCACTCTTTTCCCTGTGGAGGCTGAAGAGTTAATTGAACTGTCTGGTTATACTCCCCTGGAAGAAGGGGAATTGTTCTCTTGAAGTGCTTGCTATCTTTCCCCCGGTCGCGGCTCCTAAGCAGCAGGGGGATTTGTTTCATAGTGCCAAGCCACGTTTAGAGTTCCCTGAACAATCTCATTTCAATAATCTCGTGCTCAAGGAATGGGAGCGTCCTAGCAGGCTTCCCGGAGTCCCTAAGAGTTGGGATAAGAGATATCCCTTTCCTGCTGATGTGGTAATCCTGGGTTTGTCTAACACCTCTGTCATGCATTCCCCTGACTCTACTACTCTGAGGGATATCGAGGACTGGCATATTGATCAGCTGGCGTCCCATGCCTTTGCCTGTGTGGGGACGGCGCTGCGCCCGGTTTGTGCCTCTGCAATTACAGCTGTGGCTATTAGGACCCTGCTTAAAAGTGTCCTAGATGGAGCTCCTGATGATGTATCTAGTGAAGAGTATAATGCACTCTCGCGCTGTGAAGTATTTGTTGCTTATGTCCTCTCTGCCTTGGATGATACCATTAGGATGTGTGGCAGAGCCTCTGCCTTGGTGGTGGCTATACGCCGCTCGGTTTGGCTGTGCCAGTGGGCAGCTGACAACGCTGCGAAGAAGGCTCTCACTGGGTTTCCCTTTAAAGGACTACGCCTATTTGGGGACTGCCTGGACCTGTTTGCTAAGGGAGGCAGGTTACCCCAGCTCAGGAGGCAGTCTCGGCCCTTTCAGGGCCCGGGCTCCTTTTCTTCCCCCTACCGTGGATACAGACCAGGGAAGGGGGTTTCCTTTACGGGGGCCCGAGGAGATTTCTGGGGAAGGGGCAGAGGACGTGGACGCCCTGGCTCTTCCTGGGGCTCCAAGCCTAAGCCTTCCCCCAAGCCCCCTCAGGCATGAAGGGGCGCCCTCACCCACGGCTTCAGCACTTTGCCCACGTCTGGAGGCTTCATGTCTCAGACCGGTGGATTCAGGAGGTAGTGTCCTCTGGTTACAAGATAGAGTTTGCTGCCTGCCCCCCCCCCCCCACAAGATTCATCAGATCCCGGATGTCTCAGGACCCTATGTCAGCTCAGGCTCTGATTCTGGCTGTGCAAACCCTTCTGGAGCTGGGGGTCATCTGTCAGGTCCCCTTACGAGAAAGGGGCAAGGGTTTTTATTCCAACCTTTTCACCGTGCCCAAAAGAGATGGGTCAGTCAGGCCCATCCTGGACTTGAAGATCCTCAACAAATTTGTCAGATGCAGGCGCTTTTGCATGGAAACTCTGCGCTCTGCTATCAGTTCCCTGCGTCCAGGGGACTTCATTACTTCAGTGGACATCAAAGATGCTTACCTTCATATTCCTGTCTTTCCAGGTCATCAAAGATTCCTAAGATTCGCTCTGGAGGATCAGCACTACCAATTTGTGGCATTGCCCTTCGGTCTCACTTCAGCTCCCAGAGTGTTCCACAAGGTGCTGGCAGGAGTGATGGCTCTGCTCAGGTCTCAGGGCATTCGCGTTCTGCCCTATTTGGACGACATTCTCATCACTTCTCATTCCCTCCCGCAGGCGGAGCTGGATACTCAGGAAGTAGTGTCCACACTGGAGTCATTTGGCTGGGTGATCAACCATCCCAAGTCTTCCCTGTCTCCCTCCTTGGTGACGCCATTCGTGGGAATGAATCTGGATACAGTTCAGGCAAGGATCTTTCTTCCTCAACAGAAGGTGGACAGTCTGCTAGCGCAGGTTCAGTTCCTGCTCTCTTGCCCCCATCCCTCCATTAGGCAGGGGATGCAGCTGGTGGGCCTGATGGTGTCTTGCTTCGAGGCGGTCCCTTATGCCCAGTTTCACATGAGGCCTCTGCAACTCCACCTCTTGTCAGTGTGGGACAAGGATCCTGCGTCCCTTGACCAGGGCCTTGTTCTGTCCCCCCTAGCCAGGCGGTCCCTCTCGTGGTGGCTGGACTCCAGGAACCTGTTGGCGGGCAGATCCTTTCTGGCCCCCTGCTGGGAGACGGTCACCACGGATGCCAGTCTGACAGGTTGGGGGGGCTTCTGGAAGTCCCTACAGTTCCAAGGGCGGTGGGGCCCTCAGGAGGCCCACACACCCATCAACATTGTGGAATTGAGGGCGGTCAGGTTGGTTCTGGCTCGCTTGACCCAACACCTTCGGGGCCGACCTGTTCAGGTACGCTCGGACAACCAGACGGCGGTTGTCTACATCAATCATCAGGGAGGGACCCGGAGCAAGGGGGCCCTCAAGGAAGTGTCTCTGATCCTGTCCTGGGCTGAGGACAATGTTACCTGCATTTCAGCTGTGTACATTCCGGGGGTAAGAATCTGCAGGCAGACTCTCTGAGCAGGGGGACCTCTCGCCTGGGAGAATGGTCCCTCTGCGACAGGGTGTTTCAATGTCTGTGTCACCGTTGGGGTCAGCCAAATGTGGATCTGTTTGCGTCCCGTCACAATCACAAGCTCCCAGCCTTTGTCTCCCTGTCCCAGGATCCTCTGGCCTTGGCCACAGATGCTCTGACAATGTCATGGCAGGATTTTCAGATTCGGTATGTCTTTCCTCCATTCCCCCTGTTGGGCAGGGTTCTGCGCAAGATAGCTCAGGAAGGGGTGCCAGCAATCCTGGTGGCTCCCAGGTGGCCAAGAAGAGTGTGGTTCGCAGACATAGCGCAGCTGGCAGTAGATCAGTACGCTCTGCCCAAGGTTCCAGACCTGCTCACTCAGGGACATTTACGCCATCCCAATTTACAAACACTGGCTTTGACGGCCTGGCTGCTGAAGCCTCCATCTTGATGGAGAAGGGGCTGTCTGCCTCTGTCGTTAACACCATGATTAGGGCTAGGAGGAAGTCTTCTTCTTCCATTTACTATAGGGTTTGGTGTGCCTACATTGACTGGTGTGAGTCTAGGTCTCTTTCCGGTCGTGTGTTCTCTATTCCCAGGATTCTGGAGTTCCTCCAACATGGTTTGGATCTGGGGCTTCAACTCAGTACTCTGAAGTGTCATGTCTCTGCCCTTTTCTTCCAGAGATCTTTTGCTCAGCATTCTCTGATCAGGACTTTTTTCCAGGGGGTTACTCATGTGCATCCTCCACGTAAGCCTATGTTGCCTGTCTGGGATTTGAACTTGGTCCTGTCTGCCCTGCAGGGTGCTCCCTTTGAACCTGTGCAAGAGGCTGCCTTGGCCATTCTTACTCTCAAGGTTGTCTTTTTGGTGGCCATCACTTCTGTTAGTTGTGTTTCTGAGTTGGCAGCGCTTTCCATTCCGCCCCCCTATCTTGAGAGACACCAGGACAAGGTGGTGTTTCGCTTCAAGCCAGATTTTCTGCCTAAGGTTGTATCTGCCATTCATCTAAATCAGGACATTGTTCTACCTTCCTTGTGCCCTAATCCTAGTAACGCTAAGGAGAGGATTTTGCATTCCTTGGATGTGGTTAGGAATCTGAAGTACTATCTGGTGGCTACTGCACCTTTCAGGAAAACTGATGCTGTTTTGTGGTCCCTTCTGGTCCTAGGAAGGGTTTGGCTCCTGCTAAATCTACTATCAGCAAATGGATCCATCAGGCTGTGATTCAGGCCTACTCTGCTAAGGGGAAGAATCCTCCCTTCCGTCTTACTGGAGCCTCTAGGGCTTTTCAGCACCAGGCTTCTGTTGAACAAGTTTGCAAGGCCGCTACTTGGTCTTCTGTTCATACTTTTTCCAAGTTTTACAAGGTTGATGTTAGGACCTCAACTGATGCTGCTTTTGGCCGCAAAGTTCTTGTTCTTGTTAACTGCTTTTCAATGCTGGGGATTTGTGGGAGGTCCCTGGTATTTGAGGGTCCGGGAGGAGCCAATTTCGCGGTCTCTGCAGTCCAGCGCCATCTGACGGAGTAATACCCAAGAGTAAAGAATCTTATCTGGAGCAGGACGTACTGTATACTCATAATAACAATTCTACAGGTGAGTAATCACAGAATTGTATTTTTTCCCGATGTCCTGTATGTAAACAGAGCCATTTGCCGAGCATTACATATGCATGGCAAACTTTTCTCATTGGGTGAGCACCGGGGGGAAAGGTGAGTTTGTACGAGTATTCTTGGGAGTTTCACACAGGGGGGCATTCCATTTGAGGATAATCAAAATCCTGGGTTTTGTTTCGCTTTTATAAAGTATCTTGTTTCATAAAGTGATTCTTCCACTAAGAATGCTTAGAATAGTAGTTGGAGGCATCTGTAGTAGGTAGGAACTAAAAACCAACATTAACTTATCTTTGCAAATGATTGGCAAATATATGCACGTTTTTTTTTCCCAAAGAGTTAGACTTGGGAAATCTTTTTTTTCCTTTTTTTTTTTTTTTTTTTTGTAATCACTGTCAAGCCCAAGCACTTACATGTCATGACATTCCTCCCTTGTTACAGAGGATGGCCAACATTACATAGATGGCTTATTAAAAGAAATCCTACAGCAGTAAAATTTTCTGGTGCTGTTGTATAAAATATTGTTTGGCATTATGAATTTAAAAACTTTTTATTGTGCTGGGAAAATAAGCGAACCATTTTATAATCTCATGATACACACAAAAAGTCTAATTATTAAACGCAAGATCTGCTCTGCAGCATTTAATGGCTGTGTTTTTTTAAACAATGTGTATTGAATAGTAATGCTAACAAGCATCTGTTTCTATACAGCTCGCCTGTAAGATTCTTTCAAAATGTATTCATTCTGTGACGAATTACTTATATCAAATTTGAAAAAACATGCAGGTAATCCAGTCCAGATGAAGGACTGTGAGCAGTGGAGTAGTTTATGGTTTGTGGCCTTCTTTCTCTGTACCTGAAGGTTGTAAGTAGTACTGAAAACAAAGAAATCAAAGCCAGGGGACAAAGTGCCACAAATTAAAGCATAAAATAAGGAATTCATTGTATGCAGGCAATAAACAACCATTCCAATTTCTCAGAAGATTGCGTAAAAAATTGATCTGTTTTGGATCTAGACAGCCGTTACAAAATGCTTAGAGATTCTTTGCAAGTTCATGGCCTGAATTAGTGGTCTTGTTGTATGCCACTGTTAGTATTCCATAACGAAGGTTACATTGATGTCGGTAGAAATTGGTTTGGTATAGTAGCCAGATGGCTAAAGAGTAGTTAAACTGGGCCAAAGTTACAAGTGTTTTGACTCCTCTTTCCTAGGGAGCCCAAATAAAAATGTACCATTGTGTAAATTCCTAAGGACTCATCTGGCCCATTCAGCATACTCCTATTTCCAGGAACCCTGCATCCTCAAATGAGGCATTCTACAGTTGCATCCGTGCTTACTTTGTCTTGTGCTCAGGGGAGGTCTACAGATTCCCAATCTGCTGGTAAACAGGAATGCTGGTGCTAAACTGCTCTGCACAGGGCAGCATTTGATCACCACAGGATCCTGGCAAAATGGTGAGTGAGTTGATTGGACCAGGGGACTTTTTTAGGGGGTTTTACTATGGTGCATCCTGATTTTTTTATGCCCCATAGCGAAGCTACCTATCAGGCCAAAAGTATATTTTGTCATTTTGGTTTAACTTTCTTAATTCAGCAACTATTCAACCATTTGCCTACTATAAACCATTGTTGCTTACAAAAGGATTAGTCAGTACCAGATCGCTAATTCAGGCAGAGAATCACAGAGACTCTAGTAGGGTGGCACTGGTGCAGAGGATCCTCCAAGGTATCTGTGCAGTATTTCCTGGTAATTTTAAGTAAAAGAGAGGATTTATAGGTTGCCCTATGCTTTAGAGAAAAAAAAAAGGCCACACTTCTTACCCCCAGAACCAGTCGCTGACATCCCACTTGGGCTTTCTGTCCACTTGGGCTCTGGATGCTCTCCCTCCACCAGGTTCAATATGTCCAGGTCAACAACTGAGCGAAGGCTATGGATTATTGCCTGCCAAATACTGGGGGGAGTTGTGGCATAGTGGTAAGGAAATGATTGCGTGACCGGAAGGTTGTAGATTAGTTTTTGTTCTTGCATTACTCATTGCACTGTTATACTGTATATGTTGACATACAGTACCTTTGTTGAACTTCAGGGAAAAACGTGTAATATATTTTTAGTAATTATTTTAGTAATACATTACTAAGAGAGCAGTTTGTGTAGATCAGCAGTACTCAACTGATGGACCGAGGTCCGAATGCCAGAATTTCGAACCCCTCCCCTCACAGTCCTGCTCTCAGTTGCTTCTATGTTGCCTTGCTCATGCTGTATTCCTGGCCCCCCAAGCTCAGCCCCATCCATTCCTGTCCCCTCAGCTCTGCCCTATCGCTCCCTGTCCCCTCAGCTCTGCCCCATCCATCCCTGTCCCCTCAGCTCTGCCCTATCGCTCCCTGTTCCCTCAGCTCTGCCCCATCCATCCCTGTTTCCTCAGCTCTGCTCCATCCAGCCCAGTCTCTCTGTCCCATCAATTTCTGGCCTCCCAGCTTTGCAAATCCATTACTCTTTCTTCTAGCGCTGGCCATCTACCCCCCCCCCAGCTCTGCCCCATCCATTCCTGCCCTCCTAGTTCTGCCCATCCATTCATCCCTTTCCCAGCTTTCTTCATCCCTCTCTGCCCTTCCTGTTCTGTCTATCCATCCATTTGTCTTACAGCTCCTCTCCCATTCATCCCTCTCTCCCAAGCTCTATATATCCATCTTTGTTAGCAGACCTTATTGCCAGTAACATTTTCAGCCCCAGTCCACCCCTGTACACGGCCTGCACTGAATGCACAGGTGGTTAAAAGCAGTGCACCGTGTGCCAGAGCTGTAGGTTCTATAGGGCCCCCCAGAAAAGGCTCCTGCTTTTCCCAGTGCCCAATAGGATTCTTGGGGTGGGGGAAAGCAGCTTTTCTTAGTGGAAGTGCCAGTGAAATGTATACCCCCCCCCCCAGTGCACTGATACCTAACTATACACCCCCCCCCCCCCGTGTCAGCCCCCCATCCGGATCTTCACTTTTTACCAGATGCCTGTAATTGGACCTTTACAAGAAGTAGTTGAGTCCCCCTGGTGTAGATTATTCTGCCCATAAAATATTTTACTAAGGCTCTCCTTCAGATGTAGTGATGTGTGCAAACTGAAGCAGGCCATGGTTAGACACATATGTAACTTTTTCTACACCTAAGAGGCTACCCCTAAATTAAGATTATCATTAAAGATAGTTTGTTTCAATATGTGCCTATGCCTATAGTTTTTACTTTTGTTTGCCAAAACAATATGTTATAGTCATTCAGTCATTTTGCTAGCCAAGCCCAGAATTCTGGTTTCTAAGCCTTGCGTGGTTGCATATACTATATTAAACTTGATTAATGGCATTCAGGTCAGATTCATTCATAAGCAAGTACTGCCAATAATGAGCTATTCATTTTATAGATGACAGAGGTCTATCTCTTGCACACAGGCAGGTCCACTGTGTATAAAAGACATATAGAAAGGTTAAGTGGACAATTTATTACAGATCAGTAGTCATTAGTCTTTGTCATTTGGTAATAAATCATCATAATACAATTTTTCCTAATAATAAGTGGGTAACCAATGAAAATAGTGCCATTAAGTTAAACAAACTGTTGTGTAGGTGACCTATATAGCTGGGCATTTAATATGGTGCCTGACTTCCCCAAAACTGCTAATTATATTTATTGCCTCTTGCCCATATGGCACATCTGCTGTAGCATCCATCGGGCACGCTTCTGCACAATACAATGTAAAGGGCTTCAGTGGTGTTCTTGAAGCATGAACAGTGCTTTTAACAGGGTGTCTCACCCACCCCCATTTTTGGAAGCATTGGTCACACATTAGAAATACTTCCTTGTGTGGTACAGGGCAGCTGAAGAGAATCCCCCACTGACCTTAAATTTCCAAATAGATAGTAAAAACAGATTACAAGGCATCTCAATCCATTGTATGGATTGGAACCACGTTGCAGGTACTACTACTTTTGTTTTTTTATATATTTTTGGCTTCCACAGCCGGGTGTTGGACTTCACTATTACAGATGATGCAACCTCAGTGCTTTCTGTCCTGATCTGTTCGTCATGAGGGCCCTATATAAAACCTAATTTAGGAGGAAGTACATTCTTTGTATCAAAGTATCAACTCCGGAAGAAAACAGAACATGGATGGCAAGGAGTGCATGCTCCAGCTTCCGGAGTTGAATGATATCTATTCAGATGCTTGGCACAGACTAGGGAGGTGATACTTTGGCACAGATAGGGTGCCAGCTAGCACAAAGAAAATGGTACTAGGCTCGCTAAAACAGTCATGTTATTTCTGAGAGTATTTGTGGTGTCCCTATTTTCCAACATTCTCCACCAATGCAAGCTCTCTTCTATTTTACTCCTGCATATGTGTGTTTAGTTACAATTCTGTTAAATAATACGTATATAATAATTTTATGCATTGTTGTATGGACTATAAGAAGTATCTGATGTTTGTAATGTGAACACATACTTTACAGTTTTTGGTGCTCCCACTTATCCTAGCTGCTGCCCCATAAGTGTTCACAACAAAGAGTTTGAGTAATCTCCTGATCATGTTAACCCAGATTTATAATTCTGCTACCGAGAGTGTCCAATTGTCTGGATACAGACAACGTAACATCTATGGCATTTGTCAATCACAAAGATGCAAGGTCAGCTCAGAGTAGTGGGCCTTGTCCCTGGAAGCCTTCAAGGATCTCTGCTGGTGATGGGATCTGCTGGGTGTACTGACTTACCACTGCAGGAAACTTGAAGCCTTTGTGAATGGGACCAGAGATCATTGAGTTACTTACAGATGCTCAGTTAGTGCTTTGCTAGTGGTTGTCGTTAGTCTACGGTATACATTTTCTCCTCTTTCTTTGCTACACTGGGAACAGCAGAACATCAGGTTAGGGGGAGAAGATCCTCAAATAGCCACAATGGTCTTGGTACACAGATAAATGTTTAAATGGAACACTCTTGCACCCCAGATTACAATCACTGGCTTTTATGATACAGCTGTTTAAACTAAAAGCATGAAGCAGGGCCTCAATGATTAAGTATATTTGAAGGACAAATCTGAACTATCTGTTATGCAGTTTTGAATTTAAAAAAATGCTTATTTAAATGCACCTAACTTTATAGTTTTATGATATTCAAAGTGGACCAAAACCTAGGATTTTTACTATCCCGAGTTTTGGTGCGTACCCTATGTAAAACAACGCTGGTTCATATTTTTGTCCACTTAAAACAAGCATACTCACTGTCATACTGATCCTCTAACTGAATTATTAAGCTAGTTATAGACCTACAATGAGTTGTTACTGATTAAACATCAGTAAACCAGCATATGAGAATTCGATTTTTTTGTCTTCAAAAGGCAAATTTACATTTGCAAAATAGATAGGTAGTGGTGGTGCTTGCCTGTGTAGACCTAGCTGTTGCAATCTGTTTACAGGTACAGAAAAAGGTAACAATACTAAGCAAATCTAAGTGATCTGTTTTAAATGCCATTAATCTTAAAGTGGACCGAAACCCACCATGGAGTCTGAGACTCCTGTGCACGCTTGCTCCCTCCTGCGGTGACATCCCGAACTGCCCTGCTCTGTGAAACCCTCCAGGGTGCCCGATATTCTTACCTTTCCTCTGAGCCCACGGTGCATGCGCAACCGGCGCCAGCATCATTCACCTCCCTTCTCAGCTGTGCGAAGCCCCGTCCGACTGAATGGCTGTGCATGCATAGCCAAAGGAAGCCTAGTGATGCTGCTCACATGTGTGGCTGGATTCCCTGCAGCTGGTCTAGCCGCAGCATTGGCTCGAAGAGAGGTAAATGGACTTGGCGAATTGGGGGTGCCCCAGGGAGAAGAACTGAAACCCGGGATAGTGAAAATTCCTTGTTTTGGTCCACTTTTAATCAACTTTTCCATATGCAAGTAGAGAATGCTTTCTGGTTTTACCTACAGCACTATTCAGTGTGTTCATGGTGTTGTCAGTCTACTTCTGTGTATGCTTGATGTTTGTCTCTGCTGGATATCTGAGTTGCTTTTCGTGTCTACACTGGAAGGGCACCTGGACCAAAGGGTTACAAATGCCATTGATTTAATGATAAATGTATACAAGCCATTCATGACTCTTGTTTTGTTTCTCAGATGCTACAATGGGAATGGGGTTTGTACAGAACTGACACATAGGCAATAATAACTAGAATTATACAAACCCTGCCCTCTCACTTCTGCAGGTACTCAACACCCCTCCTGCTGGAGCATCTTAATTCTGCTGAGACCGAGGAGACTTTTCCTTCAAGTCCATCTCTATCCTTTCCTTCTGATGCATTGTCTTTACTTCCGCTGCTTGTTTGTAATCCTACATATGATTAGTAAGTAACAGCCCATAGCTACCCCCTACAAATTTTATTTCTTGATAACCTTTTCTGTTTTCAGGTGATTCAGATACCAAAGTTGTGTTTGTTAGTTAGTGGGTACCAATAGCCACAAGACTATGAGGTTATAATGCCTATAGAACTGCCTTTTGATACATCCATATCCAATACGGACAAAAACAGTTTGGTGAGGTTCAGGCTATTTTTGACATCCTATTCTGAATCTGAAGGTTTACCACCTTTGTAGATAAACCAGCTTTCATGTGTCTAGGAAGGATTTCATGAATGTGCCTGTGGAAATTCTTGCCAATTTATACTGAAGAGCATTTGTTAGGCCAGGCTCAGAAATTGGACGAGATGGCCCAACTACTCAATTCTAGTTCATACCAAATTTGTTTGTTCGGATTCAAATCAGGACTGTGAGCCAGCCAGTCAACTCCACACCAAACTCCCCAAAAAATTATTCTATGGAGCTTGCTTCATGCATCGGGGCATAGTCATGTTGGAAAAACTGTTCCCACTAAGTCAAAAGTACATAATTGTCCAAAATGGCTTGGTGTGCTAAAGAATTAAGATTTTCCTTTACTTGAACCAATAGGCAAAGGGGAAACCCTTGAAATGCAATACCATTAATCCTTCTACCAAATGTTGCAGTCTGCATAATAGAGTTGCCAGACCCAAACTCATCCATTAAACTGAAGATAGAGAAAGATACATAATGCATGCATATGGAAAGTTGTTGTCCGAGCCTTAGATTTGGATCTCTAGATTTTTCAGCAGAAAGTTGGCAACCTTCATGCACTTTACCTCGGGACTTGATAATACAACACAAGGTAAAATTATAATCTTGTGGAGAGTCTAACAAAAGCTCACCAAATATTAAAGCACGTAACTCAAACCCCAAAATTCCAAAACACTAATCATATTTTATTAAGACAACTACATGAAAGACACTTTTAAAACAATAACACTATACACAAAGTATATTATCCAGCAAGGGAGTCCCCCCAATAAAGTGCCAAATGCTAGTGACAAATTTTACATCAAGCCACATACCTATAAATAATAACCATAAATATTTGACACAACACCCTGATATCAATGCATAGAATCCTATAACTATATATTTATATAGATATATAAAATCATAAACTACAAGAAAATGGGTATTCACAAAAGCTATGCAATGCTCCTCTCTCAGCAGGTAGTATTACCTGTCGAGTATATGATTACATCTTCAGCCCACATGTGCCCCCCCCCGCCCACCACTGCCCCAGGGATATCTTCCAATAATACCACCTACAGTGATTGTAAAATATTGATAAGGGCAGACATTTCACAAACCGATTTTTTGGAACACTCATGCTACTCCAGTACTATGCTCAGATTCAGTAAGTTCTTTAAATGTATTCATCTCTTTTTAAAATTAGTATAAGAATCCTCTTTGTTAAAATTATTGATCTATGAAGAAGCAGCATCAGGGGCCTGATTTCTGTATATTACCTTGAGAAAATGAGGCTGAATTGAAATAAATTATTAAGAGGTGTTCCCTGAAATCATATTTCAGTGTAAATTAATTCAAATCATACCTTTTTATGCTCCAGGTTGGATTTTATGTGTGTACCCTTCCCAATTATTATTGTTTATTTATATAGCGCCATCATCTTCCGTAGCGCTTCTTTCCAATGCAGTGCTTGACTTTCAGTATGAATGTATTTTGCTTTCTCAATTATTTGTGTATTCTACCGGATGCTTTTTTAATACATGTGTAAAGTTGTATGTTTTTTAATATTGGTGTATCGTATTATCCTGTATCATCCGGCAAAATACGGGTTAACTTTCTGCCTTTTTTCTCTTCTTTTCAAATGGGTTAATGTCTTTTAAATTTAATTTAGTTTCTGCATTCATATTGATTATCTCAGTCAAAGAAATTAAATTAACCTTTGTAAATGCCATAGAAATTCCTTTTGTGATGCCTGACAGCAGAGGTTAATGTATATCTTAACTTCTCCACTGCCTGGGGCATCTAAATGCAATGATATATCTGCAGTATAGTAAAATTGCTCTCACTTTAACCGATTTTATTGGATATGAAGAGTAAAACTATACCCACCAAAGCTAATACCAAGCTGCCCCATTTCAGTTTTAATCCCGTGTATTTACCTTACTAAGCTAGCAGTGCTCTGCATCCTCAAGCTCGCCTCATTAGCTAGCTTTACCTATGATGTGGGTTGTATTGCTGGCACAATAACTAATGGGTTAGTCTCTATATAATCTTTGTCTAGTCTAATTATGTATTTATAAATAGGTTTTAACCAATATTAGTAATTTTTTTATCAAACATATGAACTGCTTGGGGACCAAAATCCTTTTAAAAAAGAGCCTTATTAGCACACCTGCCACAGCTCAGTTTAAAACTGAGTATAATGTTTAATAGTTTGCAAAGAGATAAAGCAAGTAAAATTTGTGATCTGACTACTAAGACTTTACCTTGGTCAGGGCTGTTTCTAGGGGAGGGCGAACAGGGTGACCGCCCTGGCAATCAGTGACATAAGTTTATTGAGAGGGATAACACCATGAAGATGTTTGGAATAGCAGGCAGATTCTGCACTGTTAAACATGCATGGCGGCGGCCATCTTGCCACACACATGAAGAATCTGATTCTGAAAAACAGAGTCCCTCAGTCAAAATTGCCTCATAGCTCTGTGCAGTCATCTCTTATTTCTAGCCAGAAGTAGGAAGCCTTGTAATAGCTAATTTTTGCTTTGCTAGCTGCTGACATCTTCTAAATACATTGCATCACCTGACTGGATGAGATACATTGTAACAGTTTCCCTCAACAACTTTGCTACATTAGCGGTTTATTCAGTGTTGCATGTGTTAAAAATGACTGGCAAGCTTCTTCTCCTTTCTGAGGCATATATCTCTCCTAACTTGAGGAAATTGCTGCTGGCACCCCCAGAGTTTTCATGTGTTAGCAGGACTTTCAGGTGTGTGGCAAGATGGCCTCCCCATGTAATTCAAGTGTGAATTATCGTTATGCCATTCACAGCATCTGTATTGTGTTAAGCCCTCTCAAATTGCTTATACCACAGATCGTAAGTGGGGAAGCAAACAAAACTGCCATAATATAGGGTAAGTGTATGGAATGCACACAATGTCCCTGTGACCTTCATAAATGTTATTTTTTGCTGAAAAAGCCCTGTATTGTAAATAATAAATATAAAAGGACTTTTTGAAATATAAGAACTGCTTTCTTTTATATAGTTGATGATTAATGCCTTTGTGCCAGGTTTATCAGAAAATCAATATTTGCAAAATTGAAACAGTATAGGCCTGTATTGATCCACGTGGCTAAATCTGAACGAAAGGCTTTGTAACGGCTTCCTTGTGTTGCCTGCACCCGCTAATGCCAGACTATCAATTTTCGCTTTCTACTGATAAATCAGCCTGAAAATTGCTTGTCAAATTTTCTTTTCCCAACTAACCTAGTGATTTTCTTCTTTGCTCTTTAACCTCTGCTGACCTGCTGAATTGGTTTGTAATGCTGAGAGCCCTGTGTTAGTGGAAAAAATATTGACTTGTAGCATTGTTGCATTGTTTCAGATACAGTATATGTGTATTAGATTTTATATAGAGAGAGAAAGAAAGAGCTTGTCCAGGAGGGAATATTATATTGTATTTTTTGTATAATTTGTTATGTTTTTGTGTAAACATTTTTCACAACCCATAAATAGCCCTATTTTTATTTTATTTTAAGCCCATGTTCAGGTATTTTCATCATGACACTCTCGACTTAGGAGTGCAATACTGCTGACTTTATATTTGATGTGGATGGATACACTGCATTCTAATGTATGCCAGTTGCCACAGTGTAGTTAATGACAACTCCAGCCACCTTGACAACTCGTTGGGGTTAATGGTGGGCAAAAAAAGGGAATGAGATTTTGAATGAATCAGTTACACACTTTAAGGGTTAGGTTCAAAGTTTGCTACTGGGGAAGGCTGTGAGAGGAGGTTTAAGACTCTTCACCTGGCCTTGCTACTTTTCTACAGCTCCTGGTATCTTAAGCCAGGTTCCACACTTCTGGGTTCAGGTTGGCCAGAGTTGTGCGGCGCCAAAGAAAGCTGAGGCACGTATAGAGAATAATGGGCATCCTCGGTCTGGCCCCATACTCGGCACACACCCGCCTCTAGGCTGGAGCGTGTAACTGCATCGCCCAACCATAGATACCGGGGCTGCAGGAGAGCAATTACCAATGTGGGACCAGATGAAGGTAAGAAGGAGGCTAATTTCCTCTTTGGAAACCCTGATCAAAGGTCTTTGGGGTTTCAAGAACAATCAGATCATATCACAAATAATAATGCTTGATGCACTTTACTATATCATTATAGTTGTTTTTTGTATTGTTATCCATGTTTCCCCTTCTACTTCACTAGGTTGGTAGGTATTCTAGATGCCCATTTCCAATATCCTTTTTCCATTGCAGGACCCACAGCTCATGCCTCACCACAGACTTGTATAAGGCTTTTATTGTACCTGGCTCTAATCCTTTGTTTATACATGCCTTAACCTTTTAGATTTGGAACTTGTTCTGTGCCATAAGCTTGGCTGCTCAACTTACTGTTACCAGATGTCCACTGGTACTGGGGGAATAAAGTCCCAAAGATTGATCTAATAACTATGCGAACATGGTCAATACAAAGATGTCCCTAATGATAGAGAGTATCTATTGATACTCAGGACTGTAGCAATGACAAACAAGCTTTCCACTATGGCTAGAGGAAAGACCATTTTAATACCGACAAAGAATTAAATTCTTCACTGTAACATTCTATGGAATTCTATGGAACATTAAGCCAGAGGAAGTAGTCATGGGGAATACACTAAGGAAGTTAAAAAGTGGTCTTGAGTTTAATAATTTTGCCAGTTTGGCTACTTAATGGTTGTAGATTTATGGATGTAATCTGGGGACTTAGTCAGGAAGAAAGTTCCCACTAAAATGAGGGAAATTAACTTTGGCCTTGTGGGAAGTTACTTTCCTCTTGATTAACATTGCTTGTATAAGGGCTGAACTGGTTCAACTAAAAGTCTTTTTGCAGCTTTACAAACTATGTAGTGTACCTGGGACCTCCCCCAACTGTGTTGTACCCAAGGGTCCCTCCAATAAATGCACACATTTATATTTATTATTTAATTTTTTTTAGCTCCCCCTGTTTATAATATATGATTAACTGCCAAAATGCTGCTTTACTTTTTTACAATAACTACATCATTAATTGACTACCTCTCTGAGTAAGGAGAAATGGTTAATGTTCCTGTGCACAAGGTGAACTTGTATATATTAACATTTACATTTATCACGTTTTAAATTTTGGTTAGCCCCTTCTGTAGGGAGAATACATATATATATATATATATATATATATATATATATATATATATATATCGTGTTTCCCCCAAAATTAGAGGGGTTTTATATGAAATTTTCCCCAGACATCCTCCAGGACAGCTAGCTGAGTACCACCTCCCACCTGGAAGAGGAAACTGGACAACATTAAAAGCCCGCCGATTCCTCCCGGGCCTCAGTGTTTTATGTTTCATCTCCCAGTAAACCGGGTGGATGACATTGTGCTGTTTTGGTGGTTAGGATAGTTCAGCCTAGAGCTTGTGGTAGTTGTCGGGCTGCTCTTCTGGAAAGATTCTCTTTGTGTAATTCCTGTTTAGAGTAATTTCATGAAGCATAATGAAGAATTTCTTTGAGACTTTTAATCAAAGAATGGCAGATACCCTTTCCATATACAAGGGTCATATGGTCCAGCTTCCTCAGGTGACGAGGAAGTCTGTTCATATTCGGAGGGGTTGGTACATTCGACTAGCACAGGAAGAGGTCGCGAACCATCTTCCTCCTCAGCTTCCTCTTATAGTGCTAGGTTTAACTTTGCTATTGAGGACACTCTTGACTTAATTAAAGGCATTTTATGCTCTCTGAAAATTGAGCCAGAGGAAAAAACGCTTTCGATTCAGGATCCCTATCAAGTATTGTCTGAAAGGAAAGACCCTTGTTTTTCTGTACACCAGTTCCTCAAGAATATTATTGGTAGGGAAGGTATCTGAAGTTTGCAGTGAAGATAGACAGGGTTGTCCATCCGCACCTCGAATTTTCACAAAGATACTGGCATAACCGATGGCCTATCTGAAACTGCATCAGATATGTATTGTAGCGTATCTAGGCGATCTGCTCCTTTTTGCTCCGACCAGGGATATATTAGAGAACAATGTGAAGACAACATTGTCTCTCCTGTCCTAGCTTGGTTGGGTTCTAAACAGGCAAAATTCAAGCCTCATTCCTCAGATGTTGTGTACCTATCTGGGCTACGAAATAGACAGCTGCCTATAAGGGACCTTCTTACCACAGTCAAAAATAGTCCTCCTATGTTCAGGGTCACCCTACTCTGTCCCCAAGTGCTCATGAAATCCGCAATACCCTGAGGTCATCTGGGCCCAGTTACATATGAGAGCTCCAGAACTTCTACCTTCAATCTTGGCACAAGGACCCAAAATCTTCTGGACTCTCTAGTGATTGTTCCAGAGTCAGTCTGCCATTCTCTTCAGTGGTAGAATGACTCCGGGGAAGGCCTTGGCACCAGAGGGATCCAGCCCGGATCACTACAGATGCATGCTCCCTCGGGTGGGGAGCTCACACTCCCTGAAGCCACGTCCAGGGAACCTGGTCCGGTCCCAAGTCGTCAAACTTCAGAGAGTTTTTGGCGATTCAATAGATAAGATGGTGAGAAGTCCTGTTTATTTCAGACAATGCCACTGCAGTGGCTTATGTGAACCAACAGGGAGGTACACAACCCTTCGACCTCAGGTCTCTGGCTATAACTATTTGCTTCAGACTGGAAGATATCGCAGTTTCCTTATGAGTGGGAGAACTAAATGTTGTAGTGAACTTCCTCAGCCGGGTAGAACTCAGGCAATCCGAGTGGCAATTAAACCGGTCTTCAACAACCTGTTAACTTCACCAGAAATAGATCTTTTTGCCAACACAACAGAGTTGTCTTTTCTCTATTGAAGAATCAGGGGGTACTAGCAGAAGATGCCCTGTGCCAGAAGTGGAGTCGATTCAGTCTTTGCTATGCATTTCATCCCTTCCCAGTTCTTCCCTTGGTCATAAGGAAAATTATGGTGGAATGGGCTTGGGTAATTCTCATTACTCCCTGGTGGGCAAGGAGGTTGTGGTTCTCGCTACTCCCAACAGATGGCAGTGAGACCTCCTATAAAGCTACCACTGATCCCAGATTTGTTGCATCAAGATCTCACCCGCAGGCTCGAAACCTGAATGGAGGCTGTTAAGAAGCAAAGGCTTGTCTGGTCGAGTGATTAGGACCTTGATCCAAAGCAGAAAAGAGGTTACCTAATAGATCTATGGGAAAGTTTAAAAGAAGTTTCTTCCTTTTGTTCTCTTCATAACCTGGTTCGGTTTAGCCTTCCGGCCTTCTAGAGTTCCTTCAGGAAGGGACCGATTTGGTTGGTAATCGGCATCCTAAAGGTATGAGTCTCTTTCAGGGTTTTTGGACCATAATCTCAGACAAGAAGCATTGATCAAGAAATAGTTTCTTTCTCGCTAGATGTAGAGTGGTTCCCCTTTGGGATTTATCCTTAGTCTTGAAGGGCCTTACACTTCCTCTTTTTGAGCCTCTGAAGGAGGTGGAACTAATGCTATCACTATCTCACTTCTGCAAGAAGAATTAGCGATTTACAGGCCTTATCAGATAAGGAGCCTTGTCTGATTTTTTTTTCCTGACCATGTTACAATTAGGCCAGGTCCATTGTACCTACCAAAGATTGACTTAGACTTCAGGATGTCGAAGATCTGACCATCTATTAGTGTCCTTTGCAGGCCAGAATAGAGGGCTACAGGCTTCTGAGGCTTCCATCGCAAGATGGATTAGGGAAGCTATTCAATTGGCAGAATTCAGATGTGCAGGCCCCTCAGACCTTGTGAGCATATTCCACCAGAGCAGGTTCCGCTTCCTGGGCTAATTGGTCTGGCATCTTTTTGGATGATATATGCAGAGTAGCCACATAGGCTTCATCACTCAACTCATCACTCAACTTCCTGAAACACTACAGAGTCAACCTATCCTCTGGTAGAAAGCAGGAGTTCGGCAGGATGATCCTGCAGGCCATCTCCCCACCCTGAGGTAGGATGGTTCTATTGTTATTACTCACTTGTCCTTGGCTAGCTGTCATGGTAGATGTTTGCGGAAACTCCAATTATCTTACTGGTAATGTAGTCCTCCAGGACGGCGTCCTACAACCTGCCCTTTTTAGATATTGATACTCTGGGTTAAATTATTTACAGATTTATGTTCCTTCTGGGATTACTTGGTTAAAACACTGAGGCCCGGGAGGAAGGGGCGGTCTTTTAATATAGTCCACTTTGTGTTCCCTTCTTCTGGGTGGGAGGTGATACTCTGTTAGCTGTCCTGGAGGACTAGAAGCTAAAGCCATGCTGTCATTTAGATACGGTTAAGCTAGTGGTTGGTTGAGAATCGAGCCCTGAGGTAGCTGGATGTCACTGCATCAGGCGGCGACATCCAAAAGGTAAGCAGGGCACGATGGGGGGGGATCGGCCACAAATTATCTTTTATTTTAATTTTGTCTTAATAAACTTCAGTGTGAATTTAAGCTGGGTTAATGTGTACATTAGGTGTTTGAACTGATTCCTTACATGTTTATTAGAAGTCAGTTCCAGCACAGTCGCTGACAGCTGATGGGGCTCCTTACCTTCACGCCTGCACTGCAGCCGCAGACTGGCCTTGACTGGCTATTGATTGTGAAGTTTGCTGTTGTATAATTACGTTTTGCTTGAGGAAATGTGCAGTATATTGATCCGTATGGCAGCATGTGAAAATGTGTTTCCCTTGGCTAGCAGTGAGTGTTATCTTTCAGCCATGATAAATGGTAACACTCAGGCCTAGAATAATTACTTTTTGGTGAAATCTTGCTTATACCTCTGCATGCTGTCTCTCCTGTCAGGAAAATAACACCGTCATCTGTATCTCTCCAGCCTAATCAATCCTATAGGAGCGGTTGCTCTTGTTTTATATTGTGTGTAGTCATAATCTTGGCACTTTAACAGCGGTTTTCACTTTTTACTAACATTTTCTTTATTTTGGATGTTTCTTTCTTGTATTATTTTAACATTACATTTTACTGTAGCGGTTGTTTCTGAATCCATTTTCTACTATGAAACACAATCAAGATCCACCAACAGGTCATGTTTTGTGGATCAGAAATATAGCTCTGTCTGAGCACTAAGGGTACTACTCACCCTTGGTCCCACGCATCTGACTGGTCCTCTGGTGATCAGCAACTCACTTGATGGCCTGATCGCATCTTGCAGTGACCAAGCACACTGAATATAAACACTGACAATTCCGCGTCAGACCCACACCCCTGTCATCAGAGCTTGTCCAACGTCTAGTTGCTAGATCTGAGCAAGTTCCCATATGTTCCCTACATCAGGACTAGTAATTACAACTTTACAGTGGTTGCAGGTGGTATCTTGCTTTCTCTCACCTTCCCTTCCCTTGTTCTGATCTTCTTTCTGATGCCAAGACCAAGACCACCAGCTGGCCATCCAATACAAAAATGTTCCAGGGAGCAAATTGGGCCTGTCCACCAGTGTTGACTGGTGGTACTCTCTAGTGACTGATAGTAGAAGCTCACCATGGAGTAATTTGAGGAGCACATGGTCAGCCCTTGGGCAGGTGGTTAGCTGGGGGACATTATACGGAACCTCACGGGATGAAGGCTGCAGGATGTATATTGAGTATATCTGTTTAAGCTGCTCATCACTTTGATTTCAAAATTGATTTCTGAAGAAGTGTTCCTAAATATCTAATTTTATCTTTATTGACTCTACAGTCAAAAAACAATGGAGGATACCTGACCTAGGCAGCAGGAGGGGATTCTCTGCATTTCAGCACTGGAAGACCAATCCTGTTCTGAGTACTTAACTGCTTCTGTTATCCCACACATTTCTGTGGCCCCAAGTGGGGGCTGACCATGGTTCCCCAGCCCTAATACTATGTCCCTGCTCCCTCAATTCACCTGCTGCCTCATCCAGTGAGGGGTTTTATTTTTTTTTTTATTTATCTCCCACATGGTTAATCATATGACCGGATGGTCATTGGTGCATACCTGAGGATATTAAAGCGTTGGAAAACTGCATCTGGGCATTGGAAGCTTTACCCCCTCAGTGTGGAGCCTTGGAAGTTTGAGTCGAATTGCTGATTGATCCTTATATGCCCATTGTCATCATTTTTTTGGTAAGAGGCCAGCTTTATTGGTGACTTCACGGTGGAGGTGCATGCGCTGTGGGACTGTGAATCTTGATTTGAGTTATCACCTACTACCAGCTCTGAGTTTTACTACAGTTTTGGGGTGGCCACACAGCACTGTGCAAAACTCACCCTGTAAACTGGAAGATGGCTGTCATCGGAGTGGGAGATGGCTGTCATCGGAGTGGGAAGACAGAAGCAGACAAGTACCAGGGCCTAGATTAGGCTTCCAATGCGTGGTCCTTGGTTTATGTACTGCCATATTGTGGAGGCTTGCTGGATAAGCACAGTCCATAGAGGCGAGAGGATTTGGACCTGTATAGTGTCTTCTGAATAACAAGACATCTTGGTTCCTTTTTGTAGAAGTGAGAAAATGTCGGCAACAAGGCCAAATAAACATTAACATTAACCAGCGCCATCCTACACATACTGTAAGCTGTGGTGTGTTACTTACAGCAGCACAACTGTCATTCAGAGTAGATTTTTTTTCTCCTGTATGGGAATAAAATACCTGCACAGATATTGGCAAAGAACGCAGACAGATAGGAATAGAATGTGTGTGAACATTTTTTCTAAACCTGGTCTTCAGTCTACAGCCAACTTTTAGTTTCTTGGAGTAGTTTAGTATAATAATCTATTTTCCCAGAGCGATCTACTATGTTTTGCTAAAGAATTATAATCACTTTTAAAGGGGGGGGGTGGCTGATTTTGACTTATCTTATTAGTCCACATCATTCACTGTGTGCCTCAATAGTTCACCAAGCCTCTGACTTGCTGTTCTCAGTACTGAGGATTGTGTTACGTCAATGACTCTGTAGAGAAAAAAAAGTTGTGGCATGTTGCTGAAAACTCTTGGTATGTACGTGCATGTAGTGCGATATGGCCCTTGGGCCTCTCTGTTTTTTTTTCTTCTTCCCTTACTTTTTTTGGGGGTAATCAGTGGTATTTTAAAGAAAACCTGGCAACAGTTTTAGATCATTTTAACACAGCTGAGAAATGTTTGGGGAAAGGTCAACTTCAATGATTATCCTTCGCCAAATAAATGGGAACGTTTTTACAATTGGGACCTTGCTTTTCAGTGAGCTGTCATTAATTTCCTGTCTGCACATCTGGGAATAGCGAGGGAGAGGCCGGTCTTTCTGACTGCAGGGCACTATGTTTTATACCTGACTTGTTTGTTATTTGCCTAATAATTCTGTGTGCATTTCTGCCTAATAATTCTTTGTATATGTACCTTTTAGAACTTTAATGTATCTATAGTTGGTGCCTTTGGGCAGCTTCCATCTTTGGGGAATGTCTTGTTTTCCGCATATTGCCAAGGTTGTATGTTTTTCCCCATGTAATTTCACCTCTAATAGTGCTTTATTTTCTGGCAAGTAAACCTATGCGGTGACCTGTTTATAGACTGCGCTTTCTCTAGCCCCAGCTGGCCTTTAGCTGTTCACAGCTGAAAAGTAAAATGAATGCAGATGAAAGCCATTCTGATTATATATAGTCATTTCCCGTAATTTTATCAGCCTTTAGATTACATAAATGATCTCCCCAAGCTATTGTTTACTCATTTTTAAACTATGGAAAATTTGGGTTGGGCTCTGCTACTTTTTTAGGCTATAAAAGAATTTTAGGCAAATGTTTAACTCTTTAAGTGCCAGCCTACCCGCAGCTTTTGTCACCCTCTGTTGCCAGACCATGTTTCAATATTTTGCGCTACACATGTTCAACTGTGATTTTTGAAAGGATTTCTAGGGATTTCCCCAAAAAAGTCTGGGCTTCAACATGAAATGTCTTGTTTGGCCTTTTTTTTAGTGTATTCTCAATACTTTTTGGTGAAATATGCGCAAAAAAATAAAAAAAAATCTATTTTTTGCAGTGTTTTTTTGTAATAAAAAATGTAAGTTTGTCAATAACATTTTATTGCGTGCGAAACCTCAATTTCTCCCGGTCACAGCAGTACCAAATATGTATTGGTAGACACAATTTCCTGCCCAGGAGACTCCCCCAAACTGAAACAGAGCTTTAGGAGATTTTCAGATAAAATACAACTGTGCTATGCGCACCTTTACATTTTCAAGAAAAACAACCCTTTACATTTGAAATACCCCCTACAAACTATATATTCTATGGAAGTACACGCTTCAAGCTTTCTAGGCATACCAAGCTTGTTTATGTGGGCTTAGTTTTCTGGAAGTAATCCCTCAATGTATTCTTTGGTTGCACAAAGCTTCCCTAAAAAAGAATAAAACGGAAGAATCAAGCCACATTTTCCTAAAAAAAAACTACATGCAAACAAGAAAAAACAAGTAAAATCTCAAAAAGCAACATGCCCCGAACAGACTGATACCCAACATGAATAGGTACTGTCAAGGGAAGAGTTGGCAAACACCACAAAGTAAAGCATGAGCATAACAGTTATTTTAATTGAAAATTTCAGCTCTGCAGACAAAGTGCGCACCTTGCAATTTTTCAACCAAAACAACCCTTTACATTTGGAATATCCCTGATAAACCATATATTCCCTGAAAGTACACATGTTTTCTAAGAGTACCCAGCTTGTTGTAGTAGGCTCTCCTTTCTGGAAGTAGTCCCTCGAATAATTCTTAGGTTTTACAGGGTTTCCCTAAAAAAAAAAATGAATAAAAAAACTGAATAAATAACATGTTTTCCTAAAATATAAATATGTAAACAAATAAAAACAAGCTAAATCTGAAAGAGCAAGGTCCCTGAGCAGAACAATACCCAACATGCATAGATACTATTAACCCTTTTAATTGCCAGCCTACTTGAAGTTTTGCCACCCTCCGTTGACAGGTCATTTTTCCCCATTCTGCGCCATGTTTAACCGTGATTTTTGCTGGAATTTCCAGGAAAATTATAGATATATATTTTGCAGCAGGCTTAACATTTTTAGACAATTGTCTCCTTTATTTTAAATAAATCCTTTACTTTATTAGAGAAAACCATATTGCATGTGAAAGCCCAATTTCTCCCGATTACAACGGTACCACATATGTATCGGTAGCCCCCCATTCTTGCCCAGGAGACCCCCTAAACTGAAAATAGCACTTTATCCCCTCGATTCAAAGAGCAAAAGTTAATTGATTTCGGATCGAGAATCGTAAGTTTGGGTGGGTGTTAGTCATTTTTTCCTGTTTTTTTGGCCATTTCCGACTCGCACGAGCCTACGTTCGAATGCGTATATGCTCTTACGATCATCGCAAGTTCGTTCCTAAATTTTAGGATCAAAACGTAAAACTTAGGATCAAATCCTAAAACTTAGGATCAAAACGTAAAATTTAGGATAATCGGATGTGTTTAGGTGTGATTCAGAGAACAGTTTTCCAACCTCTAAAGACGTTTTAAAAGAAAGCCACTGCCGACACCTTTTAGCAGTCGGATTGCTGTTCTTGAACAGGTTTTTTGGCTATGTGGAGGAGTCTGCGCGTCTTGAGCTCCAATGAACTGCATGTATCAGCATGGCCGAGGCCATAAATTGTATGGCAATGCATACCTGATTCATGTATGCCTTATAAAAGCATTTTAATGTGGACCTTAATTAGTCCTTTGCATGTAAACCTTTATTTTGCAATATATTTGCGTTAATTAAAGAAACTTATGTCCTTTGTTATTTATTTTTAAATTGATGTACTAGAATAATATTTTTAGATTGCATTTATTGGTGTAGTTGTTTACCTTTGCTTTGTTTATTATTTAAGCACATCTTTGGTCAGATGCATCACACTTACTGAGGAGAGGAGAGCGGGATAAAGTGCAGGATGTGGGTTACTGCTGTATTTTGCACAGACACAGTAGAGCTGGGGGCACGGAAAGGTCAGAAATCAAAGAATGCAGAGCAACACAGTCACAAGGCCCTTTCTGTTTGCAGGCTGCCCGAGAATACCTGAGCCGCCATCTTGGCTGTTTCTAGACTCATAACATGCAGAAGTTGCTGGGTGTTTTTTTATATTTGAGAGCAATCTGTATGGAGAGGGTGTGGGTAACCACACACAACATTTTAAGTTGTACCATTTGAAGCCAAAATATTAAAATTAAATCCACAAGTAAAAAATGCAAGTTAACTAAAAATTAAACAAAGTAAGATTTACTTATGCAAATGCATTCATTAATGGTTGGTTACTACAAAATGAATGAAATAAAGAAAAATAAAAGACCAAATATTTAGAATGCACTTTAATGAGGTAAGTTTGTAGTGCGCAGCCGCAAGATCAGAAGGATTTACGTCCAGACAAAAAAGGAAAAAGGGCAAAACCAATGTTGCAACCTGAGAAATGAAACGGAAAATTCAGGATGGAAACTGACATAGGTCTGATTCCCGAACTGCCATACGAACGGACGTACATTTTAGGATAGAAACGTATTTGCTTATAGAATCACTCGCAAGTTCATACGAACGCACGAGCGGACGGGAAAAATAGGATGATCGGCACCAAAATCAAAGCTGTTACATGTTTCTTTGAATCGACCCATATAACATTTACAAATAAAATACTGCTACTATCCACACTATAAACATAAGGGGTTAATTAAAAAAAAAATGACATAGGGTCCCCCCTGGGCCTGGGGGGACCCATTTTTTGGGGAATTTTAAGGGTTAAAAACCCTTAAAACTCCCCCAAAAAATGATATGGCGTCCCCCTTACCCATCATAACCAGCCCTGGACCAGCTATGGGGGCTTGTAGAACAGGGTGCAAGGGGGCCAGCTTTGGTGGCCCCCCACCCTGCAGGCTACAAGCCCACATAGCCATGGCCCGGGCTCTTCTGCTTTTGACTATCCTGGGTTTTGGTCCACTTCAGGGGGGTAAAACCCCCCAGAAACCCCCCAAAACTCACCTCACCACGCTCCCACGTAGCCACGGACAAGCGCGGACAAGACAGTGTGTCCGCCGCCGCCTCCCGCGCGCCCCTTTGACAGGGCGCGCGCTTTTGTGAATTTGTTCACAAAATATATATATTATTATTGTTATTGTTGTTATTGTTGTTGTTATTATTTTATTTTATTAATAATAATATATTTCCCAACAGAACTATATCACAATACTCAGGTGCATGGGATTAAATAAATAGGCAAAGAAAACATTTATTCTACTTTTTTGAGAATTCAGCTATTATTGCTCAGAAAGAATCCAAAAATGAGCTAAAATCATTTAAAATTATTAAAACTAAATATTTCCCATGACACCAGAATTGTACAAAAATAAGCTTTTTGGGTTTATTGGCAACGGGACAGGATGACTGGATTCATCTCTGCTCAGCCAGCAAACAATCAGATGGGTCATGAAAACCAAATTACCAAAATCTGTCTGATTTGGGGCTTCCATATAACCTTCACCCTGGGCGGGCAAGTGTGGGGGTGGAAATGTGTTGGCCAGCACCAAATGTGAAGTTCCTGTACCAGCGACTTTTATCTTGGCAAACAAAAACACCTTTTCACTACAGCTGAAATAAACATTTTGGCGTTGGAGTTGGGCCTTAAAGGGTGATGCTGGAAACACTGAAGCTATGTCTGGAAAGACACAGCATGAGACCAAGCATACATTACTCTGAGCTGTCACAACTTTACATGTCTTAATAAGGTTGTCATTCTCTCTAGGTAGATATAAATATTTCCTGAGAATTTGAGAAGCTAGTTTACTGCCTCGGAGTATAATTTGTGCGTTAGCAGTATACTTGTGTAGGCACAGTAGACATTTCCCAGCATGCTTCAAAGTCCCTTGAGTGGATCTAGTTGGGTACATATTGTACAATGTAAATAATAGCAGTTCTCTCATGGAGACATCTTAAACAAAGGAAGTAAACCCAACAAAACCTATTAAAGTTAAAGGGAACTATGAGAATAACTTCCAAGAAGGTATCGGATAAAAAAAATGAAAATTGGGAGTCTGGCGATGTTTCCAGTTGACCAGGACATTTCCTGTTTTCCCTGCGCTCAAACTTTCGGTTCTGGTGCATGATTATAGCTGTATGCGCCAAAGGTTAACAAACTACGACCAACTTGATTGAAACCATTCTCCTTGCTTTTAATGATTCCTCTGTTGATTACAGGCATTTATAATAATTATCCGATTAAGCTGTTCCTGGAGAATATTGATGGGACTTTTTAAAAAGATTATAGTTGGGGGTTTGTAAATTTGATATAATTTCTGCTTGCACACTGGCAAAGTGCTTATTTCTGTTCCAAAGAACAAAGTCCTATTCTTCCCTGTACTGTTTAACAAATAGTGCCAGTTTAGTTTTTTTTAATATTTATTATAGATTTACATACAGTGGGCAACAAGTACCCCAATCTTGTTTTTTAATCCGGAGATCTTGCTTCCATTATGTCACAAATGCCTGAGTGCAGATGAATCATCACCTGATTTTGTGGAAGCTTTTTATTTGCCAGTGTTTATTCATTTTTAAAATGGACCTGTGATAGTCCGAAACCTCAGTTGGGGCCTTCAGCGTGTGGTGCGCTCGCTGATGTTGCCAGTGGAGGGACACAAAACTGCTACCATTGCCTTGCAGCATCCAGATAACTCCTAGGTCAGGGGTTCCCAACCTTCCAACCTTGTTTTTCCATCAAGTAATATCACAGTTTCTATTAATTCCATGTACCACCTGGGTTGTTCGAGTTGTCAGTCACCAGCAAAAGTGCACAAAAATGCACATAAATGGTTTTGGGCATCTTTTGCAGTAGCTTTGGAATTACAGAGCAAATCAGGATTTGGTAAAGTAGAGATGGCGTGGAGTAGCCCCCTGCAAGCTGCCCATGTCTCCAAAAGCCTGTGCTGGAATTCACTTATACTTATTCGAACATCCCCTCCACTCCCAAGTTTATCTCAACATCTCCCCCCTCATACCTCACCCTAATGTACACCCTAGTCAAGTGGCTTCATCCCATGTTCTGCTCCTGCAGTGCTGTAGCCTCAGCTGTGGAATACACTCATTGGGGTTGATTAAGAGCCAGATGAGAACTCTCAATCCTTTTTTATGAGAGAAAACTACCATTCACTTCCATTGTCTACCAGTGTGTACATTTTCACCTGGCTCTGAAACGGCCCCAAGATAGACAATGAAATTGGATTGGCTAGTAAATTCCAAGGCTGATTTTTGGCTCCAATCCGCCCTGCAGATAAGCTTACAGGCTTGTCACCTACCACCTGATGGGATCTTGCAAATCACTGGTCTGGAGCAAGCAAGAGGGGACAAAACTATCCAATCAGCGACAAACATGTGCCTAACTGGTTAGACTTTTTGACCAATTTTAGCCCAATAATTATAAATGTTCTTTCTTGTGCCAAAGGCAAAAAAGTCATTAGCTGGAAATAATAAAATGTATTTGGTAAATGTCTGTAATAGCATCCAGTAAGTTAGTTAAAAAAATTCCTATGTTCCCAAATCTTTATATCTGGAAAGGTCAGGAAGTTCAGCATTCCAGACTCTGCCTATTTAAAAGTATATGTGGCATCATCTGTCTAAAAACAAATGTCTGCTCTGATTGTAAGAAGCCTCCACACCTGCTGTACGCTCAGTGTTGCCCTGGCCAGGGCCAGCTTCTTTGGAAGTTACTTCATCATGCTGTTGGTGTAGCATGTCAAGGTTGGAAGAATCAAGTAGCATATTTTTGCCTTATTTGTTCATTAACGTTTATTCAGTGTTCATGTGAATGTGTTTTAATAGAACGCTGACATTTTAAAATTTTGAATAGAAACAGAAAATAATAGCCGTCATAAAGCCGAGTGAAAAATGACTTGTGTCTATAGGTTTTCTTCCGTTTCAAGGGCCGTCATTTTCTCATATCAACACCTTTGATGAGAGCCGCGAGCCGCTGTCTGTAGTCGGGTCAGGTTTAGGCCGAGCTTTACAGGCTTTGGGGATTGCAATTAGATATATTTTCTTAATGCACGTTCAGTGTCATGACTTGTATCTTTCAGCTAGATGTAAAGCATTTCCTTCCACTGGTTTCCATTTATTTTTGACTGATGAGAGAGATTAATAGAATACAGCATGTTTTAGGCTGATTGGTAATAGCAAAGAGATCGGTTACTGATAAAATCCAGACCTGTTGAGAACATATACTTGCTATTGTGTGGGAACTGGCCATACACTGCACTTTACAGTTATGGCTAGAAGCACTCCAGCCAAACACTTGTTTCCTCTGAGGGGATCATTCCAGTAGTCAGAGGTGCATGTTATTACCCAGGGAGCTATGCTTTATTTGTGTCACCTACGTAGGGGTGACAGTTCCAACAGGTTTCAGTTCCAAGGTCCACCTTATTACAGCTAGCTCAGATTTTTTCCTACTGAGACATCTGTCCATAAGCTTGATTGAGAGCCTTTGCCAAGAAACTCACTCGGGTTCCTGACACAAGTCGCCACTGAGATTTCTCAGCAAGTCATCTGATTCAAAGCTCCTTCCTGAGTGGATTTTGATCAGAGATTTTACAACTTGATGACAGTTGAATCAATCACAGTCAGCAAGTTTTCATTGGTAAAAAACTATAGGCGACATGATCTTTATCAATGAAAATGATACAATCCCCCCAAAAGGCAACCAGCCTTGGCACCAGGCATAATAGCTAGTAACACAGGGTTCAGAGGCCGTGCCAGCCAGCTCCTGGTCCTGCAAGTTACAAGCCATTATGCCCTTCGGTATGGGCTCTTTAACACCCCCACTTTCCCCAACAGGGGTGCGGTTAATATGTTGGGTTGGTGGCATATCACCCACCGATGCCAGCAGGTGATATGCTGGCTCCCTAACCCAGTGAACCAATATAGAGGTCCCCTGGACAAAAGGTTCTTCCTTCATCCTCACTACCCAGCAACAGAAATTAGCTGGGGTGGGGGATGCCACAGGAGAGGGGGGCATGGAGGGGATTTCCTCAGGAAACCCCATCCATGCCCCTCCTGTGATGTGTTGGGAGGGGGGGGGATTCCAGAGAGGCCATGCCTCCTTAGTTTAAAAAGCGGCTCAGTAGACAGTGGGGCCGGGATGAAGGAGGTGAACCTGTGTTCCCCTCCAGTCTAACTGCTGGTGGAGTGTCAATAGATGCCCTGCTGGCATCAATTATGTTGGTAATGCACCCATGGACTGGAAACAGTAAATATAGGTAAAAAAAAAAAGAAAAAAAAAAAGATGTGATGTATTTTATTTTTGTAGTCTTTAACTTTTGGTATAGAGATCCCTTGGACTCTTGGGTGAAGTCCATCTGGTGCTGAAGTCTTACTCAAGTTTTCATGATTTCATGATTTAGTTTTTCTTGGGTGATATTCATATTTAGCTTGTTGAGTATTATACAAGGGATATTGCTATCAGAGGCATCTCTTGTGTACACAAATCTAAAGAATCCATTTAACAGCTCCTCCTTCTCTTCATCCCCAGTAACCATTTCCCCATTATGATTAACTGTTCTGATTTTTTTGAATTTATATATTTGAAAAAAACGTTTAGGGTTTGTTTTGCCTTCTTTAGCCAAATCTTTTTCATTTTGTGCTTTTGCCAACCTTATTTCTTTCTTACATGTTCTTTTACTAATTTATACTTTTTAAGGGTTACAGCTCAGCTAGAGCTCAGCCTTGTAATTTTTAAATGCCCTTTTCTTGTTCTTTATTGCCTTTCTAACCACAGGTGTCAGCCATGAGGGGTTTAATGCTCCCAGTCTATGTCCCGGAGTGCAGCTCTGAGGCTGCGGAAGATTTTTCCATCCCAGACAGAAAATCTTTCTTACAGTTTATGTTGAATACAATTATATTGTGGTCACTATTGTGGTGGTGGTGTGGTCACACCAAGATTTTCATGGACCGTTACCGATCCTATGAGGTCCTCATCATTTGATATTACCAGATCCAAAAGAGCATTACCCCTAGTAGGTGCCTCCACGAACTGATTCATATGATTCACAGGTATCTTGTAGCAAGCTGAGGATGCTCTTTCCCATGTAGTAGAAGCAGAACCATGTCTCCAGGCGATACCTGGATAGTTAAAGTCCCCCATCACCACCATTGTACCAGCCTGTGATGCCAGCTCTATCTGTTAATGCAGCTGACCCTTTTCCTCAGTTATGTTTGGGGGTCTATAGCTTACACCAAATTGTATTTTAACAATGTTTACATCACCCGCACTTCTACCCACAAGGATTCTACATCTTCACAATCTTCTGCTAGTATCCCCTCATTAATATATGCTTTGAATTATTGATTTACATAGAGACACACTCTGCCCCCTTTCCTATATGCTCTGTCTTTCTGAAAGAGAGCAAAACCTTGAAGATTGACAGTCAAGTCATGTGTGGAATCCAGCCATGTCTAAAATGACATCAATATTTTCTTCCAGTACCAGAGCCTCAAGCTCCCCCACTTTACTTGCCCGAGGTCTGGCATTTGTGAACTTGCACTTTAAGTTCCTATCTAGTTTGACACATTGAGCTTTAGTGTTAGATTCTGCAGTAATGCATCCACCTAATTTTTCACTGCTGGTTTGCAACACATGGATCTCCTTATCCATCATAGCAGTCCTCTCCCCTTCTAATTCTCCACCCACTGTCATATGCTGTCCCCTAAGTAACCTGTCCTCCCCTTTGTTTTCTCTCTTGCCCATTCACCATCTACCCCAATGAAAAGTCAGCCTAGTGCTCTAAGAACCCAAATCCTTCTGCCCTGCACCAGACCATGCGTTTTAATCTCTAAGCTCCTGCTGCTGTTCATGTGTAGCATACAGGCAGTATTCCAGAGAATACAACCTTGGAGGTCCTTCAACTTGGTGCCTAAATCCTTAAATGTATTCCTAATTAATGAGAAATTAAAGATCCTCCATCTACCATTAATTCTGTCATTGGTCCCCACATGGACCACGACAGCTGGGCATCCCCAGCCCAGAAATTTATCCAACCTTTCCACTAAATGCCGAACCCTGGCACCAGGGAGACAGCAATCCATTTGGTTGAGGTGATCTTGGTGACAAATTAGTCTATCAGTCCACCTGATAATAGAGTCCCCTATTTCCACTAGCTATCTAGTCCTACCTGCACTCTCAACTGCCCACTCACTAGCTGGACTGTCATCCCGGCTGTTAGGGAGAGCAGTATCCGCTAGGGCTGCCATTTCTGAGACTGACACTCTTGCATCATTCCCCAACTTGGCAATTTTGCACAGACACAGGTTTTCTGTGCTCTCTTTCTACTCCCTCTAACTACATTTACTCGGCTACTTATCTGCTCCTCCTAACGCATTACTCCACCCTCTGTTTCTACCTTACTCCATGTCTGCTCAATGAGCAGAATCCCCTTTTTCATATTGTCAGACTCCCTCAGTTTTGCATTTTGCACCTCCAGATCTCTAACCCAAGCTTCCAAGGTTGCAATGTGCTCATATTTAACACAGCGGTGTTCACTCTGGAACTGGTGCTCCAGTAGTGTATACTTATGACAAATTGTGCACTGAAGTAAACCTCCAATGTTGCTGGCCATTATCCCAGTTACAAAAACAGCAGTAAAACACAATTTTAGTGCTTAATGTTGCAGCAACTTTGACTTTTAACTTCTTATTTTAGCTTTATAACACTTAGGCAATAAACACTTAAAGTCCCTTAATGAAAAGTCCCCTCACTTATAATACAACCTCACCGGAAAATACAACCAGAACTCTATGGCTAGTCTGGCAAACAGGATATGCTGCACTGACGTCAGAGCAGCTGAAAAAAGATGAATGGGGAGCTGATTGGCTCCTGGCCCACACAAGGGCCGTGGGATCGCATTAAAGGTGAGTCAGTGAGGATGCCCCACTGTAGAGGAATAGTCGAGGACATCATTTTGGTGTACAGTTTCAAAAATGCCATCGAGAGTGGACTTTCCGTTAAATGTTTTTCTTGTATACATGTTGAGATCGGTAACTTCAGCATTATTGGTATCCTTGAAATAGGACTAGATCCTGCTGAGCACCTACACAAGTTTGTACAATTCCCTGTAAATTAAAACTAGCATTATTTAGTGTATATTTTTCCTTCTGGTTATCAAAGCTGTATATTATTGGATGACTGCGCACTTCATGACAGCCCAAATAATTTCCCCCATAGCACCTTGATATCTGTTGCCTTCCAGATCATGCTAGGCCCGTGGTAGTGTCTGGGCATTTACCGCGCGCAGAAATATTTTTTGTACATCTGATTCTGTGGTATGAATAATGAACACAGTTGCCATTTTCTTAGCTCACTGAGGGAAGCAGGGAATCGTTCCAATGAATATTTAAGCACGTTATTGTAATCACGGCTCCACCATGTTCATGTGTGTAATATTTTATGCTTAGAAATTCCAGGCTGCCGAGGGATCCCCTAGTCGTTAAAAGGCAAACTGTTTATCGGAAGTTTGCACTTTGATTTACAGGCCTTGTTAAAACCACTGTAAAAGAGAGCAAGCTGCGTGTCATTAGTGCTTGGAGTGGATGTACTCCTAGTGATTAATCCTTTTAGCAGGATGAAAAGTGATTTAAAGCCCACTGTTAAGAGATGTTTAACTTTGAAATACAGTGCCGAAATGCTGTTTCAGGATAAAACAAAAAAAACACATTTTTTTGTACATTTTGCAAAAAAAAAGGTTTGTGCCTGCTGTCACTAACACATCTCTGCTGCCACTTGGCATGTACAGTAGAATAGGGTGTCAGTAAATTACAAATGATTGAAGCCCTCCTTCTGATTATATTAAAGGGACAGTCCAGTTTAAATAACTCAGTTTAAAAAACCTCAGTGGTTCAGGGGAGCAGCCATGATGGCATTATCTGGAACTGCAGTCTCGTTGTCTTCTACTGAGGTATATGAGACAAAGTATCCCCCCCCCCCCCTCCTCTTAACCCTTTTGTTGCCAAGCACGTAACACCTACGTGCTGGCTTGGCTGGGCCTTAAGTGCCAAGCACGTAGGTGTTACGTGCTTGACTTTCCTCGCTTGTAGTTTAAAAAGTAAAAACAACAAATACTCACCTGACCCCTTGTTGGATCCGGCCGGGTCTCCTCTTTAATTTGGTGCCATCCGATCCCCCGTGGGGGGTCGGATGGCTCCAGGAGAGCCCCCGGAATAGGCCGCCCCCCCCCCCCGCTTCTGCAGCAGCAGCTTCTAACTGTAAAAAAAAAAAAAAATAAAAATGACATTCACTTACCTGTGTGTGCGCTGGCTCCCGCTGTCCCTCCTCTTCACCTGGGGGGCCTCCGATCCCCCCCCAGGACTTACCGATCTTCAGGAGAGAGCCTGGGAGGCTCTCTCCTCTCTTCTGCACGATGGCGGCCGCCATCATGCCTCTAAGTCCCGCCCCCTTGGGGGCGGGGCTTATGAAGTCATCCCGGCCCCGATCTCAGGCTTCAGCCTTCTCAGCTTCTCAGATGCCGGTGATCGGTGCCCTGGAAGGAGGTGGCAGGAGATCCTCTGATCTCCTGCCTTCTCCTTCTCTGGATGCCGATCACCGGCATCTGTCAGCTGAGCGGCGAGGGACAAGAGCTTGCAATCGAAGGTAAGTACAGTAAAAAAAAATTTTTTTTTTTTCTAATAAAATACTTTTTATTATTGTGTGGTGTTTTTTTTTCACATTAACCCTTTGTGAGCTGGTAAGGGGTCCATGAGACCCCTTATACCAGTTCACAAGGCTGGGGGGGTGGCAAGTCACCTGCCCTAGCGGGTGGCTTGCCATTAACCCCCGCACCCCCATTACCTGCCTCCCCAAAGGCCAGGGGGGGGCAGAAGAGCCCGGGCCCACATAGGCTATGTGGGCTCGTAGGCTGCAGGGTGGGGGGGCCACCAAAGCTGGCCCCCCCACTCTGTGCCTACAAGCCCCCATAGCTGGTCCCGGGCTGGTTACTTTGGGTAAGGGGGACCCCACGTCATTTTTTTTTTTGGATTTTGAAGGGTTAAAAACCCTTCAAAATCCCAAAAAAAATGGGGTCCCCCTCCCCGGGAAGGGGGACCCTATGTCATTTTTTTTTTTAATTAACCATTTGTCATCCAGCAGCTATAAAAGGCTTCTGGGCAGGAAAGGGTGTCTACCTATACATATGTGGTATCGCTGTAACCGGGAGAAATTGGGGTTTCTCACGCAATAAGATTTTATTGACAAACTTACATTTTTTATTACAAAAAAACTCTACAAATTGTAAAAAAATGTTTTTTTTTTGTTTTTTTTCACACATTTCACCCAAAAAAATTGAGAATACACCTAAAAAATACAAACAAGACATTTCATGTTAAAGCCCAGACTCTGTTGAAAAAAACAATATATAATTTTCCTGGGAAATCCCTGGAAATCCCTTCAAAAATGACAGTTGAATATGTGTAGCGCAAAATGGTGAAACATCGTCTGGCAACAGGGAGTGGCAAATGCTGCAGGTAGGCTGGCAGCGAAAGGGTTAATAGAAGTTAAAGTGGAATTTCAGACACTGAAAGTATGTCTTGCAAAAGTTTTGTTTGGCAAAATAGTGAGGTGACTGGGGGTATGATTAAATTCCCCTCTAATCACCTGGAAACTGGACTTCTGCTTTAATGGGATGACAGGTGCAGGAACCCCATCATGGCTGCTCCCTTTACAAATGTTATTTAGACTTAATGCGGACCAAAACTCACTGAACTTGTGAAACACATTTGCCCAAAGCCCCTTCCTATACTCCCTTCTTAGGGTGTAGAACTAGAAATGTATTTTTTTCTTTTCAAATCATTCTGGAACCCTTTTTTTTTCGCTATCGCCCTCTGCAAGATGGCAGGTGATCAGTCATTGCATAGGTGAGGCAATGACATCATTGCCACATACAGCAGTGGCAATGAATGGAGGAGGCCGAGCTTTACAGTGTAAACAGACGCCATTATCTGGGATTAGAGTGAAGCAGGAGCAGTGAAAATTGGCAAAAGGGGCTCTTCGTGGGGGATCAATTCAGGGGATGCTAGTTAAAAATGTGGGTTTTGGTCCGCTTTAAATGTAATCACCCCTCAACTCTATATGCAGCCTTAATTTATTTTCAAAAGGTAGGTGACCTATCTAGCAGCTATCCAATTCCCTCAGTCTCCCTCAGGATTGCCATTAGAATTTTCTGGGACCCATACAACCTACATTTCTGGAGTCGTGGGGGTGGAGGATGTATGTTGCTGGGAAGAGGGCGTGGATGAGTGAAGTAGGCAGAGGGATCGGTGAGTAGAGGAGTTCGGCTGCATCCTGCACCAGGCTGCATGACTAATCTGATGAACTAGATGTGCCCGGGGCCATCGGCCAGGCCCCCGCTTCATACAGGAGTCCCGCCAGTGCTGCCCTGATGACGGCTCTTCCTTCCCCTCACTAATTCGGTTTTTGAGCTTTGTTGCAGTCGCATGAAGCAACACCCTAAGGATTACTATCTGCCAATCAGAGCATTTAAGTCCCTGTACAAACACACATTAACTTTCCCCCAACTTATCCTCTTTGGGAAAAGTATAAAAATATAAATCTGTTACGTATTCTAGGGGAAACTGATTTCTTTGATTTGATGAATTTATAATTCAGACTAAGAGTGTTGATAAAAGTTTAGGGAAGGTCTTGCACTGGTTTCTAATATATACTCATATTTGATCGTGATATATAGCACACAAATACTCAATAAAAAAACTGTTAGACGGTGGGGAAAGGAGCAGCCTCCAGGAAGATGACTACACTAACAAAAAAAAAATAACAAATGGCATATATAGAGTATATAGGTAGGACCATTGCTTAAAGTGAACTCATTAATGTCAGGTTGATCAATTGGTTGATACATTCATGATGACTACCCTAAGGGATTTCTAGTTGCTCTCTGGAGTGGACACTTTAAAATGAGCACAGCAATAGGTCTGCCATAATCACTAATTCATTTTAAAAGTGCAATTTCACTGTTACTGTCTGTGCCAGGAGGTTAAAGGGCACATCTGTTTACCACTATTATTTTCATGTCATGGCACTTGCTGGTTTTAAACAGTTTCTTGCTGGTTTTAAATAGTTATGTTCTGTTACCTTCTACGGGTAATAAAATCCTGGTATTGGAAGTTTTTTTTATTTACTTTTAGTAGGGTGTGTGTATTAAGAGGTCTGTGAACCCATTGAGGAGCCTCTCCCTGCCGTACTCATGTAGTGCTTAAAGAGTAAATCCACTTTCGATTGAACCTTTGAAAATGTGGCAAAATGTCTGAAAGGTGCTGAGCATTTTTTTCGTTTTTTCTAATGTAAGCACATGTGGATGCGGTTTTCACTACCTGCAATCTCTGGGTATTGGCAATGTACATCCAGTGCAGACTTGGTGTACGTTGCCATTAGCAACAGATTGCAGATAGTTGTACAGAACACTGCTGCTGGGCATGTGTAAGGTTGAGATTGAGTGAGCTCCCTCTCCTCAGCAGTGGCCATAGCAGCAGCGTTCTTTGTGTTCTTCTCTCTTTATGGTGTACATTGTAAATAGCAACTCATTACAGGTATTGCTTCCATTAAACACACATTTGCTAACATAGGAAAAACTAAGAAAAAATATACTAGATCAGCTCAGTAACTTCAGAACATCCTTTTGTCACAAAAAAATATACACTTTCAAAAATGTCATTACCCTTTAAAGTAAACCTTTAAAGTCTCCTGAAAAGGAGATGCTAATTTGTGATGCCCCTCTAGTTAAAATTTCCTAGGAAGCCGAAACCAGGCTTTAATTCTTATTGCCCACAATTTTGGGCTATAGCAGATACAGCATGCTCATCCCTTTTTCCACTGGTGAACAGTCTGCACAGGCGGTCATGTGGGGGGGGGGGGGGGGGTTTGCAAGAGTAGCATGGGAGCATGTGTTGGGTAATTTTGTCCAGTTCTGGACTTTCTAGGGATCATTATGTAGAGGGGCATACCAAACTGGAATGTGATTGTAAGTTGACCTTATTCTTGTTTGACTTTAGGTTTACTTTATAAGATAAGATGAAATCATAGCTGAGAATTCAGCTTCTTCTTCAGAAGAAGAACATATTTGCACATCTCCATAAAGGGTCTAGGAAGCATTTTGTCACAGTCATCAATTTGTGCCTTAACCTCTGTTTTCAGCCAGGAGCAGTCATGTAAGGAGGATGTAGGGTAATAACAATACAAACATTACTTGGGATCAGACCCTTCACTGTTAAAAGTATTAGAATGCTTCAAATGTTCTGTATAGAAGTTCGTTTCCACCATACCTTCTAAGCTTCATCTACTATTTGGTAGACCACATCAAAGAAACATTTTGACACCATGATCGATTGAATTCTGCCTTCACCATTCTGTTTTCCACTAGAAGTGGTCATGTAAAAAGAATGTAGGGAAATCTTTGTAGGTCCATAACAATATAAATGACATTGGGTCCAACCCTTCCCTGTTAAAACCGATAAAATACTATAAATGTTCTGGATTAAATTCTGCTTCAGCTGTACCTTCAAGGCCTCATCTTCTACTTAGACCACAACGGCTTATTTACATTTTGTGGCTTACGGTTGAAAATCCTTCATGTCATGTTGCCCAACTCTTATTTGTTTGCATAAATCTGTCAAGATTTGTCGATCTAAAGCTAGAAATGTTTAACACAGAGAAGAAGCAAAAATCATATAATTATAATTATTGCATTCCTTTCCTTACTTTTTAGCCAACTCCATGATTTTTGGCGACTGGACTACTGGGAGGATGACCTGCGAAGGAGAAGACGTTTTGTACGCAATGCATTCGGGTCCACTCACTCAGATGCTCGGTTAAAATCTGCTATTGAATATGGTTAGTACATGACTTCTTACTTTGTATTAAATTATGGTGTTGTATGGGCATTTTTTCCATATTATTTGGATTCAGTTTAGAAAGTTAGGAAATACACAATGATGTTCTTCCCTTCGCAGCTTTAGAAAAGAGACTGTCCTCTTCCACTTTTCATGAAGCAGATGTGCAGACGTGTTTGTCTTTTTGAAGTTTGGACACATGAGATCAGCGTATGAAAGTTTAATTTGCCCCATCCCTGGTTGAATGTGCTTTTTACACTAGTGCCATTTCTTTTCCTCTCAGAGATACTAATGAGCGGAATAATTTATGAGCTTGTCATGTGAAAAGGATTTGGTACAGTTTGATATACTTTGTTGGAATGTGATTAATAATAGGGTCTGAGCTGGGAAGATTTTTTTTTTGGCTGGTAATCAATTAGCATTTATTTCCCGAAGATTTTTCCTTATTAAAAGTACAGTTCACTTGTTTTAATTGTTACATTTCAAAATGTTTTGTGATTGTTAATAGGCGAGAACAGAATGATGGTGAGGGTTTAAGTAATCCTTGTGATTTTTATGCTCACACCTAGTCGGTTCACTGTGTTTGCAAGTTTGAATTCTTGCCCATTTCAGTCAGGAAAGGTATTGATCATTGCGAGTTCCCAAGATTCCCACTTGCAGTTATTTGGGGAAATTGCAATGCAGTTGATCCCTTGGCCTGAAAAGCCCATAGACTGACATGGGCAGGGTTCTATTTTTAAATGTGTCAGTTCTGGCACGATGTGTGGGGGGGTTCAGTACAAAAAATAAACTCCTTACTCTGCCCGGGATCCAGCACTGTTCCTGGTGCTCCTGTGGCTGCTGCTGCTGCTGCATGGATTGTGCACAGAGCGTCTTCCCCTGCCCATTCTTTTCTCTTGAAGCCACTCCATGCAGCAGATCCAAGATGGCCATGTCCAGTGTGGGGATAGCCGGGTGAACAACACAGGTAAGGAGTTTTTTTTTTTTATTGCAACCCCTCAACTCCAAGGGAGGGCTTGTTTGCTGGCCCATAAAGGCTCTAGGATTAATTCCATCTAAGAGACATGAGACAAATGATAAATTAATTACGAGATGGTATAGAACACAGACTGTAGTTCATCGCATGATACCCACAGTAATGGAACAGTGTTGGCTTTGTAAGGTGGATAAGGGCACATTGTTCCACATCTGGTGGACATGTCCTAAGATATAGGCATACATATATAGACTCCGTTTTATACCTCCTGCATGTGACTACTGGGACAGTCAAATCATACAAAAACTTGTAACAGTGATCCCTAGACTGTGGAGATAGATGGAGACACCCACAATCAAAATTTGTTTAAGCAAGTAGAGTTTGTGGCGGAAATGGAGGAGATTGTGGTGATTTAACAGGATAGCATGTTAAAATACAGGGAGACCTGGTATCCATGGCTGGCTTTCAAATTTTCTGATGATTTTGTACGACTCAGGAACTGATGAGAGACAAGTTTTAGGGCCTACTTGGACTTGCTTTGTTATATACACAAGCTGTCTTACATGGGGCCTCCTAATGGTTGCTTTGTGAGTGGTGTTTTCTCTGAGGTTCCCCATGTAGGGTTAACGATTCTGGGGTTGGGGTCCCCCCCCCTTTCTCCAAGTCACCCATCAGCATGACCACACGGAGAGAGAGGCTCTAACCCCTGGGAGGAAACACAAACTGAAACAGAGGTTTGCCATAATGGCAAAGCAGGAGCTCCCAAGCAGCATGCACCCGCACAAGGGTGGCACAAGGGACTCAATATGACTTTTCAGGATGTGGGCGGGTGCCAGACAACCACCAATCAGTTAATTGGCTAGAAAAAAAAATACTGTATCTGGGGCCTCCACCAGATTTTGTGCCCAGGGGCCTCCACCACACTAAATCTGGCCATATATATATATATATACAGTTGGTGAAGGCTCAAGAAAATGATTTAGCCCAGAAAATAGCTTTCACTTCTGTGAGAAGGTGACACAAACTGATACACTTTAATGTAATGGCTGGATTATTGTCTCATAAACGTGCTTGGGATGTAATATCTGCTTGTTGCTTTATTAACGTGTCACATATTACTTAGTTTGTGAGCAAACCGTTCTGAAATATTAATGCAGGATAGCAGTGTCGGCAGTCTCCACTGTGGCACTGATTAAAGGCTTCAGCCTAACTAAGTCTGATGGCGCGTTCCAGGAGCGAGAAACCAGCCCCAATCTAGCACAAGTACGTGGCAAGGATGACAAAATTAATCAGTTTTCTTTCCTTTTATTTGATGGCTGAATGGTATGAAAGTTTTCAGAACTTGGGTTGGCTGTTTTATGACCTTGAAAAATGATTCCTCTCCCCTACGTGTTATGCAGAACTAAATCAGTATTGATGATGCCTTCCAGAAACTCTGCTGATGCAGTCTGCCGTGCAGCAACATGTTCTGCCAGCCAAGCATGAGGTCCAGTCATTTATCAGCGTCCAAGCTGCACTGGATGCAAAAAGAATATTCAAAGTATCCTCCCTACCCTGCTTACCTTCTAGATGTATGTGTTTGTAACATGTGGCTTTCTGTTAGCTGCTGAAATCTCATGTAGACTGGTAACATATAATGTTAAAATATATAACTTGCTTGAGTACAATTCTAAGGCTTCAAAAGAAAATAAGTAAGAAGCTCTTTTAGTTATTCTTCAATGTAGTGATCAGGTCATTGAGGTCTTACTCTCTTACTGAGGGGATGAAAATAACTTGGTAGAGATCTTTAAAGTGGACCAAAACCAGTACTGGAGTCTGAGATTCAGGGCCAGCTGATCCCTTCTTCTGGAGCATCCTGAACTGTGAAACCCACTGTTCGCCTAGAATTCTTACCTGTCCAACGAGTCTAAGGTGCATGTGTGGCTGCCAACGGTGGCCTCACTCGCATCCTCTTTCAGCTGTGCACCGCCCATGTGTGCGGCTGGGATTCCATTCAGCTTTTCCAGCTGCACTTGAATAGTGGAAGAGAGTTTTCTCATGCGCCATTGTACCGAGGAGAGATGAGTTTACTGGGCAAACAGCTGGGCATCCCAAAACCCAGGATGGGGGGGGGGAGATTACTGGTATCTCCCAGGCTTTTTTGGTGTTGCAAGAGCTCTATCAGAGGAGAACCAAATCACAAGTGATGATTATCCTTACTGATCCCATTCTCCCCCCTTGGGCCAGGGTCTGCTTAGTTGGTGGGAAGGTCAGGGACAATAACCACCCCTTCCTGACACTCATGTGACCTGCAGTTCATAGCAGCATTCTTTTTCTCTGCCGAAGGACCCAGAAATAGCTGATTTCAAAAGGAGGAACCATTTCCGGGTTAGAAAATGGTTTAGAAAAAAAGATCCCTGCAGCCCAGATCCCTCTGGGGAACAACAGGAAGTTCTGAGGTCTGCTTTAAATAGGGGTTCATATTTTAGTTTATACAGATACTACATGACATTAGCAAGTCTTGGCCTGCCTGGACCTAACTGGGGTGTATATATATATATATATATATATATATATATATATATATATATATGGACCTGCCCACAAGTGTAAATTACTGTCCCTCTTTCAGTTGCTCAAAATAAGTGAGAGTATATACATATATATATATATTTATCTTCTCTCATTAGACTACAGTGGTATGTTATATGAATGAGTGAACTGCTGCCATTGTTGCTCTTTTGCCCCTATCCCCACAGCTGTTGGAAGAACTTTGTATCCTAAGTTATGATATAAATTAATATATAAAATTAAAATAAATAATTAGAATAAAATGTTCTTTATTCGCCAAGCACATTAGTGCAATACACATGGAATTTACTTTGGCTAGAGGCTATAATGGTAACAAGATATAAAATAAAGCATACAGCAGGTAAGAAGGGGCCAGGGAATAGGGAACACAGTTAGCTGGGCAAAGCTAACGTGTTTGTTTTGATGGAATTTTTGGCCATGGAGAAGAAGCTCTGATTGAACCCTCTAGTTTCGCAAGGTGAAACTCTGAACCTGCGTCCCAAGGGAGGAGCCAAAAGAGAGCATTATCTGGGTTTGAGGGATCATCTATAATCCAGATTACCTGGCATTAAACCCTATGATCGAACAGTTTCTTTTGATCACTTGTTGATGCCCCCTCGAACCAGATGGTGAATGAGGAGAACAAGGTTGCCCCGATAACCAAATTGAAGATTAACACCAACAGATTTTTGGGCAGGCCACACTTTTTTTTGTAACTACCTTAAAAAGAAAAGTCTTTGCTGGGCTTTTTAGCACCACCTTGATGTTGGCCTCCCATTTCAAATTACTGGCGATTATGCCACCGGGGAATTCTTTCGAAATCTTATTAAAGGATCATCTGTCTAATAATGATATGTTTGCCTGTCTGGGGATTATCATTTTGCCTTGAACGAAGTAGCCCCCAGTACATCTGAATTGTGCTGAAGTCTAAAGCATATGCACAGCACAATTCTGTCCTATTTGCGGCTCTGTCAATGTTAGGAACACTCCATCTCCTGTACTTTCTTTTATAATCTTCCCCATGTTCCACCAATGTGAATCACATAATCGGAGTATACTGTCAGCCCTCCCAGACTGGGCAAGCATGAAATGAAAAGCTTGTTCATATTGATCCATTTTTCAATCAATATGTCCTTGATGGCTTTTCATGAAGACTAACAGCAAGTGAGCTCTCTCTGCATTCAGCTTGTTATTGATAATTGTAGTATCCATGCTTCACGTAAACCTTATAATAAACTTTCATTCAGTAGTTATAAGTCTGGACGTTACCAATCTTTTTCTGCTTCCATTATGAAATGAATCTTAAAATCCTTCATCTAGATCTTATTCTTGGAAATGCTTGTTTATTAATAAAGGATGTGCTGATTTTCCGATTATGATGTAGTGAACTGATGTTATCTCCTCTTACCTGACTGTGTATACTCCCACTAGTTTATATTATGTTAAATGGATAGGTTATATCATGCCCAACTCCTCGGAATTAGGGCAAGGTATAAGGGTTTCAATAAAAGTGACTATGACTGAAATTATTTTAGTTGAGAAATGACTGGACTTATAATATCACTGAAAAGCACAGCCTGAGGTCTTCGCTGTCCCAGGCTTTCTTGTGTGTTGTTCCAAATTGGGATGCCTCATGTGTATCCCCCCATGTTGCCCCATACACTCATCTTCCTTTCGCTCCCACGGTGCAGACTCGGGCAACAAAAACATGCGGATCGGCTGAGCGACGGCAGCACAGATACACAACGAGCGCTCCTTGAGAAGGTGAGTAAAACTGGCGATGAGGGGGGTTCCCCCCAACGGTGCATCCCAATTCGGTGGAACTACGATGTTCCTCTTTAAGATTTCTATCTTTTTTGTTTTTCATCTCATTTCAAAATTTTCTTACTTTTACTCTCATTTCCACCTTACTTCTTACTGCCCTTTCCATGCTCCACCCAACTCTTATTCTCTCTCTCTCTGTTCTGTGTTCAACCATTTTTCTCTCTGTTCCATCTTTTAGTTTTTTCCTTCTCCTGCTCCCTTATTTCCCATCTCTCACTTTCACATTCTCTCTATCTTTTATCTCCCATCATCACTCTCCTCCCAATTTTACTCCCATCTGTCTCCTGCGTGAATGAGCGTCTTCTGAAAACCTTCCATGGAATGACATTAAATTAATTGTCCAGACAAAAATATCGCTCCTAGTCCAGCATTCAGACTCTTACCTGATCGCTGGATCCGAGTCCTGCACTGCCCGACATGATCACTCAGAACTTCCGAACTGCCCCCACCATCAGTCTCTGTGGCGCTGACATGTCTCTGACATTCGCTGCAATGGCGGAGGCATGCCAAGTCTTAACATGCTCCTTCCATTGCAGTGAATGTAGGGGGTGTGCCAGCACCCCAGTAACTGATGGTAGACATCACCCCGTCAAGAATACAGAAGCAATTGGGCCAGGCAGCACCAGACTTGGATCCCACAATTAGGTCTGAGCACCGGACTAGAAGCAATCATCTATGTAGCACAGAAGAGAAGTATAGCATTTTTTATTATTTTGCCTGAACCCTGCCTTTAAACAAAAGGCCTTCCATGATCACAGGGTACAGTATTAAAGTTTCTTTTACCATTAAGCTTGGTGACGATTCTGCCTATCCTTCAAGACACATCTCTTTATATAGTTTAGTTTGAAACAATACTATGTGATGTAACCAATCTAATTTAGTCTATTGGTGAAATGGTGGGGATTTTTTTCCATTTGAAGGTATTTTTTTGGTACCTGTATATAATCTGCTACTAGGTGGCCCTCGCCTCCATTTTTATAACTGGAGTAGAGATATGCATGTCCATTAGACAAATATGTAAACGAGCCACTGGGTCAAATGAAGATCATGACCGCATATGTGCAAAGGTAAGTTCTGGCTATTGACTTAGTTGCCACTTAAGCCAAAAATAGCTTTTTCACACCTTCATTCATCTATATGGGCTTTACAATTAAAGGAGGTGTATCGTGAAATTGTGTAAAAATAAAAATTCATATAAACCCAACGGTTAAAAAGAGGAGGGAGTCACTTATACACCCAAACTGAATAAAACTCCTGCCAAGTTTGTGGTTTTCTTCTCTTGGTAGAAATAAAATCCAGGGGTTCCAGGGCATCAGTGGTGACAGAACCTGCCCCTCCCCCCCCCCCCGGTTTACTTCTTCCTTCCATTAAAACAAAGAAACAAGGCTGGCTGGATATTTCTTAATGGAGAGTGAATAATTGACCCCTCCTCTTGCCTCTTCTTAAAATAAAAAAGTTATTTTTCTTTTGTGATCCTCCACATCCTGTACAGTGTGCTGTATTTTTGAATTGGACAAGGGAGGTGGTACAAACAAATACGTTTATGGAGAAGTCACGTCTGAGGTGCTCATTTGCCAAATGGTCCTGGCGCTGGCAGATCCTTTCGTAAACTACATATACTACTAGAAATGTCATCCTTAAAAATCCAGAAAAAAAGAAAAGAAAGGTTCCCTTGAAGTAGATTTCCAGATGTTTGGAAACATTAGGATTTCCTGTCAGTACATTTAGGTAACACTGTGATGAGGTTTACTTTCCATCCTGCCAGCCTTTCCCAGAGATGAAAGCCAGCTTCCCGCATAAATTGCCTTATCGGTAGTTCAAGAGGGAGGTACGCAATCCAATATGAGCCTAAATGGCTTCCCTATGTGAAGAAATAGGCTATCATGGCACATTCAATTACTAATAATTATTATTTATTTATAAAGCGTCATCATCTGCCACTGTATGAGTAAAAATTACAGACAGGGACAATCAAGGAAAATCAATTTGTAATTAATATGCAACATATTGTGAGTCAGATATGACAGAAATGCAAAAATACACATTGATTCTGGAATACACTAAGAGTGAGGGCTCTGCCCTTGTGAGAAGGCATTAAGGTCAAGATGAAAGGAAGGTCACAGATTGTATGCATTAAGAAGGAATTGAAGAGTCCCTCTTTAATATGCAGGCTGCCCCGCTGTGTATCACCACTGCTAAAAGAAAGAACCAGGCTGCCCGAATACTTACCTCTTTCAGGTTGTGCATCTCACATGATAGTGCAAGCTAATGGGCTGCTCCTCGGCTGCCATAGAAGGATCCTGGAAGGACCTGTGTGGCTCAGTTCTTTCTTTTTATTAGTGGTCCTCTTTAAAGGACAACTTTCATTTGCTAGTCCTTCTGATGTTGGGCTGAATGTATTTTCAGTACAGACATTCTCCTAATGCAAAGTAAAGACAGCTGACTGAATGTTTGTAATACATATGCATCCCAGTGTAAAATGTGTAAAAGGAGAAAGTAAAGGATTTATTAGCTGAGAAGGAAGAGAAATCTCTTTAATGAAAATACAAACGTCGCCAGAAAAGCTGGCAAATGATAGTTGTCTTTTAAGAATGGTGGCAAGTGCTCTGAAGGGTCTCAAGATGTATTCTGCTTAGGCCAGACACCATTCACAGAGCTTGCAGTTTAGTTATTGAAGATTGGATTAGTGTGCAATCTAAAGAAAAGTGAGTTACAAGTGGTGTACCACAAGTCTACATCATGAGCCCCATTCTTTTTTATTAATTTTTTAGTGACATAGTAGAAACCTCGGCAGGTAAATGTGCCTGTTTACTGATGATACAAAGGTGTGTAATAGGATATTCCTAGAGGTGGCTGCTTTAAAAATGATTTTGCTTTCCTTTGCTTTAATGAATTAATGGTCAAGGGAAATTGGAGATCAATGTCTTCTGAGTGTAAATAAATGTGCCTGGGATAAGCATACATATATCCTAGTATATCCTAAACATATCCTCTATATGTTTTTATATAGGCTTGTCTCAACAGTTTTAAGGGCACTTTTGAAGGGCAGTGAACTGTATGGGGAGAGCTTTCCAGAGTAATTGAGTGCCCAAAGTGAAGTCCTGGAGACATTAGTAAGGAGGAGGAGATGAGGACAGCAGGATGTTGTGGGCAGAGAGGAGGCTTGTCTGGGCCGGTATCTTTGGACTAGTCATGAAATGTAGAAATGAGCTTGGCCACACAGAGTTTTGTAGGTTAATTAGATTATAATTTCAAACTGAATTCTTCAGATATTGGCAGCTAATGTAGGTACTGAGAAAAGCGGGAGCAGGACTGAAGTTTAGAGTTTAGAGAAGATTGAAGTGATGACTGTTGGCTGGTAGGCCACAGAGGAGTGGGTTGCAGTAGGTTAGCTGGGATATGATCAGAGCAAGCACTAGAGGTTTGTGGAAGGGAGGAAAGCAGGAGATGTTTTTGGGTTTGTGACAACAGAAATTGGCTAGTGAGTCTGTTGAGGGCTGTCGGCCCAACTTTGACTAAATTTTAATAGGTCCGGTTTTCGACTCCTTCATAAATGGGCAATAATCAGTAATAATTTACTGTAGTAAAATGGTATCAGGCCTTTTCTCGCTATTATATAAGCAATAGGGCTACTTAGAACACGAAACATGTTTATTAGATAACAATTACTGAACAAATAACCTAAAGGGACATTCCAAGCAAAGGGTTAAACTAGCTGCTTTCTGCTTGCCCCATGCTGGCTTGTCAGGGGCGGTATATTTCATTCACCAGTACTCAGCATTCCCTGATGAACCCTGCTGAGCTTGCGCCTTTCTGCTGACTCCTCTTTCGCAGTCCCCAAAATGAATTTACTTCGGAGGGAACTGTCACACTGAAAAATGCACGGATGAGCCATGCTCTGCTGTTGAGGAAGCCCAGCAGAAGGGAGGGAGTTCACTAGGTCTTATAAAGATATATAAAGCAGGCTGAATAAAAGATGCAGCTCCTCTTATCCACAACCTTTGGAATGAATAGAGTAGGCTTGTGGGATTGTAAAGCATCAATACAGAGGGAGGGGTAGTCTGAACTAGATCCTTGAGCTTGTGTGGGTGGCCCACATCGGCAGGGTGGTGCTGAAGTGGCAGATAAGGAAGTGCTTTTCCTCATTTATGGCGCAGAGGAACATCGGACCTTAAATCAAAAGGGGCCGATTCCCCCCATCGGCCCCTACTTACCTTTTGAATGCAGCTGCGACATCTGGCTGCTTTCTCTGCCCCCCCACCCCGCCGGCTTAGCCATTTGTAAATGACAGCATGGCTTTAGCCATGGTCTTCAAAGTCCTGCGCCGCTCTGCAAAAGTCTTGACGGCTCCCCCGCATCCCATTTGGGGGCCGTGCGCAGTGCTTGATGGGATGCAAGATGGTGCTGCCTGTCGGGAGGTCTCCCAGAATCCAAGGGACCCAGAAGATGGATGCCCTGGCAAGGTGAGCAAAAGTTTCCCAAAGGTAAAACTGGAGGGGGCAGCAGATCGGTGAGGTTTGGGGGAGGTTTTAACAGCATGAACATATAAAAAGTTGAACTCTGTCTCAACTCCTTGTTATACATTTTAGATAGAGGGAAGGAGATCAGATTTCTTCAGTGGTTTGACAAGCACAAGGTAGCTCATTGTACTGGCGCTAGGCTTTCCCACTTTAAAGGAAAATGCCTAGGATTGGGTTGTGGTCATATAGAATAGTAAACTCATCAGCTGCTATAAAGTCTGACTAAAGAACTCCTTCATACTTTCCTACAGATGAAGGTAAAAATAAACAGATTTTTATGATGGAAAGGTGCGCCACACTTTTCAGCAGCTCCATTGATGGTAAGCTGTTTTCCAGTGATGTGACCAATTTGAGCAATGCTCCTTTGTGTGGCTTAACCGATTCCATAAGACCACTCTTTGGCCATATCTTTCCAGGAAGAATACTGAATGCGTCTACCACATATTTATGTAGATCAAGTTTCCATTTCCTTTCTATCTTCTGTTCATTCCTACCTGCCGAGGCCTAGCCAAAACCTCAGACATCGTGGGTTGTAAATGATTTGTGTAGAATTTCCAGAAGACAGGGCCTCCATGTAATGTTATATAATGTATATAACACGGCGTATATATGTGAACTGGCCCATTAAAAATAATGGGCAGCATTTTCCCTTGCGCTGTGACTTTGTTGCCCAAGGCAGCGCATGCGGATAGGTGTGAATAGAGCCTAAAGGAGCTGTGTAGGGAAATTAGTCTAATAATACATATCTATAAAACATGCTAAATAGCAAGATGGGGGGGGTCACGTATACATGAGAAAAAAACCTGCAACAGCGCGATGAGGTGCTTAACTGACGGACTGCATCCGCTTTCCTATTGGCGGATGGCGGCCGTGACACTCTTCCGGATCTATGCGTTCCACAGCCCGGGAGCGCGTGTATACGATTTCCGGTTTGAGGTTAAGAACTCTGCTTGTCATCTATAAGTACGGTATGTTTGCGCATTAGATATAAATGGGGTAGGTTTTGGATGATCACCTCTAACTACATCTTTGAGTGAAAACTAAAGGTAATTATCACACTTTGGATTTATTAGTGTGTGTATTGTTATATTACTTCCGGGTCACGCAGCTGCACTCGGTTACTCACCTGATTTGGTAGTTATAAATCCGGTTAGATTTTGAGGCTGATTATCCTAGTTAAAGCCCCGTGAGGGTGAAACGCGTTGGAGGAATCAGCATTTCTACTTATATTGGAACCACTTGCCGATGTATTTTAATTCTGCCTACTTTTAATTGTTTGCTTGTGAGTGCATTTTTTATTAAAAGTAACCCTTATTTTTAGACATATTGCACTATATTTGCCTTTTTTTCTTCTATGGTCCTTTACTCCTAACCATCACTGTGGAGTTCTTGATAAGAGCAGAGCTTTGGAATAAGATGCTGACGCTCTCTTATGATAAATATTTGCTGTAATCTTAATCTGCTGAAAGCATGGTTGGGGGCAAACTGGAGTGATTATGAGGATGATGATGACCAGGATATAATTTGAAATAACACATCTGTTGAGGCCTACTACTATTGGGCGTAAGAGGCTTGAATAATTGGTGGTGGATTATTTAGCCTAAGAAGAACACGTGTGGATTGATTTGCATCACTGTGGACTTTCTAATAGCTCTCTGTAAAACTGGATACTTACAACTTGTTGAACTCTGTAGGAAGTGGAATCCTACTTATCACACGTTGAGCTTATCTTTTAAGAACTTCATTTTGTTTTGAGCAGCGCGGTATTATATCTTTGTATAACATTTTTGTTTTACTTTACTGGTAGAATGGAAACTAGTGGTGACATGTTTTTGAACAAAACATTCATCTATTCATTGCTCACTGCTAATGCATGTCTCCTGGGCAGAGCCCGTAGCAAACCGTAGCTTTAAAGGAGTTTTTCACTGTCCTGGGTTTTGGTCCTAACACCTGGGGCACCCCGGTTGGACACTACCACACCAGCCATTCAGCTATAGCAGGCGCTGCCGCCCACTGATGCGAGAGATGCCGCTGCCGGCCGCGCATGTGCCATGAGTTTGCTATCAAGTTAAGAATATCAGTGATTTACTGGTGGTGGTTTACACAGCTGGCCATCGGGATACCCCAGGGGGTAGGTCTTATAGATGCTAGGTACGGATTTGGTCCACTTTACCATAATGGCATCTGCACACATGAAGTAATTGCAATAGCAATACATTTTGGATTGAACATAAGCAAGTTCAGGGCCCATGCTATCAGGGTTCAACAGTCATCCTCTGTAAAAGCAGAATGGGACACCTAAAAATGTTTTTCCCTTGGTGGTTCCTATTTTGAGTAAAGGAAAAGAAAATAAGCTTACATGGATTTTCTATTTAGCCTGGCTCAGCGAGCTCACAGTGCAGGGATGCTGTAGGAGGCATATCCATTCATCATGTAACAATATGGTGGGGTTTCAGACAGTGGGGCATCCCAAATTAAGCCAAAACCTGTTGGGGGCAAAAGTCTATGTTAAAGTCCACTTTAACTTAGAACAAAGCCTAATGTGGCCAGGCATTTCCTAATGTGGCTAGGCCATCCCAAATCTGGATGCCCGGTTGTGTGAAAAAGGGCATCTGTGGGCAATTATTAAACAAATACAGGATACTCAGATGATAGTAGGGCACTCTTTCCCTGCTGTTGTCACCCTTCTATTCACTGTGTGCAGGTGGGCATGTCAGACACAGCCTTGCTGCTGCTGTGACCATGAAAGGTATGGGCTCGGAGGTAAGTATAGACCAGGATTGGCTCTTCTGGACAGATAGGATTTACAACTCAGGACCAGGAGTGTTGAACATTGTGCAAAGTATCCTGTTTCTTTTGTAAATGTTATCCCAAAAGATGTTCTACAGAAGATACATAGTGATCTACGGAACACATAGAACTGTCCTGGGCTTTCAGGAAGCACACCCTACTATAGTGACTCCTCTATAGGGAATGTCCGCTTTTGGAGACTTGCAACAGCCCCAAGATCAGAACCATTGTTGAGACATCTATCGCTGTTTTAATGGCCTGGTGCCTATGTGATCTCCATGCTGGATTCCACAGTTCCAGCTTCTGTCCTCAAGGTGGGCATATGTGGAGTGTGCCCTGGTGCGTGAACCCCCTCCCCCTCAGGGCACACAACGCGATGTCCGCCGGCGCTACGTGCTCGGCTTCTCTTAATTCAGATAGGCCAGGTGTGTGGAAGTATGCACTCCACAGCGGAGCCGGGGATGCGGGCTCACCTATGTCGGCCCGAACATCAAATCAGGGGCTTTATGCCTTGGTATGCACCTCCTAAAGTGCCGATTGGACTAGCGCGTCGTGGGAACGGAGAAAGGTGAGTGAAAGTGGGCGATTGGGGGGGTTTCACACAGGGGGCATCCTACACCAGGATGCCCCCATGGAAAGGAATAGTCGAAATCCTGGAGATTAGTCCACTTTAAGAGTAGTGTCATTGACTTTCATTGTCTTCCAAGTTGGTGATTCAGCAACTTAGAATATCTCAGGGTTTTTCAGCTAAAGTTAATATTTTACTACCAATTTTTATACTGAATCGACTCATATTTCTGTATTTGAAACCTCCTAAGCCACTATGTGGAGAGACCCATTTTAGGCTTAATATAGGGGGCCAGAGACCAAAAATCCTGGAAAGTATTTGCACAGCGCCCATTTATTTGAAACCAGATCCCAGAAGCTCCCTGGCAAGCAATTCTTATTACTTTACCACCACTATTTTAGCTGAGTAGTTTCCATGTGGGCTGTTTTTATGTCATTTTTCTATAGCGTTTAGTGGCTAGTTTGTTGCTTTTACGCATACACACTATCCGAAAAAAAAATGGTTAATACATGGTGTGATTATGTATGTTACATTTAGGAGTTTACGGGGTTATAAAGCCAGGCTGGGGAAAAGAAGGAAAGGTGCCTCTCTGTAACTGGCGTTTGATTTGTGGAGTGTTAAAGTAGTTTTGTGGGAGGACAGTCTTTACAAGCCATGTAATGAGACCGCCCTTGGGAGACCTCATTCCTCCCGTACCGCTTAGATTGATTAATGTGACCTTAATTCATAAAAGATCCTTTAGTCAAGCCGTTCATTTAGATAAACGTTTATTTCATACCTAAAAAAAAAAACAGGCCTAGACTCCTTCCATGGGCGGCTGCTGTTTAAAAATCGATTTCACAGAAATAAACTGTATGTGATTGAGACAGATTTTTATGCATCAGGGCCTGAGGAAGGTTTGACATTTTATGAAGAAATGATACTAAGAAAAATATTTTGATATTTTAAAGGTATATATTTATATATATATATATATATATATAAAATTTACTTGAGAGATGTACTATATCCACCATTGTGTAGCATCAGGTCGCCTGCATAGTAGAGCAAGGCATAACTCTATTAGTAAATTGGACCCAGACAGTTCCATTGCCAGAGATAATTTCTTTAGAAATTTATTTGTACCACCTAAAGGGCACCACCACCCCCCAACTCAGAAAGCGTAAAGGAATAATAAAGAAAAAATCACTACCATGATCCTAATGCTTCCACACCGGAGCCAGGCATTGCAGCTTTGGCTTCCAGGCCTTCCTCATAATGAGTGACATTTTTGCTGCCGAGATTGGGTGGCCAAGATGACAAAACACTGCTTACGGTAGAAGAATGAACTGCAGTGGTGGAAGCATTTGGCGTTTATATTTATTTATTTGAGGTTACCATGATGAGGAATCAGAGAGGAGATTTTTGCAAGTAGATTGCAATTAGAACTCAAACAAAATGTCTTGCCAATAGCGATAGCTAAAACCTCTTCAGAGTGCAATCTCTAAAACACGCGGAAGTACCCTGACAAAGTGGTGGGACCTTATCGCCACACAACGCGTCGGTGTCAGTAGCGGGTTGATGATTTGGACCTAGTTTCCTCCATTTGGTGATATATTATTTATTAATTTATATTGGCATCTCATGGTGTATGCACTTTAACTATTAATCAACAAATTTGCAGGTGGCACCAATTATTGTTATGCTCTAATAACTCTAAGTATTACGGGGTGCACTGCCCTATCACCGGGACCCTACTGCAATTGCATAAAACAGGGTATTGGGAAGCCCTCCAACAACTTCCCATAAGGGTCCCAGGGGACTAACACTTGCACTCCATGCCCCCCAGTAACACATAGCCTTGAGAAAGAGCCCCTGAGGCTCGGAACGCGTGGGCTTGCCGTGGGGATGCATTTAGCCTTCACATAGTAAGATTCATTGATCTGTGATTTGTATGTATTTCACTGTCTTATACTTTGCACTTGTAGTCTCACTGGGCCCGCTCTTTGTTAGGGGCCCTGCTAATCTATATTGATGTATTTTGATCATAGCACATAGCACTTTATTAGATAAGTTAGTGTATAGATGTTCACTGTTTACCTTAGTATAGTATAGTCATATATTTGGCTTGATGGCTCCCCCATATGGTTCATTACGGTATGGCACCATGCTTTGCTGTTATTTTTTAATATGTTTTTAATGTGACTATTTGGCAATAAAGATTTTGTATACTAAATTGATACTTGTGTGGAGTGCAAGTGTTAGTCCCCTGGGACCCTTATGGGAAGTTGTTGGAGGGCTTCCCAATACCCTGTTTTGTGCACTTTAACTATTAGCAATCTATGAATCACTTTTTTGGCACTTTGGCACTTCTTGCTTTGCACAGACACTTTCTTATTATGGCATCCCCATAGTGCATAGGGAGCCTTGCTCTTTTTTGCACTGTTGCTCTTTTGCACTTTCTCTAGTCTTGTGCATTGGTACTATGTAATTTGAATACACCATGAAGGCAGGCTTTTAAACTCAGATATAATAATTAGAGTCTATTACTAATCAGTCCATCTCCTAACCCCCGTTTGGTACTTTTTAATTGCTTTTAATTGTGTTTGTCTTTAATGTTCGCGTGCTTATGTGAAATTCTTTATAATAAAGTTCAGTGTTAATTTTTGAATATTCATAGGCAGTGCGGCCCTTTTCTGTAGCAAGTTATTGTGGACGGTACTGGCACCTGCTTGTTTTAGAGTTTTGCCCCATGAGGGCTTTGCTTGCTAGCCGGCATCATATTTTTGAATTACTGAGTGGTGCAGCATCATCGTGTAAAAGTAAAACATCTTCAGCTTTATTTTAAATGTTAAAATACAACATATCCAAATGTAGTGCACACCCTGGACAACAGCTGCATCCTTAATCATAAAAAATAAAGCACATGTAACTCCACCCGTATTAATAGAACAGGAAACCACACCCTATAGCAGTGATGGCAAATGTTCTAAGGACCAACTGTGCAAACTGCAACCCAAAACTTTATTTAAGTGCCAACTTGATGCTGCCAGGGAGGAGATTTAAAAAAAAAACCTAAATGCATGTACTGGAAAGATGACTGTGCCAACAGAGAGGGGTCTGAATGTCGCCTCTGGCGCAGGTGCCATAGGTTTGCCACCACTGTCCTAGAGCATGTCAATTAGCCAATAAAATTACTGCATGTATTCACTAACCAAACAAGATGTATAAAGTCACTGACTTATTAAACTGCAGACCAGTGCACAAGGGTGTGGCTTTTGCGGTTAGATGACTGCTTTGATAGATCCCCGGTCACATTGTAGACTTTGTGAGGATACCTGATAAACCCCTCTCATCCGGGGGAATAAACACAAGGTACTAACTTCTTAATAACACCAAACCTTCTCATAAATAGCAAAATATAGAAGTATACTGACAAACTGAATCTCTGTATGTACCATAGATCTTATAGGCTACTTACACTGATGAAGCGATGTACTGCGAAACGCGTTTGTAAACAGTCATTTTTTGATGCTTGTACGCTTGCTACAAATTGAATACTTGCTACAGACTGAACCCTTGCTGCAAACTGCATACTTGCTACAAACAGTGCATTTGCCACAAATTGCATGGTCGCTACAAATTATCTGGTGGTACATTTAACAACAAATCACCAAGGACTCTCTATGCACCATTTGACTGTATATATTACTATTTTCAAATTTATGTATATATAATTCCTTTTCTTTTTCTCTTCACCGATTGATAATAATTTGTGTATTTGTTATTATTACTGCACATATAATTCCATGCGGAATATGAACAATAAACACAATGTTGCATTTTTATGTGAATGATACACTACAATGATCACTATGACAAAGATCTAAATAGATGACTAATTAATAGATATAAACAAAGAGGAAACTAAGGGGCATCCTCTCAAGGGTCTAAACTACCTCAATAAAAAAGCTTTTTCCTTCCCTCCCTACACCTGGGGAGGTAGGATTAACTCTTTTCTCCCCCCTTGACTTTGTATTCTGCTGTAACTCTCTGGTGGAATCCCGCTTTGACGGTACTGCTTAAATATCTGTGTGGCTATAAAGGTTGGCATACAGACCCATACAGTTATCGGGCAGTGAATAGAATAGACAGGTGGTTGCATAGCCTCTATGTGGGCTACATGTTTGTAAGATGGAGCCCTAGGCAAAGCAGTAGCTAGGCTTTCTGGCACCCGGGGCAAAGATTCGAAATGGCGCCCCCCTGTGCTCAGACGCCCCCTTTGGCGTCCCTCTGACCTGCTGTACCCATGCCCCCCCAGCTACGCCCCTGCCCTAGAGTGGTTTCGTGCATGGAACAAAGGGTTGTATACAAAGACTATAGTTTTATGAGTAGCACAGCTAAGCGATATGGTGGAGACGGCACACAGCAGGGGTCTGGATCACGCAGTCGGGTAAGTGTGTGAGTGCCGGACCAGTGCTGATCCCCTGCGGGGATAAAAGGTGAGTATAGCTTTTTTTTTTACTGAAGAATGTCATTAAGACAAAGGAGGGTGCATATTGGTCAAGGTAACTGAAGTTATAAAATGTGGTTTATGTTATTATTGCTATTTATCTAATTAATTACATGTATCAGTATGATTTTGGATCTGCTCTCTAGTGACAGTTTTTTTTTCTATACCAAAGGCACGGATGAAGATGTCATGAAATCAAAGAAGGCTTTCCGAAGCCAGGCTGCTGTTAGTCAAAATGCCGAAACTGAACTTATGCTGGAAGGGGATGACGATGCTGTTAGTCTTCTTCAAGAAAAGGAAATCGACAACCTTGCAGGTAGTCCATCTTTTTCACATTAAACAAAGCTGTCTAATAACTTCAGTGGTACAGGTAGAGGTGGGTCAAGCTGTGTAGAATTACTCTACAATCCAAATAGTACAGACAACAAGCATCTAATATCCATATGCTGGTTTTTCTCTGAATCCTCTATTAATAAAAGAGAGCACGAGGGACATGTTACAAGCCACACTTTGGGAATACACATTTCCCTCTCCTCTGATTGCAGAGTCACTTGTCAATATAGAAAACTATACTGACAAGTGAGTTTTAAGAAAACTCTTATTTTAAAAGAAACCTTAAAGGGATTATCCAGACAAGAACAAAAATAGACTATACTAACCTTTTGTCCCCTGAAGCTTCTTCATGCACATGCAGTTTCTCCATCCACCACCGGCATCTTCATATGAGTCTCCCAGCACAGTGACCAAGCATGGAGCCTTGTTTATGCCCCAAATCGTCTTTGTTCCTTGCCAAGGCAGATTCCGCACACCCCCTCTATTGCAATGAATGGAGTAGGCATGTTAGGGGGTGTGAAGCCAGCCTGATTGGAACTGCCATGTCTGAACAAGCATTGAAGATGCTGCTTCCCTAACTTAAAGCGGACTAACAGTCAAAAATGACTTAAACCAGACCAAGATAGAAAAAGCAAAGAAGTATAAAAGGTTGAAACCAAGCCGCTGGTATAGAGGATCAGAAGCCACTTACTGGTAGATTGTTCCTCTAAATATGCTGCAAACTCGTTGTGTCTGCAATTTTGCATGTACTTTATATGTTTTACCTTTCAACTATAACTGGAAACATTGGAAACAAATAGCGAAATGTCACTATTTCAGTTGTCAAATATTTCTGTTTCAGCTTTAGCTCCTTTGGTCCCCAGACTCTTTACATCAAGAGGCAAGTTGTAGAGTTTGGTAGAGTTTCCTAATATTGCTGTATGTCTGTGACATTCCAAATCACATTTGTCACTTCTGAGTCTGTCCTGATTCCAGTTACACTCTCTCAGACTAGTTAACACTAACGTCCCTGGAGTATAACTTACTTTTTATTCTGTGTAACTGCTCATAAATTATTTAACATCTGCTAACTGCTACATGACTAAATTAAGAACAGTAGAAGTGTATGTCTATAAATATTTGAAGTATGCAGTTCCCCAGGATGCATTGCCAGCATTCGAAAACATTGGAACGTAAAAGGAACAGAAAGCCAGATAGTACTAGTAACTGCAAGTAGTATTTTTTTGTAGTGTTGGTATGTGTTATTTATATTCACCAACGGGCTTCTAGGGAATTGTTATGAGCATTTATTCTGGCCACTATACTATACTAAAAGATTCCATGGCCAGATGATCAGGGTTTTGTTCCACTTTAAAGGCAGCTGTGATAGCGATTCTACGTACTTTTAAAGTGCCGTGCAATAAATCGCTACCACATATGGAAAACCCTAGTCTGAAACCAACCTTACAGTTCCCTAGCTCACCTATTGGTTGCATGTGTGCAAACATTCAAGTGAAAGTTACAAAGAGGAACAATAGCAGTATAAACAGCTCCGACATACTATACTCTACTTACTAACAGGTCAGGCAGATTTATAGCAGACTAATAGTAAAATGACTAAAATGGGACCAGCACAACAAACAGGGCTCATATGCCTCCCTCCCAGGACAATTTAGATTGCTGCATATAAAAATGTATTTACCTTTTTCTAACTCCTGCTGATATAACATTTTAAAACGAAATGGCGGTGCACGAATCTGCAGGTCATCTGCAAACAGGAAGTTCTGCTGGACTTCCTGTTACTGTGCATTAGAAGTTATGTCAGTTAAATCCTGGAGCATGGCTGAGATGCTGGGAAATGGCCGCTATCTTTCTTTTCCAACTGTGCCAGGCTGTTGGTCTGGTTTAAACCTAGACTATGGGAATGAAAGATCAGATCCCAAGTAATTAGGTTGCTTTGTGGATGTCTCCTAAATACACAACCATTTGCCTTTCTAACCATCTTTATAAGCTTCCAAATACTTTGGAGTCAAGCTGTGGTGGGTCTCTACCACTCTATATGCCTAGTACTGTCCATCATTACTAATGGTGAGGACGACTGAGCTCCCGCATTGACAGCTGTTGGCCAGTGTTCTTACTGATATGCAGACACAGAGTTCAATTTTATATTTAACCTGTTCTACCACCTTAATAAAAAAATCCAAATGAAAAACTTTTGCACCTATGATAGCATGAATATGCCTCTAGGTTGTGTCCCTGGGCAATGGAGCAGCCCAAACAATGTCCTTTATCCTTTATGTCATTAGGAGACGAGCTCCAGAATCTAGTCTGTTGTCTGGGGTTTCTACTTTCACAGAATCCCACAGGACCATAACATTAAACCGTGATATCTGGAGCGGAAGAGATGAGCGAGCCAACAGCTAGATGATATTTATAGTTGCATCACTGGAAATGGATGGTCGCTTAATACACAGAGACATGAGCAGTACTAGAAACAGTTTTTCTTACTAAACAGCTGTTTATTTCTTAGGCTAACATTTGATAAGTCATTCAAGGCATGAATTCAATAAAAGCATCATGACAGTTATGTGGTTTCCTGGCATTGCTGGGGTCCCAGTTTTTTTATGTTTCTAATTAGCTTGCAAATGTCCCTGTAAAAGGGAGTGAGCCTAGCTGTGTTTAAAATATTCCCTTTAGGGTGGAGGATATGTAAAGCCCTTCATATTATACCCAGGGCAAGATCCCACCTTGGGGTCTCCACCACTTGTTAACAATTTTTACAGCTATTTACAGGAGGGTCTGAACTATAGACATTCTGCTCCTCCACACTTAATCCGGTTCCAATTATTCCTAATTTCACTTGACAGAGATTTGGAACATGTAGTTACACTTGAAATAATAAACATCTATGTTAACCAAGTATTATGGATTTTTAGATGTTCTCCAATAATATACTTTATTTATTGTCCTACATAGATAGCATGTTTAATCAGCAATGACTTTTAGAATTGAGGTTGTCCCCTAGCTGTGCGATTGTATTCAATCTATAGATCTTGTGCCTATATACTGAGGGACATGTATTAATGGTCGGCCTTTATTCCCACAATCCACCAGTTAGCTAAAAAATGAAGCTATTTTGTAAATAACTTTTCCTAATGCACAGCACGGCCTGTTTCATTTTATCCTTACTTCTGGGTATTCCGCCACAAGGTGGCGCAGTTGACTGCAAAAGATTTGTGGCTCCTCCCGGCCCTATATAAAGCTAGGAATCACCAATAGACCCCCAGTGTTTCTCTGCAGTCGTGACTGCGAAGACCAGAAGATGGCTCTCTACAGGCAACCAAGTCTGCGGCCCTACAAGCCTATTCCCACCTGCTTCTGGACCCTTCTGCCTCCCAGCCTCGCCTGTCGGATCGGGTGATGGTAGGGGAGCACCTGGGTCAGGTGCTCTGTGAGCTTTTCTCCAGACCACAGACCCTATTGCTAAAGGGTAGCCGGTCCATAGGCACATGGTGAGAAACCACTGCTGCCGTGTTTGTGCTTTAGGGGGTGAGTTGTTTTATTGTGGGGGCCTTTATGTGAGGCTCTTTATTCTGTGGGGGCTCCGTTCCCCCCCCCCTCTCCCTCTGGTCCCAATTTGCGCCCACATGCCGCGCTTGGTCGCCTCCCCGCGGCCCTGTTGGGTGCGCGCGAGCACTCCGCCGCTGTATGTGGCCTCTGTGCCGCCGCACGAGCACACTGCGCTCCGCGGAGGAAGACGTCTGGGGATCTGGGCCTTTTTGTCGTCGGCGCCATTACTGGTGTGGGCACCAATGGTTTGCGCCCGCTCGCGAGGGGTGGCGCTGCGGGATGACGATTTTCACATCATCCCTCTGCGACCCGCCCCTCGAGGTTCCTTCTCGGGTGCCATCTTGAGAGCTCCACGCTGCTGCTGCTGGGACTGTGACCGCGCCTGTCCTCTCCTATCGTCGCGTGGCCGACCTCGGGGTTGTCTTCCGGTGCCTGCGCGTACTGCGGTGCTGTGTAGCTGGTTCGTGAGTTGATCCTACGGGGTTTATATTCTCACACACCCCACTTCAGAATATTCATTACATATGGGTACTAACCTGTAGAGGGCGATCTTTGCAGAGATGACATGTAAAAAAGGAAGCCTCTCCCGGTCCATAAATACCTGGGACCTCCCACTCATTTCCCAGTCTTTCATCTCTGCAGTCGGCGAGCAAGTCAGAAGATGGCTGTCTCCTCCTTGCAGGTAGCCGGGTTATCCCGGCATATTGTCTTATTGCTGCCTGGACCTCATTATCTTTTAACCCTAGCATGCCTCCCAGCCTTGGCTGTTTGGTCCGGGCGAAGGTGGGATACACCTTCGTGGTGTGTGTAGGGAGCCATGCTCCCCCGTGAGACCCCATATTGGGGTAGGCGGTATCCGGGTTGGTGATCCCGGTTTGGGATGCCCTGTCCCTGCCCATTATCCCTCCACCCTGTGGTGCGGATTCCCCCCTCCGGTTCCCTGTTTCCCTCTGGGGGGGGGCACTGTCCCTTCCCCTCTTGTCAGTGTGCTGTTTTTTACTTTGTGACAGTGTGTATGGTGTCCTGCTTGGTGCGCACTAGTTGATGTGGTGCATAGGAGCAATCCCTCTGACTGGTTGCGCTGTCATCAGGTTCAGCGGGGGAGCTTCTCCCCCTCAGGCGCGTCTTCTCCAGAGAGGAGGGGGGCGGGGCCGGGCGCTCTGCGCCCTCTCGTGGCCCGCCCCCTCCCCTGTTCTGGCGCCAGCGAGCAGCTTTGTCAATGGCCGGGAACTACGTCCCTATGGTAACGGGGGGCGGGGCCAGGCGCATCCCGCGCTCTATGCTGGCCCGCCCTTCTTCCTCCCTTCTTGCATGCGGTGCTGGCCTGCGGTGGACACCATTATTATTATTCGTTAGTGCCCCTGTGGGCCCCTCATCCTTCTTTAGTTATGTGCGGCGCTTGGGACAGCGTCCCAAACTGTGGTTATGCGCATTATTATTAATTAATTAATTATTATTAATTCTGTTATGCTCTTATATTGTGCCTATATGTATGCCTTTTTCCGGATGCATGTGTCATGTCCCCCTCGTTTGTGTCTTTCAGGAGGATCCCCTTCACTTGTAAAAAGGGGGGTTCTCCCGGTCCTAGGGTCCCTTGGGTCCTAAATTGGGTATCATTCAAATCCTCCCACGCGAAACTTAAAGGGGCATCCCGGGTTGCTTATCAGCGTAATTCCCTCTGGTCATTGCGGCTACCATTAAAATCACCATATGGAGGCTTCCCAGGATACCGGGCTCGGGCTCCCTTCAGGACAATCCCGGCAGTGTGTGGGCTGTGGGGCATCCCTTACGGGGGATAATGTATTGATTTGTATACCATGTGCTCAGCAGGCTATAACGCGGCAGTCAGGGTCCCAGGCGTCTGGGTCAGTGCCGCCGGCCTCATCACCTACCCCACCCCGTCCGATCCGTACCCCAAGTGACGTCGTCATTAGTGGGGAGTCGCAATCTGATGTATGTGCTAGACTGGCCAACATCGAGAGAATGATCTTTAGCTCTGCGGCCCGAAAGGCTCCGGCTAAGAGAAGGCACCTGTCTCCGGCCGGTTATGGATTTTAATGACTGTGATACCCTTTACTGGTCTGATTATTCCCCGCTTGAAGAGGGGGAATTGTTTGAGGAATTTGACGGGTCTGACGATCAGCAGTTTGTTGGTGCTGATGCTGATTTTGGGCAGGATGATGCTGTGCATACCCCCAGGGTCCTGGTCCATTTATTTGAAGTTCTGGCTATTTCTCCTCCGGAGAAATCCAATCCACAAAAAGGGGAATTCTTTGGGACCTCTAAACCGCGCTTGGAATTCCCAAATCAGAAGCACTTTGATAGCATTATCCTTAAGGAATGGGAGAAACCTAGTCGGCTTCCTGGTGTTCCACAGGGCTGGGATAGGAAGTATCCCTTTCCGGTGGACGCGGTGAAACGCTGGTCGTCTCCTCCTGAGGTTGACGCTCCCGTGTTGGGGTTGTCCAATACCTCGGTTGTACATTCTCCTGACGCCACCACTCTCAAGGATGGTGAGGATAAACGCATTGATCAGATGGCTTGCCATGCCTTTGCCAGTGTGGGTTCGGCCTTACGGCCGGTCTGTGCTTCTGCGCTTACGACTGTGGCTACCAGGTCTGTGGTTAGGGACCTGTTGAGTGTTACCCAGCTTGACCCGTCCAGTGATGAATTCACACCCCTTAAGAGGTGTGAATTATTCATGTATTTTGTTTTGGCCGCCTTGGATGACACTATTTGCATGTGTAGTAGGACGTCGGCCTTGCTTGTGGCTATTCGGCGAGCAGTTTGGTTGCGCCAGTGGGCGGCTGACATTGCGGCCAAGAAATCCCTTACTGAGCTACCCTTCCTGGGGTTGCGTCTGTTTGGAGAAAGATTGGATTCAGTGGCGAAAGGAGGCAAGTTACCTCAGCGCAAGAAGCAGCGTCGCCCTTTTCGGGGGGGCGGGTTCCTTTAGCTCTTCCTTTCGCGGTGTCAGAGTGGCCGAGGTTTGGCCTTCTCTAATGTCAGAGGTGATTCCTGGAACAGGGGCAGAGGACGTGCCCGTCCAGGTCACACCTGGGGTTCCAAACCCGCTGCCAAGCCAGCTCAGCAATGAGGGGGCGCCCTCACCCTTGCAGGTGGGGGGACGGCTGCGGCATTTCTCCCAGGTTTGGGATCAGTTGGTCTCAGACAGATGGAATCTGGATGTGGTCTCCTCTGGTTACAAGCTGGAGTTCGAGTTCCGACCCCCTCCAAGATTCTTCAGGTCTCGAGTGCCCTCGGAATCCCCGAGCTGCGCAGGGGTTCCTGTTGGCAGTAAAGAACCTTATGGACATGGAAGTCATTTGCCCGGTGCCTCTGTCGGAGAGAGGCAGGGGTTACTATTCCAATCTCTTTACGGTTCCCAAAAAGGATGGCTTCATAAGACCTATCCTGGATCTGAAGCTTCTCAACAGGTTCATCAGAACCAAGAAGTTCCGCATGGAGACTCTGCGGTCTGCCATCAGTTTTCTTCGTTAGGGGTACTTTATGACGTCCATAGACATCAAGGATGCTTACTTGCATGTTCCAGTTTTCCCGGCTCACCAGAGATTTCTCAGGTTTGTGGTGGGAGATCAGCATTTTCAGTTTGTGGCTCTCCCTTTCGGGCTGACCTCGGCACCATGAGTGTTCACCAAGGTGCTGGCGGGATTAATGGCCCTTCTCAGAGCCCAGGACATTCGCATTGTGCCGTATCTGGACGACCTTCTCATAATGGCATCCTCTCTGTCAGGCGGAGCTAGACACCAGAACTGTGGTGTCAACTCTGGAGAGGTTCGGCTGGGTGATCAACTATCCCAAATCTTCTCTCTCTCTGTCCAGGGAGGTTTCCTTTCTGGGCATGACTCTGGATACCCTTCAGGCCAGTGTGTTTCTGCCTCTGTCCAAGGTCCAAATGGTTCAGGATCTGATTCGGCTTATTCTATCCAATCCTCGTCCGTCTATCCGGCTAGGGATGAGATTGGTGGGATTGATGGTGGCTTCCTTCGAGGTGGTTTCCTTTGCTCAGTTTCACACGAGGACTCTTCAGCTCCATCTTTTGGCGGCCTGGGACAGGTGTCTGCTGTCACTGGATCAGTCATTTCTGATGTCCCCCTGGGTTCAGCAGTCTCTTCAGTGGTGGCTGGAACCAAGCAATCTGACGAGGAGCAGATCATTTCTAACTCCTTGTTGGGAGACAGTCACCAGGGATGCCAGCCTGTCGGGCTGGGGGGGTTTCTGGAAGAAATATCAGTTCCAGGGACTGTGGGGGCCTCAGGAGGCTCACGCACCCATCAATGTCTTGGAGCTGAGGGCCATTTGGTTGGTTCTGTCTCGCTTGACTCCTCATTTGCAGGGCTTGCCGGTTCAGGCTTGATCGGACAATCGGACAGCTGTTGCTTACATCAATCACCAGGGAGGGACTCACAGCAGGTGTGCCCTCCGGGAAGTGTCTCTGATTCTTTCATGGGCGGAGAGCAATGTCCCATGCATCTCAGCTGTTTAGATTCCGGTAGTGGAGAACACGGAGGCGGACTCCCTGAGCAGGAGATCATCTCGCAGAGCGGAATGGTCTCTCAATCCCAAGGTATTCCGTTCCCTCTGCCACAAGTGGGGGACTCCGGAAGTGGATCTCTTTGCCTCCCATCAAAATCACAAGCTTCCTGCATTTGTATCTCTGTCTCAGGATCCTCTGGCCCTGGCAGTGGATGCCATGTCTCTGGCTTGGAGGGATCTGGGGTTCCTGTACCTGTTTCCCCCCTTCTCCATGGTAGGCAAGGTGGTACGCAAGCTGGCTCTGGAAGGGGCACCAGCAATTCTGGTGGCTCCAAGTTGGGCAAGACAGGTTTTGGTTCGCAGACGTCGTACGGCTGGCAGTAGACCAGTACCACCTGCCCCTGTTTCCGGATCTGATCACTCAAGGTCGACTACGTTACCCCAATTTACAAATGCTGGCTTTGACGGCGTGGCTGCTGAAACCTCCATCTTAAAGGACGAAGGTCTCTCTGATGCTGTGATTCAGACGCTTGTTAGGGCTAGGAAGAGGTCTTCCTCTAACATTTACTACAGGACTTGGAGGTCCTATATTGACTGGTGTGAGGCTAGGGCCTTACCTTGCAGGGTGTTTTCGATTCCTAGGATTCTGGAGTTTCTGCAATATGGTCTGGACCTGGGGTTCCAGCTTAGTACTACTTTGAAAGGGCAGGTCTTGGCCCTGGCGGTCTTCTTTCAAAGGTCTTTTGCTCTTCATCCTCTGGTTAAGACCTTTTTTCAAGGGGTTACGCATGTGCGGCCTCCTAGAAAGCCCTTGTTGCCGGTTTGGGATTTGAATTTGGTTCTGTCGGCTCTACAGGGGCCTCCTTTTGAGCCTTTACAGGATATTGCATTTTCCTTGCTCACTCAGAAGGTGGCCTTTTTGGTGGCTATCACTTCTGTTTGGCGTGTCTCTGAGTTGGCGGCCCTGTCCATTCAGGCCCCTTACTTTGAGAGACACCAGGATAAGGTGGTTTTTCGTTTCAAGCCAGATTTCCTTCCTAAGGTGGTTTCTGCCTTCCATCTGAATCAGGATGTTGTTCTTCCTTCCTTGTGTACTAAGCCTAGCAATGACAAGGAGAGGGTCTTACACTACTTGGATGTGGTTCGCTGTGTGAAGTACTTGGTGGCTACGTCTCCTTTTCGTAAGACGGACGCTTTTTTCGTGGTACCTTCCGGGCCCAGAAAAGGTTTGGCGCCCGCTAGGTCTTCCATTAGTAAATGGATTCGACAGGCCATTGTTGGGGCCTATTCGGCTAAGTGGAAGGTTCCTCCTTTCCAGGTCACTGCTCATTCTACTCATGCTGTTGGAGCTTCTTGGGGTTTTCAGCACTAGGCTTCTGTTGAACAAGTTTGCAAGGCTGCTACTTGGTCTTCCGTTCATACTTTTTCCAAGTTTTATAAGGTTGATGTGCGGGCCTCAGCGGATGCTGTTTTTGGCCGCAAAGTTCTGCAAGCTGCTGTGGTTTAAGTTGTACATTTTTGCCTTGTTTGGATCCCCACCCATGACGGACACTGCTATTGGATGTCCCATATGTAATGAATATTCTGAAGCGGGGTGTGTGACATACTTAGAATAATACCATTTTGTGATTACTAACCTGTAAAATGGGTATTATAAGTATGTCACACACCCCGCTTCACCCCGCCCTTTTGGTATTCTGGATCCTTTATATGGTGAACCTTTTTTACTGTTACTGTTTATTATTGGCTCTTCCTGGTCCCTTTACTGCTGTCTGATACTGGAAAATGAGTGGGAGGTCCCAGGTATTTATGGACCGGGAGGGGCTTCCTTTTTTACATGTCATCTCTGCAAAGATCTACAGGGTTAGTACCCATATGTAATGAATATTCTGAAGCGGGGTGTGTGACATACTTATAATACCCATTTTACAGGTGAGTAATCACAAAATGGTATTTTTCTGGTGCATGTGCTGTGGGATGCTCACTATTGTCCTTGCTTATGTCTTGCAGACGGAATAGCAGCATTGCGGTTTCTCCCGGTCCAATACCCCCCCTCCACCTGTCCCGGCTCCGTGGGGCATCTCTTGGGGGCATCCTGGGTGGGCTCTGATTTAGCCATTATTCCTGGTGGGCTGACTGTGCCCTTTTGCTATAATCACCATATGGAGGCTTCTGGGGATAGCAAGCTCGGGGGGCCCTCGGGGCAACTCCGGCTGTGTGTCATGTGCGGGGCATCCCCTTTGAGTGGTGGTGGCACGGTTTCTGTGCCGTGCGCCCAAAGTCTTATTGTGGACCAGGCTGGGCTGAGCACTTCTCTTCCCAGTTCTGCGCTTCCTACGGCATCTCCTACTCCTCCATGCCTAAATTTAGCCCCCAGTGAGGGGGATACTAGCAGGGGGTCGCAATCAGATCTGGCGCTGCGCGTGGCCAGCATTGAACGGCAGTTGGCTGGACCGGCGGCGGGCAAGGCCTCTAGCAAGAAGCGGCACCTTGATGTCGCACTGTCCCTATTTGCTGAGGAGGATGAGGGCCTTGATGTGTATGGTGGCCGGGATGTTTTCCGTGACTCGGACTCCTCTTGGGGTCTTCAGGACGGCTGCGACAGTGACCTGGGGTCCTCCTCTGATGAGGATACCTGGCTCCCGGATGACCCCTATAGGCTTCTGTCGGCAATTTTCGAGACGTTGCACATGGCCCCCCCTAAGGCGGCGAAGAAGAAGCAGGGCAAGCTTTTCCACCCTGGCAAGCAACGCTTGGAGTTCCCGGAACAGGGTCATTTTGCCAATATGGTGCTTAAAGAGTGGGAACGTCCTAACAGATTACCCTCGGTGCCCAAGGGATTGGACAGAAGGTATCCCTTTTCAGCTGATTTGGTTAAGCGCTGGTCGTGTCCTCCTGAGGTGGACGCTCCGGTCCTGGGACTGTCTAACACGACGGTCATGCCGTCCCCTGACACTACTACACTGCGTGATAGCACGGACCGGTGTATAGACCAACTGGCGTGTCACGCTTTCATCTTTGTGGTGGCAGGCTTGCGCCCAGTCTGCACTGCAGCCATTACGGCCATTGCCATTAAGAGGAAGCTCAAGCACCTTGCTGAGGCCGCCATGTCTGGTAAGAGAAAGGAGGATTATAGGGACCTCTTGCTTTGCTCTGATTTTGTTGCCTTTGTGCTGGCTGCTATGGATGACGCCGTCCGGCTGGGTGGTGGGGCCTTGGCCCTCCTGGTGGCTATGCGTCGGTCTGTTTGTTTGCGCCAGTGGGCAGCTGACACTGCAGCTAAGAAGTCCCTCACTGGGCTTCCCTTCACGGGTCTCTGTCTTTTTGGTGAGCGTCTGGATGCTCTGGCCAAGGATGGTAGGCTCCCTCAGCGTAGGAAGCAGACTCAGCCCTTTCGGGGGTCCTCCTCTTCCTTTCGTACCTCAAGGGGAGGTCGTGGTCTCCTTTTCTCGGGTAATCGCAGAGACTCCTGGGGCCAAGGCAGATCCCGCGGTCGTCCCGGTCTCTCCTGGGGATCCAAGCCTAAACCCCCTCCCAACTCCCTTCAGGCATGAGGAGGCTTAGGCTTAGGCTTTTTGCTCACGTCTGGAGGCTTTGCGTCTCAGACTGGTGGATTCAGGAGGTGGTGTCCTCCGGTTACAAGATAGAGTTTGCAGCCTGGCCGTCCCCAAGATTTCTCAGATCTCGGATATCTCAAAACCCTGTGTCGGCTCAGGGACTCCGTATGGCCGTTCAACATCTTCTGACGTCAGGAGTCATTTGTCAGGTACCTCATCAGGAACATGGTCGGGGGTACTACTCCAATCTGTTCACGGTACCCAAGAAGGACGGTTCTCTGAGGCCCATCCTGGATTTGAAGGGTCTCAACAAGTTTGTCAGGTTCAAGCCGATTTTCCCAGGTCACCAGTGGTTCCTGAGGTTCGCTCTGGGGGATCAACACTACTAGTTTGTGGCCTTACCATTCGGTATCACCTCGGCTCCCCGGGTCTTCACCAAGGTGCTGGCGGGTGTCATGGCTCTACTGAGAAGCCAGGGCATTCGCATTCTTCCTTACCTGGATGACCTATTGATTGCTGCTCAATCTTTTCATCAGGCCGAGAAGGATACTCAGGTCGTGACGTCCACTCTCGAGTTCTTCGGCTGGGTGATCAACTATCCCAAGTCCTAACTATCTCCGTCTTTGGCGAGGTCTTTCCTGGGCATGACGCTGGATACTTCTCAGGTCAAGGTATTTCTCTCTCAGCAAAAGGTGGAGGGCATTCAGATGCAGGCACGGCTCTGCTTTCATGTCCTCACCCATCCATTCGTCAGGGGATGCAGTTGGTGGTCATGGTGTCCTGCTTCGAGGCAGTCCCTTTTGCTCAGTTTCACATGAGAACTCTTCAGTTACATCTCTTGTCGGTTTGGGATCGGAATCAGGAGTTCCTGGATCAGGAGTTTGTTCTGTCCCCTCCAGTCAGGCAGTCCCTCTCCTGGTGGCTGGACTCAAGGAATCTTCTAGTGGGCAGGTCGTTTCTGCCTCAGCGCTGGGAAATTGTCACCACGGATGCCAGTCTGACCGGCTGAGGGGGAGTTTGGCAGTCTCTGAAGTTCCAGTGGGGTCCCCTGGAGGCCCATGCGCCCATCAACATCCTAGAGCTGCGGGCGATCAAGTTGGTTCTCTCCCAGTTGACCCCCCACCTTCGGGGTCGTTCTGTGCAAGTCCGCTCGGACAATCAGACGGCGGTTGCCTACATCAATCATCAGGGAGGGACTCGGAGCAAGCGAGCCCTCATGGAAGTGTCCCTGATCTTGTCTTGAGCGGGGGAGACAGTTCCATGCATTTCAGCGGTTTACATCCCCGGGGTGGAGAACCAGGAGGCGGACTCCCTGAGCAGGGGGACGTCTCGCCTGGGAGAATGGTCTCTCAGCAACAAGGTTTTTCACGCCCTATGTCATCCCTGGGGTCAGACGGATGTGGACCTATTTACGTCTCGTCACAATCACAAGCGTCCAAGATTTGTCTCCCTGTCACAGGACCCTCTGGCCTTCGCCACGGTCGCGCTAGCAATTCCCTGGACAGAGTTTCGACTTCTCTATGTCTTTTCTCCATTCCCTCTGCTGGGTCGGGTGCTGCGCAAGATATCCCAGAACGGGGTACCGACCATTCTGGTGGCCTCCCGCTGGCCAAGGAGGGTATGGTTCGCGGACATTGTACAGATGGCAGTAGATCGGTTCGTCCTGCCCGACGATTCAGAGCTTCTCACGCAGGGACTACTACACCATCCCAATTTACAAACGCTGGCTTTAACGGCTTGGATGCTGAAACCTCCATCTTGATGGGCAAGGGTTTACCGGCCTCCATTGTTGATACTTTGATTCAGGCTCGGAAGAAATCCTCGTCTTTTATATACTACAGGGTCTGGCATGCTTACATTGCTTGGTGTGAGTCCAAGTCTTGTCGGGATTTTTACATTCCCAGGATTCTGGAGTTTTTACAACATGGTCTGGACTCGGGCCTTCAACTTAGTACGCTGAAAGGACAGGTTTCGGCTCTGGCAATTTTTTTCCAAAGATCCTTTGCCAATCACAGGCTTGTTAAGACCTTCTTCCAGGGAGCCTCTGCGTCCACCGCGTAAGCCTCTGCTAAATTTAGTGTTGTCCGCTTTGCAGGGTCCTCCATTCGAGCCTATTAGCAAAGCTGCTTTGTCCATTCTGACTCTTAAGGTAGCCTTTTTGGTGGCTATTACTTCTGTGCGTCGAGTTTCTGAGCTAGTGGCACTTTCCATTAAACCTCCTTATTTTGAGTGTCATCAGGATAAGGTAGTGTTCCGTCTTAAGCTGGATTTCTTGCCCAAGGTTGTGTCTGCCTTTCATCTCAATCAGGACATTATTTTACCTTCTTTGTGTCCTAATCCCTCTAATTCTAAGGAACGGACCCTTCACTCTCTGGATGTGTTCCTGGCGCTCAAATTTTACTTGGTCGCTACTGAGTCATTTAGGAAATCTGATGCTCTTTTTGTTCTTTCGGCTGGACCTAGGAAGGGTTTGCCTCCAGCAATATCCACTATCAGCAAGTGGATCCATCAGGTTGTGGTGCAAGCGTATTCTGCTAAAGGGAAGGAACCTCTCTTCTGGGTTACTTCTCATTCTACTAGAGCTATTGGTGCCTCTTGGGCTTTTCAGCACCAGGCTTCTGTTGAACAAGTTTGTAAGGCCGCTACTTGGTCTTCTGTTCATACTTTTTCCAAGTTCTACAAGGTTGATGTTAAGGCCTCAGCGGATGCTGCTTTTGCCGCAAGGTACTTCAGGCGGTAGTGGTTTGAACTGCCTGCCGTTACTTTTTGGGGATTCCACCCTATCCTTATGGACACTGCTATTGGATGCATTAGGAAAAATACAATTCTGTGGGTACTCACCTGTAGAATTGTTTTTACTATGCACAGCACGGCCTGTTTCATCCCTCCCTTGTTAACTTATCGTTATCTTTGGTTGCCTCTGTATGGTGATTAAACTTTTAGTTTTTAGAGGCTGTGTATTTTATCTTGGTTAATCTCCCGGCTTCTTGCATAACTGCTTTTCAACACTGGGGGGTCTATTGGTGATTCCTGGCTTTATATAGGGCCGGGAGGAGCCACAAATCTTCTGCAGTCAACTGCAATACCCAGAAGTAAGGATGAAATGAAACAGGCCGTGCTGTGTATAGTAAAAACAATTCTACAGGTGAGTACTCACAGAATTGTATTTTTAGAATCCCTAATAGTGTTGGGCCTGACAAAATAAAGTTACCCTCCCAGCAGTAGCTGTGATGCCACTGGTAAGTGGACTGATACCTGGGCAGTGGGGGGTGGACTGGGTTTCGGTCTGCTTAACAGTCTAGGCAAAGTAGAGTTCACCTCCCTTCTCTTGTGGTGAGCAGTTGAGTATATATTCAGCAAACACACTCATGAAGATGAATTTAACTTGTCCTTTAAATAAAGTACTGATTACTTGCCAGCCTGTAGGCTTGATTCTTTGTAGTTCTGCAGGCTTAGCCGGTCTGGTTGCACTGATATCCACCCATAAATAAGAGCATGCTCCTGGTCATCCCTTGGTGCACATGTGAGGGTCCACCACTATGTGCTATCAGTTTGTAACAGGACAAGCAATTCACGCTCTGTATACAATTAACGAGGATACCTGCCCCCTTGTGACTAGCAGCAAGGGAGTCTTCAAACCCCCGTGATTTCTCTTCCATTTTACTTCAGGCCATCAGAATTCAGTATGATAGGCCCTTCGGCCGAGAGGTTTACCCTATCGTTACTGAATTCTGATGGCCTAAAGTAATAATGGAAGCAAAATCTATTCTACAGGTAAGTACTCGCAGAATTGTCTTTTCTCTTCCATTTTACTTCAGGCCATCAAAATTCAATAATGATAGGCCCTTTGGCCAATAGGTTAACCCTATCGTTACTGAATTCTGATGTCCTGAAGTAATAATGGAAGAGAAATCAATTCTACAGGTGAGTACTCACAGATTTGTCTTTTCTCTTCCATTTTACTTCAGGCCATCAGAATTCAGTAACGATAGGGTTAACCTCTCAGCCGAAAGGGCCTATTGTTACTGAATTCTGATGGCCTGAAGTATTATTGGAAGAGAAATCAATTCTGCAGGTAAGGACTCACAGAATTATCTTTTTCACTATTTCGGATTTGGGTCTGTTCCCGCTGTGTGACATCCTGCTGGTTGCCCAGTATACATAATCGGCCGGTGTTCCCATGGCTTTGCTCCAATCAATATATTGGGCCGCGCATATGTATTAATCTGAATGGGCACCCCCTGCATCCCTCTATGGCCCCGCCAGCCATCCATTTAAGTGGGTGCAGCCACACACAGACCTGAGAGATGCCGCTGCTGGGCGTGCATTTGCTTTGGGTTTTCATCCTTTCCGCTACAGGTAAGCCTAGGTTGGCTGTAATTGTTGATGGCAGCAATTTGCGTCAGTTAATGGCGTTATGTTGATGTACAGGATCAGTATATGTGTCATTAACACAAACATTTTGATCATGCAGCGCCTGTAACATCTGTTATTTCTGCATTGTTACAATCTATGTGTGAAATATAACAAAGTATAGAACTAGCTGTCAGGCACCGCATGTAGCGCAAAGCAGAAAAATGTGTTGTAAAGCTTAACAAAAAAAAAAACTTTGGTTGGCAGATTTTCTTTTGATTACTTTTTTCTTAAACAGCTTGTTAAGAGGAAATATCTGTTAAGTGGCAACATGGAAAATCTTTAATATTTAGATTATAGCTTATGTAAACATTTAATATGGGATCTAAGGATAGCAAAGTATCTCCCAGAGGGGATTATAACCTAATCCTCTCTCTGTGTAGCTGCAATGGATTAACTTCACATTCTCGGAAGGTTTGTTTGCTCCTTTTGATGGTGACAAGACCTTCCTCCCTAGGCCAGCGTTACTGGAGATGTAGAACCTCCCAGGAAAAATTAGAACTGAACAATCCACGCCCCCCCACCACATGATAGAGATATAACCGGAGCACAAGCAGGCACAGGGTTGTCACCTAATAACGATGCCATATGGAATTAATAATCTGTGTGTGGGATTGTTCTAGCGTCATTCCTATAACTGTAGGCCAGTGAATGCCAGGAACTATAATAATATGGACTCATGTTTAATGGATTTCTTCTTCAGAGTGAATGGCCCATAGGTAACCAGAAATGTCCTTTTTTCAGGTGTGGACATTTGGCGGCTTTCATATTTGCATGAACAATTTGACTATTAAAGCGGACCAAAACCCACTTTTTTTGGTAACTAGCATACCCTGAATTACTCCCCCCATGAGGCCTTTTGCCAATTTTCACTGCCTCTACTTCACTCTAATCCCAGACAATGGCCCCTGTTTTATCTGTAAAGCTCCACCTCCTCCATTCATTGCCAATGTTGTGTGTGGCAATGATGTAATTACCACACCAATGTAATGACTGATCGCCTACATCTTACAGAGAAAAAAAAAACGTGTTCCAGAATGATTCAAAAAGTGACAATATCCATTTCTAGTTCTAAGCCCTAAGAGGGGAGTATTGGCAGGGGCTTTGGCCAAATGCATTTCACAAGTTCAGTGGGTTTTGGACCACTTTAAAGAGGACCTCCATTCTAAACTGATTAGAGGTTTCTTGATCTGACAGCAGCAGGATGTAGTGTGTACTGTGCCTATCATGCAAGGATTGGCTTAGGTGCTGCAGACCCAAATAGTGAAGACCCCCCATGCTACCAGTTTCCCTATTTTACTAAGTCTTTCCCAGGCTTTCTACTACCTAAGGTCCCTCTAAGGCACACGTGTCAAACTCTGGCCGGCTGTATCATAGGATTAGGCCTGAGAGCCCTGACTCCCCTTCCCACGCTGTCATCTGTGAGTGACAGGGCTAGGGCGGTCACAGGTGTTACTTTTAAGCCTAGTGCATGGTCGCACATTGGTGGGCGGTGATTTTACCAGACGGGGCTTTGATGTAAAAGTACTTCCCCCAGTGGTTGGGAAATACAACTGCCAACCAGGCTAAGTTGGCTGCCGCCCCTTTATGCAGAATGTTGTCATCCCGCCAGTGTCTATGAAAGTGACTGCGTTACTGAGGTAAAGGCAGAGAACCCTATCCTATCCCATAATGGAAAATGGCATGCTGCATTAAAGAGGACCAACCATGTATTTGGCTGGCCCTGGAGTCTATAAGATACCATGGGTGTCTGATCCTCACTACCTGGGACATACCAAATTGCTGTTTGAAACTCCCCTGGATCACCGGTTAAACTTCTCTGACTGCATGAGCCGTGGCTGTGCTCCGCTATACCTTTTAGCCAGGTGCATGTCCACAACAGGCATTTGTGAATGGCTGGTGTGGGCATGCCTTCAGCTCGAACATAGCAGGGGATGCACCCGGCAGTGCACTTGTCTCAATTCAGCCCTCTTGCCGACAAGAGCTCTTGTCGGCTAAGACTAAGAAAAGATGGCTAAGAAAAGCAAAATGGAGGTGATTGCACTGATTGGCTGCGCGCATGCACCATTGGATAGACATTTTTTAATAAGGTTGCCCCATGACTCTGTCCAAGTTTTACATTTTGGCCCTCTGTGTGGCCGGAGAGGGGTGGATTTATAGGATATCTCTCTATAGGATATATGTGAAGCATATAGAAATATATATGGTACTTCCAGGAGAATCCCTGCTTCCCTTTTTACTGCAGCACTTCCTCTGGTGCTTATCAAAAGAACTCTCTTCCACCGTCTTGCATGAGATACGCTGAGCAATGGCTTGTATGTGGCTCATCTTGGCCGCAGGGCTGTACTGTCTGAATAAAAACGTTTACCTTGCAACCATTTGGGGGGGACTCATCCGTGGCAGCATCGCGAGACCGTGGAACAGCAGATAAGCATAGCGAGTGGGGTAGTGGCAACGCTGATGGAATTACTGCAGTTGAAGGTGAACCGGGGTTTGCAGTGGCCAGGGTTTGGATGTACCTGGGCTGTGGCGGTGAGTCAGTTATATTTTATTTTCATATTTTAATATTACAGCCTATATCACTGTTAATATTTTCTACTCAGGTAGAAAAGTGAAAGAGCGCACATTGTGCACAATCACTGATTTCCCGGACATGAAAGACCATTATCTTGTGGTCCTCAGATAATGTGGATAAGTCCTCAATATCTGAACTATGGGCTTTACAGGGACTAAGTTCTAACCTCAGCAGTGGATAGATCTAGGAGGCCTAGAATCCAGGTTGAGGAAGGTTTCACACTTCTTTATTGGATGGTGAAATCCAGGGCTTTGCTGTGGCCTACCATTGCAGTGTCTTCTTGGTCCACTGTGCAAGATCTTGTAATAAGTATGGAGGAATTAGTTTGGGTCTATCTGTTTAAGAGTCATACAACCAATTCAACCCAAATCTATTAGCAGAAACTGCATATATTCTTGGTGTGCCACACACCCCGCTTCACTTCTTAAATATTCATTACTTCATGGGGTTAATCACCTGCAGGTGACGTAGTGCAGAGAGGAAGTCTTGTAACGAGCCCCACCTTCCGGCCTATATATACCTGGTACCTCCCTTCAATCTCCAGTATTTTTCTCTCTGCGTGACAAGCAGAGGTTGGAAGTTTCCTGCTTACAGGTAGGTCGGGGCTTACCCCGCCACCCCCCTTTTGGTCTATTTCTGCCCGGTTTGAGTTGTATACCTCTATGGTGGATAGGAAGCCTCCCAGCTTAGGCTGCTCACCGGGTAATTGGTAGATGGCACTATTGGTGCCTAGGAGCTTATCTCCTCCGCTCATCCCCCTCTTTTGGGGGCAATGCGGCAATCCGGCATGGTGATCCGGAAATGGGATGCCCCTGTCCCGAGGGTCCCCGTAGCCCTTTCTCCCCCGCTCCGGTCCTTTCTCCCTTCACTTGGGGGGGGGGGGGGGGGGGGGGTACAGAGGGTTGTGTATCTTGTATGATGTTTTCACTGTGTGTTATTTCTGTGTGTTCACTGTTACATAGTAACCGTTTTTTAACCTGGGGCTCCGGGCAGATGCTTTAGGCATGGCCAGTGTATTTGGTCTGCTTTATGGGGGTGGGGCAGCGGACCGCGCTCAGCTGGCCTCAGTTGGTTCCCTCCCGCCTCCCTTCCTTCCCCGCTGCTCCGTGCGGCAGCCTGTGTGGCTGCGCTTGTGTCTCTTTTTCCCCTCCTCCTCCTCCGCCGGCTCGGTGTCAGCCAGCGCAGCTGGTGGCATTCCCCCGTTGATTAGAGCAGGGCAGGCTCCCTGTGACGCGGGGGGGCGTGGCGCCGGCGGAAGCGGCGCCGGCGGAAGCGGCGCTCGGCGGCCTCAGCCTCGCTTCCTTCATGTTGCGGTGAAAAGAGGTCACGTGGGGGGGGGCGCGCGCTGCAGCAACACATGAGTTTGTGTGCTGCGGCTGCTACATGTCCCTCCGGTCTGGCTCCTGGCGTCGGTAACAGGTAAGCGGCCTCGCTTTTGTGGGGCCAGAATGAGTTTTACTCATGGGGCTGACTTTTAAGGAGGCACTCTCTTTGTTGTACTATTGTGAACATGCTGCTTGTTACTCTCACAAGGGATCTGATGGTTTGTTTTTTCTTTCCTTTCAGATCCTGGGATCCCTCTTTTACTGCGGCCTCCGGCTCTATATTGCCTGGCTAGTCTTTCTTGATATGAAATTGCACATTTTTGGATACATATATATACATATATATATGTATATATATTTATTTTGAGACTGTTAAGGGGGACCTTTTTCTCTTAAAAAAAAAAAAAAAATATAAAAATAAAAACCCTCCCTTCCGGGACATTCTTATAAAGGGGCATCCCGGGTTGGCTTATGCCTTAAAAGTCCCAGTATTTGCGATACCATAAATCACCAATATGGAGGCTTCTGTTACTACCGGAAACGACTCGTCAGAGCCGCCCAGGGGGTGTGTAAAATGTGGGGCTGCGCTCCCTGCTGATGATATCTTTATTTGCATTTCTTGTGCAAGGCAGATTGTTGCGCGTCAGTCTGTTGATCCGGCGGCTGACCCGTCGCAACCTCTATCATCTCCTGCCTCTCCCTCCCTGTTCCGGACCCCGCATGACATTGTCAAGGGTGGGGATTCGCAATCCGAGGTGGTGGTAAAATCAGCCAATCTTCGGGAAGTATTGCCCGTTAAAGCGGGGCTAAAGGCCTCTGCAAAACGGAAGCGCCTGACTCCGGTTTCTTCGGCTCCTCAGGACGAATTATGTGAGCCTGTGGAATGGTCCGATGGCTCCCCGGATGAGGGTGAATTCCTCTTGGAGTCAGATGAGCCGGCAGGTCAGCTTAAGGCTGATGCGATTGGCGATTGGTCGGCGGGGGTTGCCCTTGACACCCCCTCCGTTCTGGCACAAATGTTTGAAATTTTGAATTTAGATCCGCCTGAGGCTGTCACCCGGCCAAAGGGTCAGTTGTTTGAAGAGCCTCAGCCGCGTTTGGTTTTTCCCAGACAGCACCACTTTGAGAGGGTGGTCCTGAAAGAATGGGAACATCCCACACGGTTATCTGGAATCCCTCCCAGTTGGGAAAAGCGTTATCCTTTTCCGCCAGAATTGCTGAAGCTTTGGTCCGTCCCTCCTGAAGTCGATACCCCTGTGCTAGGGTTATCTAGCTCCGCTATGGTACAGTCTGCTGAGACCTCTGTCCCTAAGGATGGGGAGGATCGTAGAATTGACCAGTATGCTCGCTATGGCTTTGTTTATGCTGGGTCAACAATGCGCCCCTTGTGCGCTTCGGCCCTTCTTCTTTTAGCGGTAAGATCTGTTATTCAGGGGCTATGCGAGGATCTCAATCCCGCCTGTGATGAGTTCGCTGCGCTTAAGCAGTGCGATTCTTTTGTGTCTTACGTTCTATCCGCTCAGGACGATGCGCTGGCTATGAGTAGCAGGACAGCGGCAATGCTGGTCGCTATTCGTCGGTCAGTATGGCTGCGACAGTGGTCGGCGGACTCAGCTTCTAAAAGGGTGCTCACAGCTCTCCCCTTTTTGGGGCTGCGGCTGTTCGGGGAGAAAATTGATTCAGTCGCAAAGGGTGGCAAGATGCCACAACGCAGGAGGCCTCGACGCCCCTTTAGAGGGGCTGTTTCTGGTAGGCCGTCCTTTCGAGGATACAGAGCGGGTAGGGGGACTTCCCTTCCCTCTACCAGTCGTACAGGTTGGACGCGGGGAAGGGGCCATGGCCGTCCCGCCCAGTCCTGGGGCTCCAAGCCCAAACCTGCGGGTAAGCCCACTCAGCAATGAGGGGCCGCCCTCACCCGTGCGGGTGGGGGGACGATTGCGACACTTCTCCCAGGTTTGGAACCGGGAGGTTCCGGACAGGTGGATTCAGGAGATAGTGTCGTCCGGTTACAAACTGGAGTTCGAGTCTCGCCCTCCTTCACGGTTCTTTCGGTCTCGGGTGCCCATCGATCCTTCGGCTGCACAGGGGCTCCTGGCGTCGGTAGAGAATCTGTTAGAGATGGCGGTCATCCGGCCGGTACCGCGTTTAGAGATGGGCCTCGGTTTCTACTCCAATCTGTTCGCTGTCCCCAAGAGGGATGGGTCGGTTCGTCCCGTCCTGGACCTGAAGTTGCTCAACAGGTTCATCCGTTTTCGGAAGTTTCACATGGAAACCTTGCGCACTGCCGTCGGCTCTCTTCGGCAAGGGGACTTCATGACGTCTATAGACATCAAGGATGCTTATCTGCATGTTCCCATCTGCCTCCCTCATCAACGCTTTCTTCGATTCATGATGAAGGATCGGCATTATCAGTTCGTGGCACTTCCGTTTGGCCTTACCTCAGCTCCAAGAGTGTTCACCAAGGTGCTGGCAGGGGTCATGGCCATTTTTAGAGCTCGGGGCATTCGTGTCGTACCTTATTTGGACGACCTTCTTATCATGGCTCCGTCACCCGATCAATCGGAGAAAGACACCAGGGTGGTGCTCTCCACGCTGGAAAGTTTCGGTTGGGTGATCAACCTCTCCAAGTCCTCCCTCGCTCCGGCCAGGGTGGTGTCCTTTCTGGGGATGCGGTTAGACTCTTATCAACACAGAGTGTTTCTCCCTCAGTCCAAAATTCTTTTAATTCAGGAGTTGGCTCGGGTCCTACTCTCCAATCCTCGGCCGTCCATCCGTCTGGGGATGAGGCTGGTAGGGTTGATGGTTGCCTCCTTCGAGGCAGTTCCTTTTGCTCAATTCCACACGAGGACGCTTCAGCTTTATCTGTTGGCGTCTTGGGACCGGCAGCCTCGGTCGCTGGATCAGCCCTTCCAGTTGTCCTCCCGGGTCCGGCAGTCCCTCCAGTGGTGGTTGGTCTCGACCAATCTCGTGAAGGGCAGGTCTTTCCTGGCCCCCCTTTGGGAAATTGTCACCACGGACGCCAGTCTGTCGGGATGGGGCGGATTCTGGAAGGAGCTGCAGTTCCAGGGGCAGTGGGGACCTCGGGAGGCCCTCTTACCCATCAATATTCTGGAACTGAGAGCCATCCGTCGAGTGCTTACTCTCCTGACTCAGCACGTTCTGGGCCTTCCGGTCCAGGTGCGTTCAGACAATCGAACAGCGGTTGCTTACATCAATCATCAGGGAGGGACTCGCAGCCTGAGTGCTCTCAGGGAGGTGTCCCTGATCCTGACCTGGGCAGAAGCCCATGTTCCTCGTCTCTCGGCGGTATACATCCCAGGAGTGGAGAACCTGAAAGCGGACCGCTTGAGCAGGGGCTCTCCCCGTCGGGGAGAATGGGCCCTCCATCCTCGGGTATTTCGCTCACTGTGTCGCCAATGGGGGACTCCAGAGGTGGACCTGTTTGCCTCTCGTCACAATCACAGGCTCCCGAACTTCGTATCGCTCTCCCAGGATCCTCTGGCTCTGGCAGTGGACGCCATGTCCCTGAGCTGGGGGGATCTGGGGTTTCTGTACCTGTTTCCTCCGACACCCATGCTAGGCAGAGTGCTTCGGAAGTTGGCTCTGGAAGGGGTGTCCGCCGTCCTCGTGGCCCCAAGGTGGCCGAGGCGAGTGCGGTTCGCAGACATCGTTCGGCTGGCAGTGGACCAGGTCGTTCTGCCCCTTCGGCCCGATTTGCTCACTCAGGGTCAATTGTGTTACCCCAATTTACCAGCGCTAGCTTTGACGGCCTGGCTGCTGAGACCTCCATCCTAAAGGAAGAGGGTCTTTCTGATTCTGTCGTTAAGACTTTGATCAGTGCCCGAAAGAGGTCTTCTTCTGTCATCTACTATAGGACCTGGAAAGCCTATATCGCTTGGTGCGAGATGAGATCTTTTTCTTGTAGGGTATTTTCGGTCCCCAGGGTTCTGGAGTTTTTACAATCTGGGCTGGACTCTGGTCTTCAGCTAAGTACGTTGAAAGGGCAAGTTTCTGCCTTATCTATCTTTTTTCAGAAGCGTGTTGCGCTTAAGTCTTTAGTTAAAACCTTTTTCCAGGGGGTTACGCATGTGCGGCCTCCCAGGAAACCATTACTCCCGGTTTGGGATTTGAATTTGGTTCTTTCTGCTCTTCAGGCTCCTCCTTTTGAGCCTTTGCAAGGGATTGCTTTATCTACCCTGACTCAGAAGATTGTCTTCTTGGTAGCGATCACTTCGATCCGGCGTGTCTCGGAATTGGCGGCCTTGTCTATTCAGGCGCCCTACTTCGAGAAGCATCGGGATAAGGTGGTCTTTCGATTCAAGCCAGACTTTCTTCCTAAGGTTGTTTCTGCTTTTCATTTGAACCAAGATATTGTTCTTCCCTCCTTATGTCCTAATCCTAAGAATGACAAAGAGAGGGGTTTGCATTGTTTGGATGTAGTACGCTGTGTTAAGTGCTACTTGGTTATCACGTCTCCTTTCCGTAGGACGGATTCCTTTTTTGTTGTGCCCCATGGGCCTAGGAAGGGTTTGGCACCAGCCAAATCTGCCATTAGCAAGTGGATACGTCAGGCCGTTACTGCGGCCTATTCTGCCAAGGGAAGAGTTCCCCCTTTTCGTATCACTGCTCATTCCACTCGCGCTGTTGGGGCGTCTTGGGCTTTTCAGCACCAAGCTTCGGTTGAACAGGTTTGTAGGGCCGCCACTTGGTCTTCTGTTCACACTTTTTCTAAATTTTACAAAGTTGATGTGCGGGCCTCAGCGGATGCTGTTTTCGGCCGCAAAGTTCTGCAGACTGCAGTCGTTTAAGTTATGCTTCACCTGGCCTTGAGTTGCCCAGCCCTTGTGGACACTGCTTTTGGATGTCCCATGAAGTAATGAATATTTAAGAAGTGAAGCGGGGTGTGTGGCACACCAAGAATAATACCATTTTGTGAGTACTCACCTGAAAAATGGATATTGTTGGTGTGCCACACACCCCGCTTCACACCCGCCCTTTTCGGTATTACCGAAGCCTTTATATGGTGAAGCCTTTTTTATATCAAATTTGATTTTGAGGTTACTGGTGGAATACTGGTACCTTGTATTACTGCTTTGTTGATTATACTGGTGATTGAAGGGAGGTACCAGGTATATATAGGCCGGAAGGTGGGGCTCGTTACAAGACTTCCTCTCTGCACTACGTCACCTGCAGGTGATTAACCCCATGAAGTAATGAATATTTAAGAAGTGAAGCGGGGTGTGTGGCACACCAACAATATCCATTTTTCAGGTGAGTACTCACAAAATGGTATTTTTGGTACTTAGCAAGAGGTTACACTGCAGATCAAATTGATTTGGGTTTCACTCCCACCGCACACATACCTGTTGGCTGTATTTTCTTGATATACACAGATATAAACAGTTGTCATGTTTTTTCACAACTTCTGTTGAGTACATTACTTCTTATAATTGTCTATCATCCTGGGTTGAGGTGCCAACCTGCACTGGCATAACTCAGGACTGTTTCAAGGTTAAGTCCTTTTTTAATTCCAATAAAGATGCTTTGTTTTCTCTAAACCTTCTGGTTTAGTAGTTCAGTAGTTTAAAAAAAACAAGGGCTCAAAGAGGCTGTGATATCAAATGTTCCTCTGAACAGCTATCAAGTGTACAAGTATTTGGTTGAACTTGAACAGTAACACTATCACTAGGAAGGCTCAAGATAGTAGGCCAGTCCATGAAACACCAGGTAGGCCCCTAATAGAATCAATATGCAATTCATTAGGGGGAAATATCCATTTTTTGTTCTACACCCCAAGAAGGGAGTATCGGTAGGGGCTTTGGCCAAATTCACCAGTTCAGTGAGTTTTGGTCTGCTTTAAAATGGAACATAACCCTCAGCAGCCATCTACAGGGCCAGTCGCTGGCCTCCCCCCCCCCCCCCCCGGGCAAATCGGGATGCCCCTCTGTGTCAAATTTCTCACACCCGGGTTGCCACAAAACTCACTTTTGTCCTGGCTCCCACAGAGATGTAAACAATGCCATCCACGCCCCCAGCATATCTGGGCTGAGGCGCGCTCCTGTGCCCAGCCATTCAGATAGGCTGGAAGCAGGAGCACGCCCCGATCTAAGGGGAACTGAGGTGGGTGCAGCCGCTCTCATCCCCCCCCCCTTCAATCGCCGAGCCCTGCGTCTAAACGGCACAGCATGCGTTGCTCATGAGAGCCCATTGGATCGGTCATCAGTTAAGATTTATTGGGGATCCTGGGGTTTCACACAGCGGTCATCCAAATTCGGGATACCCCTGAAACAGCGAACAGAACCCAGGATAGTGAAAAGCTTGGTATTGTTCCACGTCAAAGCATCTTAAAGCGGACCTTCACCCTGAATGAGTCTATCTTATATGTTTCCCACACCCTGTACATACAGATTGCTCACATAAAAAATTATCCTACCTGCATCTACTGCATGTTATGAGCCTTTAAACATCCAAGATGGTGGCTCATGGAACATCGGGCAGCCTGCAGACAGGAAGTGCCTTCTAACTGTGCTGCTCTGCATTCTGGGATTGCGGTCCTTTTCCTGATCCCAGCTCTGCTCTGTCTGAGCAAAGCACAGCTATAAACCACTCCCCGCACTTTATCCCACTCTCCTGTCCTCAGTATGTGATGCTTCTAAGTCAAGATGGCGGCGCCCGTATCCTAAAGTCCTTAACAGAGTTGCAGCCCAGTGGGGTAAAGGATAATAAGCGACTAAAAACTTAAAATATATTAACTTTAGATGCTGGAGAATAGTTTTATAAGGGTTTGGGCTTTTCAATAAATCATGGTGAAGGTCCGGTTTAAGCCACATTATTTTTTTTTTCGCTTTTTTCTACTGCGTGCAGCTCATAACTCATTTATCAGTCCTTGCAGCATATGATTTCAGGCTATATATAAAAAAACCCTACTGACTTAAACTGTAGAAACAATTAAAACATCTAATGTGGAAAACAAGTTTGGAAATTATAGAAATATAATCAAGTGTAGAATCCTTTAAAAATACTAATGTATAAAACTGCAGGAAAATATAAACTGTGTGATGCTACAAAACAAAACATAAACCTGTTCATTAAAAAAAAAAATGTTGCACTCAATAAAAACAATGAAAGAATATACATGGATGCCTAAATAAAATCACTATTCTGGCCCCTACTTCTTGTTACACAGGAGTTTACTGGCTCACTTTTTATATTTCTAGATCTGTTTGCAGTTCTACAGAAGATAATACATGGACGGACTTTACACACTATAATTTTTTCATATATTTGTTACTATAGTTTGTTTACAAGTGAAGTCTCCTTCTAGCTGGGAACAGGAGACTGACAGCTTTGTAAAGCAAAGGCCCTGTGGCTCTGTAGGCTGTCATAGCCCCAAGCAGGCAGGCGGGCAGGTGCAGCTTTCAGGGAGCTGACAATTACTCTAACTGGTATGTTCACCCCAAACTGGACACAACATGTATTCAGTAGTAACGAGAACAATAAACTTATTAGCAATTTTATGAAATCTTCTCTAACTTCTTAAAACTAATATTAATATATTCCTTTTTAAAATAAATGATGTATATGTATTTAACAATTATCTACAAATCACAGACAAAAAGCAACTAATAGACTAGCAATGTAATAATTCTATGTGTGTGGCCTGTCCTGCAGGTAGGTCACCCCTGGAGGGAGAGGCTGGGCCCTGGTTTGAACTATGTGACATTGGATTGCCTGTCTCTGTTTTGCAGGTCCAGTGGTGCTGAGCACCCCAGCGCAGCTCATTGCACCTATTGTGGTGGCCAAGGGCACCCTGTCCATCACCACCACTGAGATCTACTTTGAGGTTGATGAGGAAGACCCCAGCTTCAAGAAGATCGACCCCAAAGTGAGTACCTTGTTATACCTCTTCCACATTCAGTCATTAATGTTGAAGTCCGCAATACGTGTGTGTGTGTGTGTGTGTGTGTGTGTGTGTGTGTGTGTATATATATATATATATATATATATATATATATATATATACATTCATGGCCTAGGTGTTAAGTAGTTGATCTCATGACTAGATTATTATAATTATTATTATTATGTGTTTATTTATAAAGTGCCATCATAGTTTATGGCACATGACTAAAGTGCTCCTGAGCACAAAACCCAAACCCTCGACTGCTCTCCTAGCACCATGGGTTGGGCACCCCACCGCTTCCGGCATGTGTGCACTCACTGCTTGTGTTTACCACAAGCAGAAGAAAAACTACTGTGTGTGCAGAAGCATACAATGGCCATATATGCACAACCTCCCCCCCCCCCGACAAAAGTTAAATAATATTTAGTTAGGGGGTGCAAATGTAGGTATACAGTTTAAATTACCCACAACGGTTTTCTGAAAAAAAAAAACATTAAAGGAATGCAAAACAAACAAACAAAAAAAAAAAAAACATTCAGGAAACAATATATAATAAATAATAAAGACCACCATATAACCATACAACCACCATATACCTACTTTTTGCAACACCTTCCCATAGATATAGATATATTATTTATATACACAAATGTTTTCAGAAAATAGAAAAGCCATTGTTCTACCACTCCTCTGTTCAGTTTTACATTTTCATGTGACTTTTCGCATGTCCGAATAATTGTTCCTTAAGCATAATAATAATAATAATCTATTAAGATTCATGTGTTCAATTTGTTTAGTAACTTAGTCATTCCTTTAGAAATCTCAAAAATACTATTAGACTGTCAAAAATATGTCGGCCATCTTTTTAAGGAAGGTTCCTTCATTAGACCCGCAGTGTTTAATAGAACAAAAAGCCAAATGGTAGCATCAGTATTAATTTTAGACCAACAGTGACATTTTAGTGGTACCCTAATTTTCTGTTGCATATTATAGTTGTTATTGTACCTATTGATTGTAGCATCTAATGGCACAAATCTCTATAGCTTACGTGTCTGCTTACGTTTATTATTTCATTCTGGTGATTTTTAGTAGCAGTAGTTGTATCTGTAGTTTTACATAAAGAGTTTTTATACCATACTAGGAGTAGCAATAGTATTTATTATTAGGTTTGCTCCTGCTTCAGAGTTTGTTCACATTAACTGCTTTAGCACTTATTAGAAATAGTAATAGTTACAGCCTATGTTTTTATTTCATGGTAGCCTGGAGGTAATACTGAAAAAAAAGGTTTGTATTATTTTGGGCAGAATCTGGGCTTTTATTTTTGAAGCCTAGGTGTGTTCTAGAGAGTTTGATGAGTAATCAGCACAGGCCATTTTTAATTTATTGTAGCCAATGTGTTTTCTAGAAATTCTTCTTACAATAGCAATAATTACATAATCACTGGTTTCATTTTATAGATCCCGGAAACAATTACTGGTGGTGACATTATTATGTTTTATATCATCAGTTGTTTTAATGCAAAAGAGGCCTACAGGATATGAATTAAACTTACCAGCAATGTTCATTTATTTTTTTTTTAGCTTTAGTATTTTTATTTTTAATAGCTTTCGTGTATTAATGAAACCCTGAATAGTATAATAACTATAATAGTTATTAGTTGTATTATGTTACAGTGTGTTCAGTTTTAGTGCTAACAATACAGCACCATAGTGTTAATTTTATTCAGATTCAGTGTGTGTATATGTATTGGTAACATTATTATGTTACTACTTATTAATACTATTATTAATATTATGCAGAATCGGTGTATTATTTATTTTATAGTACCAGCTGTTTTTAATATGATCAATAATAATACTATTATTAATATCAGTAACATAAGTGATTGTTATATGTATACATAAGCAGTGGAATAATGTTTGCTGGTAAAAATAATATGTAAAGTGAATTCATGTTAGAGAGGTTATTATAGTTAATAGTAGTAATAATTTACAGAGTCCATGTTTATTTTAGTGGTAACATTTTAATGTTTTTTTTTAGTTTACAGCAGCAATATGTTCAGTTTATAGCTGATTTAGTAGATATTAGTGTTATTATTATTATTATACAGAATCAGTGTGTATGTTTTAGGCAACAATATTATTATTCTACAGCAGCAGAATATCTTTTTTTATTGTAGTATCAATAATTATTAGTAATTAGTATTAGTAAATCATTGTTTATTTTTAGTTGTAACATTTTATAATTGTATTCTTTTTTTTAGCAGCAATGTGTTCATTTTTAGTTGTTACTGTAGTCATTTGTAATCTAATAATTATACAGAATAAGTTTATACATTTTAGTGGTAACAATATTATTTTACAGCCTCAGTATGTCCATTTTATAATAGTATCTGTCCTCATTAGTAATATTATACAAAAGCAGTTAGTTTGTTTATATTTGTTCAGTTTGTTAAATGTGAAGTAGTTTCAATGATCATTATGCAGAATCAATGTGTTTAATGGGAACAGTATTATTAGTTTACAGAATTGGTATGATTTTTATAGTATTTATGGCAGTTATTAGTATACAGCATAAGTATATCTTGAGTATTACCGGAGGTTATTATACAGAAGAAGTGTGTTCATGTTATAGTAGCTTTGATAGTCATTAGTAATATAATTATTATGCAGAACCGGTGTGTAAATGTTAGTGGTAGTAGTAATATTATTAAAGATTTTACAGCATTTGCAGGTCCATTTTATAGTAGTAATTTTATTATACAAACCCTGTGTGTTTATTTTTAACGGTAACATAATTGTTTGACAACATCAGTTTGTTAATGTTATAGTAGTTCTAATTATTATTATTATACAGAATTGGGGTGTTTATTGGTAACAATATTAGTGTATTGCATCGGTGTGTAGTAGTGATGGCACCAAGTTATTAGTATAGAGCATCAGTGTGTTCCTTGTATAGTACTGGTAGTTATTATACAGCATCAGAAGGTCTATTTTATAGTAGTTTCAATAGTTATTAGTAATGAGTGTGTTTATTTTTAGTGTTAACATTATTATTTATTTACAACATCAGTTTGTTATTGGTGGTAGTAATTTCAATTATTATAAAGAATCTGAGTGTTTAGTGGTAACAATATTATTAGTTTACAGAATCAGTTTATTGTATTGTGTTCATTGTATATTAATAATAGTAATTATTAGTATAGAGCATCAGTGTGTTCATTTTATTAATAGTAATGGTAGTTGTTGTTATACAGTATCAGTGTGTTCATTGTATAATCGTTTAAAAACCTATTACTAGTATTATATAGATAGATTCTATTTGTTTATTTTTTTGGTTAATTTGCAGTTCATAATGTTAATCATATAGTATTAACTATAGTTATTATTATACAGTATCAGTGTGTTATTTTTAGTGATAACACGATTATTACTTCGTTTATTTCAGTGGTCATGCTACTTGGTTTATATATAACAGAATACACATAGTATATAAAAGAACAATCACAATAGCACCAGCCTGCACATATTTTAGTAGTGTACATGTATTGTATTAATTGTATTTTAATGTATGCGTTATTTTAATAGAAGTATTTATAAGGCAAGTTATGCAGAATTATTTGCTGCCTCCTCTGGTGATTGTTTTGTTTTATTTTTACACCCTCTGGTCCTCTCCTTAATACTAAATACACCCCTTCTAACTGATACAAAGTATAAAAAGTTTACACGTTAGCAATAGATTCGTCCCTTTAGAGACGATTTCTTGAATTTCTTGACGATTTGGGAGGGTGGTGAAAGTGAAAGGGTGCCGGGAGCAGAATAAAGAGGCAGCCGGGTGAAAGTTTTCAGATTTTTTATTATCATCTGGTCATTAAATTAAAATTGGCAACAGTTTTTATCATCTAAAATCACAGACTCCATTCATCCAGTGTATGTGAAGTGCATCATGTCAATAGAATCCATCATAGAAGTCCAGAGTCTCGGATGGGGGGAGAATTAAATAACAGCTTTCAAGTATACGAAAGGAATGTTACAAATAATGTAAACTTTAAAGTCCTGACCACAAAGAAGTAAGCAATGAAGGGAGAGGAGGGGGTGAGGTGAGTAGGTAGAGGAGAACTACCTTCATCGTGCGGCGAGAAGACGGCACCAGCTCACAGGACAATGACAGTCACCATATTCCGACACATGGAATAAGGGGGGGGGGGGGCGGTCATAGAAATACTGTCACGATTATAATCCAGGGAAGGGGACATGGATGTTCTTTCAGTGAAATGGAGAAAATTCCATCATGACATAAAAAGAATTCAGCCTTCATGTGGAGAACGTAGAAAGATTGTATCCGTTTGAAAACGATCACCAGAAGCCAGGTGGGTTGTCAGTCTGCCCAGCATGAGAGGGTCCATAAGGTAGAAGGGAGGCCAGCATGGGAAAAGGGGGTGAGGGTCCATGAGGAAGGAGCTGCCCAGGGAAAGGTGGTGGCCATATGAAGTGCTAAGGGGTCCATATCTAGAGATGAATTGGTAGTCTGCATAAGAAGGGGTCAGGGTTCATGGTGGAGGTCAGAGCATCAGAGAAAGGAGGCTGTCCTGGGAAAGGGTGACCAACAAGAGAGGTTGTGGGGGTCCATGTCCAGAGGTGGCTTGGAGAAGTGGGGGGCAGAGAAAGGATGTTCTCCAGGTAAATGATGGCCAGCATGGGAAAGAGTGGTCATGGAACGAATTGAGAAACTATGTCCAGAGGTGGCTTGGCAGAGGCTTCCCAGGAAAAGGGTGACCAGTACGGGAAGGAGATGAGACTCCATGTCTAGAGGTGGGGGAGGGAATGAAGGAAGGATGCTCTCCATGTAAATGTTGGTCAGCATGAAAGGGGATGAGGGTCCATGGGGTTGGAACTTTAGAGGAAGAATTTAATGTTTATGTCTAGGCAGAGGCAACCCAGGAAAATGGTGACCAGGATAGGGGATGAGGGTCCTTTCTAGAGGTGGGGCTTTCAGAGGTGGCAAGCATGAGATGAAGATCCATGGCTGCAGGTGCTTCAGAGCAATGGTGGCCAACAGGGAAGGGGAAGAAGTGTCCATGGAGTTTGAGCTTCAGAGGAAAGGGTGGCCAACACTGGGAGAAGTGAGAGAGTTTGAGAGATGTCCAGAGGTGGTTTGTCATGAGCTACCCTGGGGAAAGGGTGGTCAGCATGGGAAAGCGGTAAGGGGTCCATGTCTCCAGGTGAACTGACAGGAAGGCGACTGTCCAGGCAGTAGAGGCAGGGAGTTAAAGTCCATGGCTCCAGGTGAACTATCCAGGGACTGGAGGCTCCGCGGGGGTCAGAGCTTCTCCAGGCTCTTGGGGTTGGTTAGGATCTCCCGGGCCAGTCTCCATGTCTGCTTGGCGGCGTTCTCCAGGGCGGAGTGTGGCTTACCCTGGAAGAGGTCCAGGTTGGGCAGAAAGTAGTGCGGGCAGCGGCGGCACTGCAGGCAGGAGATGAGCTGCAGCAGGATTCCGTTGAGGCGGTCCCCCAGGCAGGCCTCGTCCCAGTCGGACTCGCGGGGGTGTTTCTCGCACTCGTAGGAGACCAGAGTCTTCATGTGGTAGTTGTTGAGCGGCTGTCCGGGCAGCTCGAGGTGTCGGTCGCGCAGGGTCTTGAGCAGGGACAGGCACTTCTTGCGGCAGCCGCCCAGCTGCAGCCGATTCTCGGCCTCGGCGAACTGCAGCACCCAGGCGTCGCTCTCTGCCGAGCTCTGCTTGCCGGCCAGGGTGTGGCACTCCTTGGAGAGCAGGTTGAAGCCCTCGGCCTTGACCTCGGCCACCCGGTTGGGCCCGGGCCAGGGGATGTGCGGCAGGGGCCAGTGGGCCGCGCTGCGGGGCCAGATGCCGGTGCACTTGAAGGCGGGCGTGATTTGCACCACGTAGCGGTCGCGGATGCGCAGCTTCACCTCGCTGGTGTCGGCCACCATCTTAACCACGTCCCGGTAACTGCACTTGTCCACGGCCTGGGCCACCAGCGTCTGGAAGCGGGAGCGGATCTTGCGGGCGGACAGGTAGCCCGAGGCGGTGATGAACTCCACCCAGAGGGACATGCTGCGCTTGCGGCCATCGCTCAGCTTCAGCACCGCGCAGCCGGGCAGCGAGCCGTCATCCACGAAGTTGAAGACCCCCATCTGGTTAAGGTAGAGGACCACCTCGAACTCGTTGGGCGAGATGACCTCCAGGCCCTCGTAGCGGTTGTCCAGCTCGTTGAGGGAGCTGATGAAGCGCGGCTCCTGCACCTCCACCTCTTTGAGGACATCGCTGACCACCTTGCACACCTCGCGGATGGTCTTGGCGATGGCCGCCTTGCGCGCCTGGCACTTCTCCTGGTAATACTTGTTCAGCTGGTACACCAGCCTGGCCTGCGCCGCCACCATGTTGGGGCACACATCCGGGTTGTACACCGGACTCTCGCAGTACGCCGACGGATCCAAGGCGGCGGCTGCGGGCGACGGAGCCAACTTTAGGCAGAAACGGGGCCCCGGAGAGGAATCGGGAGGGAGGGCGGCTGATAGCGGAGGATCGGCGGCGGCTGCTGCTCACTGTGGCCCGGCTGCCATCAAGTTGGGAGCAGCATGGAGAGAGCTGAGGGTGACAAGCACAGGCCCTCCTCCTCCTCCTCCGGCGGCTGCCACTCACACGCCACACCGGCCAGCCTGCCACACTCCCACCGTCTGTGTGTGTGTGTGTGTGTGTGTCTGCCGGCCCCCGCCCCCCCATCGCCACTATATAGGCCAGTCCCCGCCTCAGCTGTCAGCCGCATCGCCCCCTCCCCCGGCTTTGCCTGCCATCACCCGCACCCCAAGTCACCCCGGGACCCTACTGCCCAGCACCTTCCCGTTATTCTGTTTCCTTTTCCTTGCCCATTCTGTCACCCGGATTCTTCCTGAACTCTCATGTCACCTTGTCCCCTCTCCATGGATCGCGCTGTCATCTCTAGGACATTCCTGTTACCCTGCTTTTTTTGGATCTTTCTATAACTCATTTTTTTTATTCTGTAATTTCCTGCGCTGTTCCTCCTGCTACTTTTTCTGGGTACTCCTGTCATCCTGCTTTTTTTTTGGCTGGGCCCTCCTGTCACTCTGCTTTTTTTAGCAGGACACTCCTGTCATCCTGCGTTTTTTGGAACTTTTTTTCACTGAAGCCTCCTGTCACCCAATTATTTCCTGCGTCCTCCTGTCACCATGTCATTTCTTGTGTGCTCCGGTTTTCCCTGGACCCTTCTGTCGCCCTGTTTTCCCTGGACCCTTCTGTCACTTTTTCCCGACCCTCGGGTTACCCTGACTATTCTGTCACCCTGATTCCTCCTAGATGCTTCTGTCGCCCTATCCCTTTCCCTGTATCGGCATGTCACCCTTTTATTGCCTGGACACATCAGTCAGTCATCCTGGTTTTTTTTTGGATCTGTCATCCTCCTTTTCTTCACGGGAGTCTCCTGTCACCCTGTGATGTCATACGCCCTTTTGTCACCTTGTTTTCCCTGGATCTCTGTCACCCTTCTTTTGCCTGGATCCTCTGTCGCCCTCCTTTTCTCTGGACGTTCGTGTCATCCTGTTCTTCCTAGATCGCCATGTTTTTCCTGGACCCTTTCGTCACACTGTTTCTTTCCCTAAGCTTTCATGTCGCCCTATTTTCTCCTGGGCATTTATGTCACAACTTTCTGTCACCCTTGGATCATTCTGTCACAATGCTTTTTGCTTTGCAGCCTCCTTTCACCCCATACCTCACTTGCCCACCTTGTCACCCTGTCTTTTTTCTTCTTGAAGCCTCCTGTCACTTCTTCTCCTAGTCACCCCATTTCCCCTGGACTCTCGGTGTCATCCATGCAGCATTCGTTTCTGGCCACCTAATATGAACCCTTTAGGCCGGGTCATCCTCACTTTTCTGATACGCATATAAGCGGCACCCTCCCCCCACCTCTGTCATCCCACAGTTTCTCCCTACAACGCTATACCTGTTATCCAAGCTATCAGATTATCAGCCCTAATTAGCAGGGCAGGGGCTGCTGATGCGTTCCGCAGGATGGAAGGATGGGGGGGGGGGTGACTGAGCCTTGTCTTGCCACACTACTGCTCCAGCTATGAGTTTGATGCTAATCCTGCAGCAGTGCCACCCATAACCTTGGGGGAGGGGGGGCTTCTTCCACTTGCGTGCCTGTGCCTGCACCACTCACCCGGGTGCCCCTACGGCTGGGCCACCAGCTACCCATTGGTGTATTCTAATCGCCTGACATTTCCTATTTCACCTACCATGATACATCTGCTTCTTTCTTTCCTTTCACTTCTTCTTTTTCGCTTTCCCATTTCTTCTCTCCTTCCCTTCCTTTCTCCCATTGGCTTCTTAGATTTTCCTTGCTTTTTCCATTCTCTCCTTCCTTATATATGGAAGGATTAATTTATATCCTTTTTATGATTTGTTTCTCTTTATTCGTTCCTCCTATTTTTCTTTCTTTCTTGCATTGCCGTTTATTTTTTTTATTTTTTCCTTAATAGCCTTTTCTTCCTTTTCCCATTTTTTGCTTTTCTTCTTTCCATTTTTTCTTTCTTGCTTTGACCTTCTGCCCTTCTTTAATTTATAGGGTTTCGTTACCTTCTTTCCTTTTTCTTTCTTTCTCCCAATTTTTCTCTTTTCTTTCCCATTTCATTCCCTTTTCTTTCTCTCCTTTTTTTGCCCTATTACTTCTCTTCTTTCATTCCCATTCTTTCATTCCTTTCTTTTTTTACTGCCTAACTTTGCTGTTTTTTTTGTTCCTTTTCTTCATTTCTTGTTTGTCTTTGCCCTTTTTTACTTTTCCTAATTGACCTTTCTTCTGTCCCGTTTCTTTCATAATTCTTTTTTTTTTTCATTTCTACTTTACCTTATTTTCACTTGTCTTTCTCTTCCATTCTTTTTTCATTCATTATTTTCTTTTCATTACTTTTTGTCCTTTCATTCTCTCATTTCTCTTTTCATTATTTCATTTTTTTCCTTCCCGTTCTGTCCTTTTCTTTTTCATCAGTCTCTCTCTATGTGTGCTTATACACCGATGTGGAAAGGTTACACAGTTATCTTACTTGCTAACAGATCCGTCTGTTAGTATGTATTTTGTTGAAATAGTACAAATGCATTAGTGTGTGTGTTAGGCGTTAAAAAACCGTTCCTTGCGTTTTGAAATAAAAACAAATGCCTTGCGTTAAAGCTCGTTGGTGGTGTTAATGGCCGCGGAGTGCGGGTGACACCGTTTGCGTAAGGGAAAGGTCGTATAGTCGCTAACTCTAAATGGAGGGGGGTTATCAGGCACTCGGTGACGTCACAGAGCCGGGTGGCGCGCCGCTGGCTGCCGTTCGTCACGCTAGGCGCGCGCTTTTACCACATGAACTTGAACGCTCGCCCGTAGCGTGGATTAAAGAAAATAAATGTACACGCCATTGTATCTTACAACGAAAACAATATCCCGCTCGTTTCTGCACACCCAATAAAACGCGCCAGAAACCCCACACGGAAAAAAATAAGACTTCGAGCTGACAGAATTAAAACTGTCCCCGGGCGCAGCAGGTCAAATAAACCGGGCCAGTGGTCAGCGCACACAGTGACCATTCTAATCTCACATAATAATATTTCATAGGACTGTGTAGACATGGCGGGATGTACATTTTGAGCGTTTCTCTGCCGTTTTCGCCAGACGTCTCCCGGTATTAATTGGCGAGGCGGCAGCAGCCCCGCGTACAGGTGTCACACATTGCCGGAGCCGAGCTCTGACTGGACCTGGCAGCCCCGCCGCTCCTCCCGCGCTCCTCTGCCGTCTCCTAGCAACCGGCAGCGGTTCTTAAACCTATCAGCTCCCTATCCGCTTACTGAGGCTTACTAGACCGGTCCAAATATTTGCCCCCCGAGGGGCTTCCCTTCCCAGCTGCCGTGTCTGATAACCCCTCACCCACCCCGCTGTGCAGCCATTTGCGGATCATCCTTTATTTTGAAATATAAAGCGTTTATTTTTAATTCATTAAGATCACAATAGATGAATAACATTTTATCCTGTAATCTGTAACGATTGATTTCTAGTTATTGAATTATTACAATTAAATGGTTAAAATAATCGTTAT